>BTPG01000008.1:106730858-107065858 GCA_036245525.1 Semisulcospira habei
TGTGCAAAGACCATCGGTCGGGTCGGCTACGGTTGACCTGCTCACGGCCGTGCGCGGACCAACGGTGGCCGACGTCGGCCCGACGGCCTTTTGCGCATTGGGTTAACTCCCTTGATTACTACTGACGATACGCGTCTTTTCCACCAAACGGTATCATCAGCAGCTGTAAATGGGTTGATACTTTTAACTTTTCAAACGATTCAAACTTGCAGTGCAAGAAAGAATATCAATAGTTGAAAGGCACAAACGCGTTGAACTTTGCAAATTCTGGATCTGCGTCTCAATGTTATTGATTGGGTGGCAATGACATCACTCGAACAAATGTTGTCAGGCTGGTACAGGCCACACAGGGCAATTGCTTCCGGTGCATGTAGTAACTTTTCCGCAAGAAATAGTTTAAAAAATTTCCTCCCTTTTTGCCATCGTTTTAGGAGGTAAAACTTCAAATGTTTGCCTTTTTTGGCGTTTTGAGCAACAAAAGGCATGACAGATGGTGTGAAAAAGAGCAAAATATGGGTAATTTTAGTCGACCTAGTGTGTGCATGGGAGCCTAATGGGGGCATGTGCACGGTTGTAAGCAGGCTTGCAGACGACAGTTTTGTCATGGGGTATTTAGTGCATTCGAGTGTTGTGAAAAATGCTAACGCTTAATTTTTTTAAGAATTGCTGAAAATGTTTCTCCTGTGATGTGCTTCGCGTGGATTTTTTGTTTTGGCAGAAAGGTTCTTCGTTCATAGTTTTATGCTGCAAGAGGCTAACAGATAACAGTGTGTGAAAAGGGGGCATAACCTATTTGCCCTGTGTGGCCACAGCAGGTTCAGGCAAACGATTATTCCCGGCGTCGAGGCTGGAGGCCTACTTTTTAACCTTTTGGGTCTCGGTAGCGCTTTTTGTCGAGGCGATTCCTGCAGTAATCACCTCGACAAAGAGCGCTACCGACAGCCATAGGGTTAAACTCCTTTGTGCATGCAGCCATCCGTGCTGCAAACGATATCGGTGGATGCATAAAAAGTGGTGAAGACAATTACTTCCATCTCACTTTTTCACCTACAGATGGCATAGACCATCATGACCCTTTGCTGCTGACGAGGATCTATGTCTCTTGCTATACATATTTTCGTCTTGTTTTCTACAAATTATATTACATCGCTCAGTTTTTCGCCACGTTCATTTGCCTGGAACACAACCAATTAAGCCTATGACTTTAACCTGTATAATGCTATCGATTTTGGTTTCAGAGCGGCCTCTCGCCAAATCGTGTTTTTCACACAAGAAAAAAAAGTGTCAAAAGTTTTCATTCTCGAGCACCAACAATATTGAGAGCGATGTTACGCCTACACTGCCGAGAGAAAGTGAACACGATCCAACTGCAAGAGATATAGACCCTCATGAGCAACCGCAGTTGCGGGGGCTCACTCTCACAATCAATATCTCAGTCCTGCTAATATCACTCTGTATCCATGTTCCTTGAACGGCTGGGGCTAGGTTTTCGAAACACAATAATGCGGTCACTGGCAGTGAAGAAGTGAGATTATCAGCTCTGATACACTACAGAAGGATGTCGTTCGACTGTGAAAGTTCAAGGGTGGTGCCAGCATAGCTTGGCGCCTGGAGGCGCCAAGCTATTCTGGCATCGCTCTTGAACTACTGTGTTCGTTCTGTTGCCTGAAATGTCTATTTGAAGGACAACTCCCAAAATTCTGGATTTCGACCTCAGGGCTAGTGTGATAACTTCTTCACTGCCGAGAAATGCGAACACAGCCCAATAGCACGAGACACAGATCCTCATGATCCCCCCTCAGAAGCGGGGGCTCAGGAGGATCTATGCCTCTTGCTGACACATTTTGTATCCATGTATTTGGCGCTGGGCTAACACATTTTCGGATACAGAATCTGCACCCAATGGCAATGAAAGGCACAAACATTTGACAAAATGATCGCAACACTTCATCCTCCCATCGATCACACACACACACACACACACACACACACACACACACACACACACACACACACACACACACACACACACACACACACACACACACACTTTTTCCTTTACTTTCTTTTCCTCTCCCATGTTCTCTGTTTGTTGTTGTTGTTGTTGTTGTTGTTTTTAGGAGAGCTGTTTTTTTAGGGGGAGCCTCGATCCGTCCTATGGCCCACAAATACTTAACACATTCGAGACAAGCCTCACACAGATACGCTATTTGCCGCGAAAACGATTGCCTCACGTCTGAAATGAGTTAACGGAAGCGGAATTGCATATATCTTGCATACAAGCAGCATTTTTATCAGTCATACGCGTCATCTGAAAAGTTTCAGCGTGAGATCATAGTAACGATAACCTCTGTGTTGGGTGCGTCATCAAAATGGCTTCATCATGTAGAACAGAACACAGCAGCATGTATTAGGCGTTTGATTCCAGGCCTAACAACCTAAGTCTGAGAGGTAACTCACTAAACGCTCATAGTCAACTTCGATTTTAACAACATTGAAGGCCCACTACCGCCGTAACTGTTCAAAAATACACTTCTATAACAGATGGTTACGAAACGCTGCACACAGGTCTAGCTATGGTTCATTTAGATACAGGAGAATCCAGTTCAGCACACGCCGTCTTGATATCAAATAACCTGACAATGACTCCACTTCGTCAATAAATACAACGCTTTCAGTACGAGAAACAGCTAAAATGAGATTGACACGCTAACGGCTGCGCAGAATAAATAAGTGCAATGACGCGTGCTTTGGCTGTGTGTCCAAACTGCTGTTGAAGTTCATTAGTGTGTCGACAAAACACAAATGGTGCTGAAATGTATCCTTCAGATTTATGCGTAATGGTACTTTAACTATAACAAAAGTCAAACACAACGCTTCTTCAGAGGTCACGGCTACACCTTTTCTAAGTAAATTACACCGCTATAACAAACTTTGCGCATTGGGTTAATTATTAGGGTTTAACGCCAAGTACGGTAAGCGACTAAGTCCATCTCAGGGCGGGGCAAATTATTACGAATATAACAACAAATGTGGCGTTTGCCCTGATGTCATAAGATCTGTCTTTGGTGTAAACAAAACTAACTTTCAGTCAAGACGTCGTTGATTTCAAACTGGACTGAACTGAAATAAACACAAAATTCTCTTGAAAGAAAAAAAAAATTAAGAAAATAAATAAAAAAGAACAGTCCAACAAACGAGCATCCGAACAAAAACAATGTCAACATAATGAAATCCATAGTTGATCTGTTATCTACAAAAGTTTCTGATACACCAGCCCACAGAATGAAACAGGTCTTTGGGTCGACGGTAGCCGGAGCCAGGTTGGCCAGCGCACGGCTAACGTCGGATTCTAACCTTTTGCTCACCGGGCTGTTGGTCAGTGTTGAAATTACATTGGTCGTCTCCCTCGATTGGTCAGGGAAACGGGAATCAAGGGAGACAACCAGTGTGTGTGTCGAAATGAAGCAAAACATCGTATAACCCACTCTTCCCGCAACACACCACAGCAAGATATGGCTGGACCATGATTGTTCAAGGGTGGTGGCAGAATAGCTTGGCGCCTAGTCGATCTGTCTCCTGAATTGTAATGCAGTCCTGAGAGGATAACTCCAAAATGTGGTATTTCGTACCTCGGATACAATGAGTTAACGTTGTGTGTTTGATGCAGCCGCCCATGGCAGGAGATGGCGGCCGCAGCATGGGAGAAACATGCGGATGGGGGTGCATATCATGCAGGTAATATACTATGGTGAACACAATCCAACTTCAACAGACAAAGGTCCTCACGAACATCTATGCCTTTTGCTGACACCACTTTGTGTCCGTGTTCTATGTTTCCATTGTGTTACATGATTCTACATAGCACACGTATTACTCATATACGACGAATTAATAAGTCATGCTCATTGAAAGTCATAGTTAGGTGCTAACAACGCACACGGCAGGGGCGGGGGACGGGGTGGGTGTGAGGTGGAGGCAGGTATGATATGTACCTTACCTGGACATGACATGTCAAGGGACTTGTTCGTCATATCTCTTTTTTGTACTTAGGCCTTATAGTTGTTTTTGCCATTCCTCCCCCACCCCCTCCAGCCCAATATTAATGTATTTTTGAGCCATATATAAGTGACCTCTTGTTCAAAGCACCCAAAAGCTAAAGTATATTTTCAGTTCAACCCAATGCGCAACAGGCAATCGGGCCGACGTCGGCCTGATCGCCTTTTGCGCATTGCGAAGTTCTCAGTCATGATCGACCATATCTACTCTGTTCCAGATGTCTCCAGAGGTTCAAGCACCTTCCATGGCTGGCCGCCGCTCTCTGTTTCTTCTCTTTTCTCAACGGCATGAACTATGGAAACTTCAATGTGGTGCTCACATCACTGGAGCGACGGTATGGAATAAAGAAACAGATTAATTTAATGGTCGCATTTGTACAAAAAGCTTCTCTTTTTTTAGCGCAACTCAAAAATGTTTTTTTCACGTGTCAAAGACCTATTGACACACATAAAATATACGCACATGTTCATTGGGCTATATCACACAGAATTAAAATAGCATAAAATATTAAACCTCGAGATTCGCGGCTCTACCTTTTTCACTGCCCGACCTAAACAAGCACCGTTCTTGTCCGCAAGAGATATAGATCCTCATGAGCTCCCGCAACTGTGGGGACTTATGAGGATCTATGCCTTTTGCTAGCATTCTTCATATCTGTGTGCCCTTGACACTTAAACCTGTTATTAACCTGCGACATAGTTTCAGAGACATATTCAAAAGAAGTTTCAGTTAACCGGCAGTAAAGATGTTAAACGAGACAACAGCAGTTTCTGAGTGTTCAAGTTACTACAGAATCTGACGTGTCGGGTTTCTCTGTTTACATTTTATTTTAGATTCGGATTCTGCAGTAAAGAATCAGGTCTACTGGCAACATCAGCGCACATCGGGGGCCTGTCAGCCATATTATTCGTCAGCCATTTTGGTGCCACGAGCCACAAGCCCCGGATACTGGCACTTGGCGCCTTGACATGCTCACTAGCTTCCGCTCTCCGAGCATTGCCGCATTTCCTGGAGGGACCTTACGATTATTCAGGCCGTGAGGCAAAATCATGCATGACTACTTCCGTTTTTACAAATACAGTATATAACATCTTTCTCAGTTTACCTTTCAACATTGAGTCGTACCGACCGCAAAACTATTGAGCGTAGGCTTGCAGTTTAACTGACGCGGTATGGAGAGAGCTTTTCGTCCAAATCTCTCTCTCTCTCTCTCTCTCTCTCTCTCTCTCTCTCTCTCTCTCTCTCTCTCTCAGTCGAGGCCGCGCTCGAGGCAGCTGGACTCCTTCCTCTTGACAAACCTTAGTATTTAACAAGTGCGTACTAGTGCACAAAGCTCTTAAGGGTAAGGCCCCCGGCTACTTATCGGAACTTTTCACCGCCTCTTACTGAGAAGAGATACAGTACCTCTCGGAGCAACCTGATCATAAAACGGCCCCGCATTGATTTGTATAAATCCAGTTTGTCATACTCAGGTGGTTTCCTGTGGAATTCTATTCCTCTGCATTTACAACAAGTTAATTCACTAGCTGTTTTTAAAGCAAAACTGTACAAGCACTTATCCAAGGAAACGTAAATTTAATTATCTCGTGCTGTCTAAACATAATATATTTTTATTTCTTTTTATGCAACTATTATTTTTATTATACCATTTGCGTTCACGTGCCGTTTGTGGGGGTGCTTCCCGTATAGACCTGGTCAGGGGATGCAGTGCCGGTGCACAGTTTTTTCAAACGATAGTATGTCATTCGAGTGAAAGTATATTTGTAGCGTGCCCCCCGGGTGGGAGTGTCTGGGGAGGGCTCCCGCAAACGGATATTATGACACGTGCAAACATCTTCGTATGGGTACCTGTGTGTTTTGTTAAATCATTGTTGCAGTTTGTAGTGTTGTCGTAATTCGCATTACTTTCGATGTTGTTTGTGAGTGTAATGTACCTTTGCCTGTTATTATATGTCAGTAGATGTAGCAAGGACAGATTGGAAGAAAGGCCTGTGCGCCTAATATCTCAATCCTTGATAAATAAAGTTTCAGTCAGTCAGTCAGTCTCTCTCTCTCTCTCTCTCTCTCTCTCTCTCTCTCTCTCTCTCTCTCTCTCTCTCTCTCTCTCTCTCTCTCTCTCTCTCTCTCTCTCTCTCTCTCTCTCTCTCTCACACACACTCACTCACTCACTCACACACACACACACACACACACACACACACACACACAGATAGAGAGAGAGAGAGAGAGAGAGAGAGAGAGAGAGAGAGATGAAATGAAATGAAATGAAATGAATCTTTCAGTATTTCTCAGTCAACGGAAGAAGCAGTTAGCACATGTGCCATTTTTCATGCTTGCCGTTGCTAATCTACAAAGGTACAACTCTGCTAAAGTTATAAAGCTACATGCAAGTGCACATAATATAACAAGTCATTCAAAAGAGAGAGAGCTTTTTGCCGCTACACATGGTACCATTAGCTACATGCACGTATGATGCTCAATGACAGTGACAGGTGACAGAGATGACGCAGAGAGAGAGAGGGAGAGAGGCCTGTCAATGGTCTAAAACTTTACTCTGTAGCATACATGTATTTTCGCTAAGCTGTTTATTTCTTGGGGGTGGGGGGGAGGAAACTTGATAATTACCCCCCTTGTGCGTGCAACTACACGTACTGCTTACACACTTACACATGGTACAGTAGCTGTATGCACGTATGATGCTAATGACAGTCACAGGTGGCAGAGATGACGCAGCCGGTAAAGACTACCCTATATGTCAGCTGAAACAAAACGTTACGGACAGCACGTGCCAGGCCACCGACGCTGAGCGAGAGAAGGCGTCCCAAACCGCCATGATCGTGCTGATTATCGGACAGCTGCTGGCAGGAGCAGGATTCTCGCCAATGGCCTCGCTGGCTCCGCTCATTTTCGAGGAGAGCATGGGTGGAGCTCACACACCTATGTTTCTAGGTTAGTTCGAGCACTACTGGATTGGTAGACTTTTTTCAGTTAACCACTTCACTGCCGAGAAAAAGTGAACGCGATCTAACTGCAAGAGGCGGGGGGCTCATGAGGATCTATGCTTCTTGCTGAGACCACTTTGTGTGCATGTTCTTTAAACAGTTGTGGCTTGTGCTCGTTCAGTAAACACAGATTTCAGAACTGAACTAATATGTACGTACGTTGGCAGGGATGGGGTTAAATAACGCATTCAAGGCGCCCCGCTTCAACAGCTGCGGTAGTGTCGTATAGCGTTGCCGCCGGAACACTAAACGACGCTTTCGCAGCTATTCAGTAATGCGGGGCGCTTTGAGTGAGTTAATAAGTTAGCATTGAACCAGTAGCCATGTTACGTACACTACAACACGAGGCAGATCGGTCACACAAGTTCAAGGGCGCCAGGTCTTGAACGATTATGGCCGTTCTGACTCGGAGGTGAGTCAGTATTAAACAGAGGACACCCGCAAAGTTTGTGAAGAAGTCACACACTCCGGTTGTCTCCCTCGATTCCCTACCGCTGATCAGCTGTAGTGAATCACAGGCATGGGGCGCTCGTTTCAGCGCGGGAGGGGGCAGGGATGGCTTGAGTATGTTCTTTGCCTCTTGCTTGCCCTACTGGCGACAAAAGATACTGAACACAACTGAAAAATCACTCGGCTAAAACTCATTCAAGGCGCCCCGCATCAATAGCTGCGGATGTGTCGTATAGCGTTGCCGCAGCTATTGATTCAGGGCGCCTTGAATGAATCAATTTCCTCTGTATGTCCAAGCAATCAACAACGCTATTGGCGCTCTGGGTATCGCGGCCGGCTACTTGCTTGGAGCCCTCTCTCTTCGGCTCTTTGTGGACATCGGGCGCAAGTTAGTTACCTCATTCCGCTACCCCAACACCGAAATCCCCAAATTTTGCCGTTGTCCTCTGAAGACTGCATTGCAGTGCAGGACACAGATCGACCATGCTAGTTCAAGGGTGATGCCAGAATAGCTTGGCGCCCATAGGCGCAAGCTATTCTGGCATCACCCTTGAACTGTCATGGTCGATCCTTATCTTGCTGTGGTGTGTCTGGGGTAGAATGAGTTAAACGAGGTGACAACATTCTGTTGAATCAGTAACACGTTAACTCATTCTAGGGGCCCCGGAGTCAATGTTATACGACACTTCCGTAGCTTTTGAGACTGGGCGCCTTGAAGTTAACCCAATGCGCAATAGGACGTCGGCCCGTTGGCCTTTTGCGCATTGGGAATTACGCTCACGCGATTTTTCTAGCCCTGAAAACTAACTCTGCCCAGTGAATGCACAAGACAGTAAATTCCATTTATGTGGGGGGAAAACATTTTACCATTTTTTTTATTTATTTATTTTTTTATTTTTTTTTGTTGTTGTAAAAAGCGAGAATTCATTGAGATTACAATGAAAATCCTGCTTTTCACAAAAAATGAGTTACTCTCCTTTGCCTTCACACGGCAGAAATGTCCCCGTGAAGACAAGAGATAGTAAATCCATTTTTGCGAAAAGTGAGAATTCTTTTAAATCACAATGAAAATCTCTCTTTTCGCAGGAAACAGACTTACGTTCCTTTGCCTTCACAGGGCAAAAGTGTCCTCGTCGACAATTTTTTAATTTGTTATGTTATATTATTTATTTATTTATTTATTTATATTATTTATTTATTTATTTATTTATTTATTTTTTTTGGGGGGGAGGGGGATGTGGGGGGTGGGGGTAGGGTGGGGGTGTCTGTAGCAACCCCTAGTAGTACAATCAGACATTCACATCAAATATGATATTGTCTAACTCACTCGTGTCAACAGTGTACACATCGACAATAAGGATCCGCGTTGGGTTGGCGCGTGGTGGCTGCTTTTCGTCATCACATCCTCTCTCTTGTTCATCGATGCCTTGCTTCTCTTTGCTTTCCCATTTAGGATCACCAGCAAGGGTAATCGTATGCTTGGACACTGACTAACAATTTTCGGTCAGTTTATACTAACATTCAGAAAATACGGGCGCAACCGGTGAATGCTGATGCATCATCTCACATTTGAATAGACAGCTGTAGAGTTCCACGCTTTACCTCGACTACGAAGGAAAACCACGTGATCGCGATCTTGAATACTATTGGCCTGGCCAAGCAATTTTTTCGAGTAAAGGTCGAGGCTGCTAGCGCGTCGTGGTGTAGCTTTTTAATAGTGCTTCTAGGTTCCACATGTGTAATTTGAAGATCAACAATGCAGCTAGGTGGCACGTCGTGCAGTCTGTTTGTTTACTCGAAATTTTCGGAGTAGAGCGCTGCGCATGCACGAGATACATGGCACTGGAACTCTACACTGCGGTGTGTGCGGGGTAACTGTTTTTTTGTCTTGACTTTTGACTTGATTTTTGCGTTTAAAATACACGTGTCTGCAGGTCTGTGTTTTTGGACCTTACGGCCGAACGCCATAGGTCCAAAATCTCAGATCAGCATATATGTGATTAAGCTGCATGCTTTTGGTGTCCTTTTTTGTACAGAGAACTCGTATGCCGATCTTGCAACGGCGGGAAAGAGGGAGTCGTCGACTAAAAGCAAGGTGGTAGTGCTGGACTTTCTAGAAGCCGAGAGTTTCAAGCCTGAAGAACCAAAACCGCAGTGGGCTGTTTTCAGAAAGCTTGTCGCCATGCCGAAGTCTGTTTGGAAACTGGTGAGCTACGTACACTCACTGACTGCTAGTGACGATGCCGTTCGGCGGGAGAGGGGGCTGGGGGGGGGGGGAACACGCGTAGTTACGTGTTTTTCGCCGGCGGTATCGTCAATAGATAGAGGTTCCGGGGTTTGATTTAATTTATTTCATTTTACTGCATTCAGTTTCCGTCCTTTACAGTAGTTGTCGAGTTCTTGGGTGGCAGTGTGTATACACATGTGTGTGTGCCTTGTTTCTGTACTTCATCCGTCCAGATAGAAAGTTCACGCAAAATAAACTTTAATCCGATTGCTACGCACAGACGAACACAATTTATGCCTTAAAACCATAGCTTATTCAGCACCTAACATCCCCATTAATCGAAGGCGGAGCACATGTACAAGTCCATCAAGAGGCACTTTCGGCCCCCGCTCCTTCTCCGTCTACGGTCCATCCACCTGGAACACTCTCCCACTCACTCTCCGTCAGAAACACTCTCTCTCCTCCTTCCAGTCCGCCCTCAAAACTCACCTCTTTCAACAGTTCTAGCACTACATCACCACACTCCCCACCCCAAGCTGACTGTCGTAATGTATTTCACTATTTGTGGCACGTGAGTCATTGTCTAAAGCGTGCGCGTGCGTGCGCGAGTCAGTTGTGAGTGCGCGCTTAGAGTTATAATTATTATAAGATAAGCGCATTATGAATACCTTAATTATTATTATTATAAGAGGCAAAGAACGTTATGAGCCCCCGCAGATACGGGGGGCTCATGAGGTTCATTGCCTCCTGCATTTGGGAAGTGTTTGAATTTCTCCCGCAGCGAAGGGCCGGGTTCATACACAATGTACTAATAACTGTTGTTGACGAAGCTGGTGTGATTATATTCAGCTAAAGATCCCGGCGTTCACGCTGCTGATGTTCACGGGCATAGTGGAGGTCCTCATCTTCTCGTCCATCTCGTCGTTCGGCACCAAGCTCTTTGAGGAAAACTTCCAGCTGACCTCCACTCACGCCGGCCTCGCCATGGGTAGGTCTGGTGTCAAATGGTGTTCTTCTTTATCCTTTATCTCATTCAGCCCGACGGCCGTATTTCCAAAATTTTGGTGGTGTCATCTAATGACTATGCACCAGTTGCAGGAGATGGATCGACCATGATAATTTAAGGGCAGTACCAGATGTCGGCACCAAGCTAATCTGGCACTACCCGTGAATTTTCATGGTCGACCCATCTCCTGCTGTAATGCGTCAGGCCGGGTTGAATGGGTTAATGTCGGACTGTAACTGAAGCACTGAACGATCCCAATAAGTAAAATTCTAACTCAGTGGAGTAAATGCAAACGCCAAAGAAGAAAGTTTAACCACACAAACACCAGATTACAATAACATTATGAAAGTACTCCGCGCGTAAGTCAAACAATAGCCTGAACTAGAACTATCATAGTCATAATCCCTATAATATAATTATGGGGATAGGTTATAAATTGACGCAGATAAAGATACGTACAACATAATGCAGCGTTAAAACACGGTTCGGTGCGCTGAAGACAAGGAGAACCGGCATTTCTGGAGCTGATTTGTCCAGCCGTGTGTTCTTCAATGTCCCTGCGGTCAAATAATCTCTTTCCATATTCAAGAAGCAAGGGGTCAGTTGTGATGAGACGGTTTATCTCATTATCTCTCTGTCAGGCACACACATACACAAACACGCAAACACACACACACACGCACACACTGACACGCACGAACGCACACGGACATAAACTGACACATACACACACACTGACACACGCACGCACACACAAACACACACACACACGAACAGACACACACACACACTGACACATACACACAAACACCATTACACAAACACACTGACACACACACTGACACATGCACACGCACTGACACCACACACACACACACACACACACACACACTGACACACACACAGACTCACACAAAGACACTGACACACACACTGTTACACACACACACACACACACACACACACACACACACACACACACACACGCTGAGACACTGCAAGTGCTGCTGTTATTGTATGTGCGCCTAAGGCGCCCAGGGTTGTACGGTGAGGAACCTTACGGCCTCTGTAATGGTATAGACGCTTTAGTCACCCACATCCGAAGGATTAGGATTTTCACTTTGTTTGTGTTTGTTTACTTGTTTCTTAGCAACTTATTCAATGTTTTGTCATGGTCATGCAATGGAGATATACATGCTTGATGAATATCTGAAGTTTCATTCAGATTTCGGCAGAAACAAAGAAACTGTGAGAAAAAAGTAAACACAATGGACGCCTTAGTCACCCAAACCATCGGTGAAGGTTAAGCCCGTCACTGCCTATAGATGCAAACTTACGTCTTTGAGAGCCTAGTAAATGCAGCACTGGAACCCCGTAAGTCCAAAGGACGCAGATTTAAATGCGGGGACTCATGCGGTTCTTTGTCCCTTGCTTCATTGCGGGGTCTCATGAGGTTCTTTGCCTCTTGCAGGAGGCTGGTGTTCGCATTTTTTTTCGACAGTGAAGGGGTTAAATCAAGTGCATTTCTATAATAAACGTGCAACACTCACAGGCAGCGTGGCCATTATCGGCGGTGCTGGCGGTACGCTGGGCGGGGGACTACTGATGAGGAAGTTGAGACTCAGTCCCCGGACCATTGCCAAACTATGCAGTATCAGCGCCATTGTGGCCAGCGTGGCGTCAATCAGCTACGTCTTTCACTGTACACCGAGACCTCTGACTGGGTTTCAAGTGGCCTACAAGGACAGGTTAAGTATACTATGCATAATAAGTTGAGGGCCGCCCTATGAAATGATTATGACTTCAAATATATGCAAGCACAACTCCGTCAAATCTTAAGATTTTGTCTTGAAATTTTTGGACAAGAATGTAGGCTATCCTACAAAAATTCAGCATTTAAAGACTAGTCGATATATATATATATAATTTGTATAACTTGTAACTGTCTTCTTCTAAGCGTGCTTCTTTCTTTGTTGTGTTATTCTCTGCATTTTTTTTTAAAAAACGCTTGGCAGTCACCTTTTAGGTTTGGATTTCCTGTCATTGAAGACCACCATTTAGATGGGAACAGTAAGCTAAACGATGGTCTCAAATGATACGTGATCTCTCATAAGAGTGGTCGCTCAAAACAATTTCTGTTACATCAGCACATAATTTAGGCATGCAGAGTATAGACACGTGCTAATAAGTCCCAGTTTATAGCTTCCAGATGAGCAATGAATCCTCGGACCGGCATCCAGCTCAAGGCGGACATTTTGCTTTTTGACGGCGTTCTTTTTCTTGCTCTTTCGTCCTCCACGCTCGCAAGCAACTACAAAACTATAGAAATCTGGGGTCACGTGCGTGAATGAGCTTAGCCCTGCGTCAGCCACTAAGCAAGGTGCTCCGTTGTCGCGGAGCACCTTGCTTAAAGGTCCACTACCGCCGAAACTGTTCAAAGATACACTTCTGTAACAGATGGTTACGAAACGCTTCACACAGGTCTAGCTATGGTTCATTTAGACACGGGACAATCCAGTTCAGCACACGTCGTCTTTATTTCGGTCCGTGGCGCAGTGGTTAAGGCGCCTGCCACCAATGCCAAAGGTGCGAGGTTCGATACCGGGTTCCGGCGTCGGACTTTTCTCCTCTGCTAAGTGTCACCGTTAATTCGGGCGGACCGTCGGGGGTTCTTTCTCCGGGTACTCCGGTTTTTCCACCCCCCACACTTTGGTACCGGTTTCAGGCCACTTTACAAATTTCAAATACAAGCGATCAAAAATCTCTGTAACTTCAGCAGCTGAACTGGCCCTTTGTCTGTCTTGTACTGTGTTTGTCCTAAATCCGTGTCTGTTACATGAGTGTGCGTGTTGGGTTTCAGTTCGCGGCGCTTTGAGTCGATTCGCCCAAAAATTGAGAAAAAGCGCCTATATAATAACGGTATTATTATTATTATTTCAAGTAACCTGACAATGATTCCAATCCGTTCTAGAAATACAACGCTATCAGTGCGAGAACAGCTAAAAATAGACTGACACGCTAACGGCAGCGCAGAATAAATAAGTGCGATTGCGCGGCGTGTGCTTTTGGCTGCATGTCCAAACTGCTGACTGTTAAAGTTCATTAGGTGTGTCGACAAGGTATAACAAACACCACTGGTGCTGAAATGTCTTCAGATTTATGCGTAATGGTACTTTAACTCATTCTACCCCAACACCGAAATCCCCAAATTTTGCCGTTGTTCTCTGAAGACTGCATTGCAGTGCAGGACACAGATCGACCATGATAGTTCAAGGGTGATGACAGAATAGCTTGGCGCCCATAGGCGCCAAGCTATTCTGGCATCACTCTTGAACTATCATGGCCGATCGTTATCTTCCTGTGGTGTGTCTGGGGTAGAATGAGTTAATGGCCGGTGCAGGACTATGCTCACTTACGTCATGCGGCAACTGTCTCCTGACCTTCACGTTCTTGCTGGTTCGACAATCACGTTGCTGTTTTTTGTATCGACAACTTTTTCTCATTTTCTCAAGCAATCAGTCCTTCGCGCACATTGTGAAGATGAGGTCGCAATGTAACGCGCCGTGCAACTGTGACCGACAAACCTTTTCCCCCGTGTGTGGCGCTGACGGTGTCACCTATTTCTCTCCCTGTCACGCCGGATGTAGTGGAAGAGGCAACGAAAATAATAGTGTTAGTATATTTATTTGCAATGCTCTTCGCGAGTACTTATGCGTATGGTATAAAATTAATCTACCCAGGAAATGCGTAGACATGATAGTTTAAGGTAGGTGCCGGAATTACAAGGTTGTATAGCCTTGGTCCTTTAGCGAACAGAGTTAACTCATTCGGGACGTAATGCATCCGGTACGTCTCGAATGGGTTAACCTATTCAGCGGGCCTGATACGGTACAAGATACGAACCATGATAGTTTAAGGGTAATGCCAGAACCGGCCCTTTTCGCGCCGAGCTGTTCTGGCATCATCCTGGAACTATACATATCATAGTCAATCGGGGGGGGGGGGGGGGGGGGAGGGAGGAGGGAGGAGGGAGGAAGGGCTCACGAGCATCTGAGCATCTATACCTCTTGCAGATAGGTGGTGTTTTACATAAATGTCTCGGCAGCTGTGAAGGGTTCAGAATCTTTGGATCGTCGTAGTCAGTAAGGATAAGCTAGATGGATCTTTTATGAAAGCACAAGTGCTGTGCTTGTTTAGCTTGCAAGAAGGACACTGGACCCGCGCACAGTCGTGCGCGGGCCTTCTGCGGCCAACATTGGCCCGAGGACCTTTGCTTACTAGGTGTCGCCTCTAGATCATATGGCCTTCGCGTGCGTAAACCTTTTCACCTAGGCCGCGTATGCTGCATAAGAGAGGGGTCTCACTTGTAACATTAGAATACTTGTGTTCCATAATTTAGTCTGCAACAATAACACTAAAAGAGCACCACCATCATCAACAAAACACCACAAACAACCGCAGCAACGACGACAATAAACGATACACTGTTGCCTTTTCCAGACCTTTACCGAGTGTAGATGCATAGAACGAGCATCCCCCACATCTCCAAAACAACACCATCGCACGGTACACCATTACGCCGCATCAGACATTTCTGACCGGTATGGACTGAACTTGGATCCACCCAGCGCCGATTACGGAGGAGACGTCACTAAAGGAAAATGTGGTCCACCCGGGCCGTGCAACAACTTCTATGTAGCTCTGATCTTCCTCTTGTTGGGGGTGGTGTGTAGGTCCATCATGATTACGCCAATCTCCGTGCTGATCCTACGGTAATAAACACGGTCACTCGCTCCGTCCTCACGTCGATGTAATACAATCAAAGACAGTATATTATTCTGTCTTTGATACAACTACGGTTTCCTAGCGTGAAAACCTCGCGCGCCCGGGACAAGCTTAACTCGGCATTCGCGGCCAGCCGCATCCGGATGCGCGGCTTATGCCGCGCATCCGGATGGGGCTGGCCGCGAATAAAGAAAGTTTGTACCGGGCGCCGCGCGAGGTTTTCACGCGCACATTAAGGTGGCACAGGACAGGCTTATATCGCGATACTATTAGTTGTATTACGAAATAACTCAGGCGGTTAAACGTCGGAGCAGGAGAGCGAAGGGAATCGCCGGGTCGTGGGTTCGAATCCCGTCCCGGCCCCGGTATCTGGACTCGCAATCCATGGGGAAAAAACGGATTTGTTCAATAGCATGTCCGTTGAAAGATCCTGGTAAATCAAAGTGGCACAGTTGGATTGCGCCTGAGTTGATCAGTGTTCAGGTCGTACTCCATAGGCAATAGATTTCCCTGTCCCCCATAACCCGCCCGTCAGGACCGTCCATGATCACCTCGGTGCTGTGGACGTTAAACCCGAACTAACCAACCTTGTATTACGAGTTAGGCTTTGCCAGTGGTTCTTGTCTCCTCCAGGGCCCGGTCAGGGGGATCAATGTCGGAGGTTAGTGTCGAGGGCTTTAGCCCGAAACTCTTACCTCCGATATCGACAACCCTGACCGAACCCGAGAGGCGACACTGAAGAACCACTGGCAAAGGCTAAATCGTCAATACAACGATTTTGTCTTCGACTATAAAAAAATAACAGCATGACTGAAGGGACCCCAAACTTTACGTGTGACTTAGAGATTCAAGGGACGTACATCTCCATATATAGGCCTACTTCCGACTATCAGTCAACAACCTCGAGCGAACTGCTTTCGCCTGGAATTTTTCTCGCAGGTTTTTTTTTTAACACATTCTCAGTCGTTTGTTTCTTTTTTAATTAAATTTGTAATATAGGCCGAATATAACGCGTGCATATAGTTATTTTGTTGCTTAACCCACTGAATTTTTTTTTTTATCCAGCTTTTTATTTCTTTTCGAATACGGTTAGTAGGAGATAGGGCCTTCTCTTCAGTTGAATTTTCCTGTCGTTATGTTATCCAACTTATCCAATTATTCAGTTATGTTTTGTATAAAACTGGTACCAGCGCTATCACAGAACACTCTATAGTGGGGGTTTTGTTTTGTTTTGTTTTTTTGTGTGTAGACCCCTTAATTATTTATTTATTGGCGTATTTTTGTTTAGAGGTTTGACTGAATGAAGATAAGGGTGTGTCTGTACCGAGAAATGTGATTGGCCAAAGTTGTATTTGAGGGAGCGAGTAACGTTGTCATCGTAACATTTAATAAGGGAGTCTACTTATCACATGTTACCTTGGTAATATGTGACAAGGGAACTCCGTTGCCATGAGAACGGACGACCGGGTGTGTGTGTGTGGGGGGGGGGGGGGGGGGGGGGAATCAGACAGAGACAGGCCAATGAACAAAAAGTGCACAGAGACTGAAAGGAGACAAACATAGTATATGCCTGGGAGCCATAAGGTCAGACCGCGTTATTGGCGTCTGTGTTAACCCATTTAGCTCCACGGCCGCACTTCCCCAATTTCGGCAGTGTTACCTAACGAATACGTGCCAGTTTCAGGAGATGGACTGACCATGATACTGTCAGGGTAGTGCCAGATTAGCTTGGTGCCTTCAGGCTCCAAGCTAATCTGGCACTATCCGTGAATTATGGTCAATCCATCTCCCGCTCTAGGGCGTTGGGGCTAAATGGGTTACTGTCACAGGTCAAGATTAAAAAGACAAAAAAGGAAAACAAAATCCCATAAAGAAAAAATTCGTCTGGCCGACTGCAGCCTTCTTTGGCCCGCGCACACACCAACTGAGGCTCGAGTCGGCGAGGGGGCTTTTGCCCACTCAGTGCGCGTCTATGACGTGAGACCCACAGAACTGACAGCGTTATATCTGATTTCGCGATATTCTGATGCTTGTAATTCTGAGGCTGACCTGTATTGCTTTCGTCAATGTAAAGAGCCGGACGCCTACGGTTATAAACACTGTGAGAGAGAACGCATACTACCGATTTTATCATTGTTGTGCTCTCTTGACTGAGCTCGCTTGGTTGAAGAACCCAATGCGCAAAAGACCATCGGCGGCTGATGTCGGCCCGATGGCCTTTTGCGCATTTGGAAAATATGAGGCCAGATGTAGTTTCCTATGTGCCCCTACGGTTATCGCGAGGTCATCTGAAGATAAACAGGAAACTTCGGAGATAACAAATCGCCAGTGGACCCAATTTTTCTGTTGTTATATCCGAACTTTATTATAAGCGAAGTAATTACACAGAAAAAGTGCTATTGGGACCTCTGAAAAAAATGTTTTTTTTTATATCTAACTTTTGTTATATCCATAAGCGAAGCAGACTGCAGTGTCTCTCCAGACCGAAGCTGAGGATGTACAGTGCCGCTATGCCGCTATGAACAACTTATTATATATCTTTCATTAAGACATAATCTGAAATGAATGCCAGCTAAGAAAATAAAACTGTGCGGCGAAAGCCCGCGCTTTTGCAAATCAATCAATATTCTATTTCCTCATTTGTTTGTTTTGTTCAAGGTGTGTGCCTACTGAAGAAAAAGCCTTCAGTCTGGGACTGGAGTGGCTTGGCTCGAAACTGTTCGGTATGTGACATAAAAACCCATTCCTCTTTTTTTATATTGGTCTCGTTTGCACCCATGATCCCCAGATGAAAGACGTCACCAGTGTGCCCAGCTGTGAATGACAATGTCACATCCATGTTTCGTTCACAGTTAGATTTGGGTCTGGTTTTGTTGTGCTTGTTGTCTACAGCCGTACGGTCCAACATTGCCGAGCAGCACAAAATGTTGCTACATAGACAACTATTGATGTCCACCATGATAGATATATACTGTTTATTGCCATTTGCCTTAAGAACATAAAGCATAGGAATGTGTGTTGGTGTCGTTACAATTACAAACATCACAGTCAACAATAAAAAAAATAATTAATACTCTATCCACAAATCCAATGCCCTACACGCACTGTAAAAACTTTAAAACTAAACAACTAATATCACAAACCAATGCGTACCAAACACACCCACGCTCATCTCCCACACACTGACACACAACACACCCGCCTATTAATCTAGGAAATCTAAATTAATTAAAGGTATATCGTTTAAAATAAAAACAAAACATCTTAGAGTAAATGTCACTAATTTAGTGATCACAGTTCGGTGTAAAACTAGTTAATATATATCATAAGACTAGGCTAATACTGATATACACTATTCTCTCAACCGTTTGGGGTGCGCCCTGCCGGGGGAGGAGACTCATGGATTCAGCTCGACCAAGCACCACCAACAGCCAAAGGGATAGCACAAGGGTTGGGCGAAGTGCTCTGTAGGCCGGCCACATGATTCCATGCACATACGCACTCTCACTCAGTTATTCACGCAAACATCAGTCGGCCTCGGCAATGAAACTCTATGATCGGCCCACAGAGCACATCATCGCACGCTTATAACACTGAAAGGGCTCGAACAGCACTAGGATAAAAACTGTTACTGAAAACGGTTTGTCCGTGCTTTGAGAGCATTGATTGATTGATTGATTGTACATTGCTTAACGTCCCGACAGCAACAAGGCTTTCTCAGGACGTGCCTGCACTGCTTGTGAAAAAAAAAAAATAAACAGAACATTGAATGTATGTCGCCAGCCGGTCAAATACATTAAATAAACCTAACACATGGGGCCTAAATAAAGCTAAGACCATTTAGCAACACACATCCAATATCAAGAGCTACAGGCAGTGCAGACAGTAGGGAGAGTTTTAAAAAGGCAAATACAGGTGAATGGACAAAGGGTAGACAGAAACACATGCCCCAGAATAGAGAGAAAAACTCACCCTGTGGGGCTGACCAGGGTGACCCTGGGAACTAAAAAGTACCTAACCCCACCCAAGTCCCCCAGGGCAGACCCGGGTGGGGTGCTTTGAGAGCAGAGTAACGGCGACCAGACGGAAGCAGGTTAAAGAAACGGTTAGCTGGGTGAGTAGTGTCGCGTGCAATAAGCCCTACACGTCCAAGCAGCCGCTGTTGGTACACGCTGATAACCATGCTGCGCGCCGATTTTCCCCACATCATCTCTGAAGACATCTGGTCCCAAGTTCTGGTCTCAGTTCCGGTGTTGTGTGGGCTGGTCTGTGATTTTGGACCTTTCGGCCATAGACCGAAAAGTCCAAAATCACAGACCAGCACACGCCGGCTCGCCAAATGATGTTTGGCGCTCATAATCACTACGCACTTTTACTTTTCTTTTCCCGCATTTTCCAGGCACCATCCCTGGTCCGGTTCTGCTTGGGACCATCATCGACAGCGCGTGCGGGGTGTGGCAGACCTCCTGCAAGGGGCGGGGCCAGTGCTGGGTGTACAACCTGGGGGACCTCAACCTCCGTCTGGCGCTTTACTGGTCCGGCACGTGTGTACTGTCGTCCGTGTTCTCTTTCTGCGCGGCTAGGTATCTTGGCCACGACGCCATGGACTCCAGACTCAAGTCTTTCAGCTTCACCATCCCGCCTCCCTTGAACTACGTGCCCTCAGAGTCATCGGATTCTGAAGACAGCTACGGGATGTACGATATCACACGCTCTGTGCCGGAAGTCGTAAAGACGAAATCGGAGAGTACAGTCAGTGCGCAACAGAAATACGGGCTCCAGAAAAATGCGAGTGGGCCGTTGTCAGTCAGCAGCATCTATGATAATGTGTCCATGTAGATGTTTCCTGTGGAAGTGTGAGCTATTTTTTCTCACTGGTCGCGTTCTATTCACTACAACAGATCAAGTTAACTTATTCGCGACGAACTGTATCCGGATACGCGGCATAAAGCCGCGTATCCAGATGCAGCTCGTTGTGAATGAGGCAACTGATGCGACAAACTAATCAGGCAGTAGCCTACACGTGAGCTGCCATGGTCGACCCATCACTACCCTTTTTTCGTTCTGAGAATTGCTGCTTCGGTCAATGTCGAGTTGTTGCAGGAAAATCGAAACTTTTCAGTGGAGTAAAAACGTAATTTAAAGACAGAACTTGGCTAAAGACTAATATTTATATTGTGTATACAACTCAAAGTATTTCTCATTGTGGCTTGCGTGCCATTAACCTGGCACGTTTCAATTTCAAATACATTTTTGGCTCACGTGCAAAGCAAAAGTGAGTCTATGTTTTGGGCCAGTGGTCTTCAATCCAATTTGGCACAAAGGTAACTGAAGATGATAAGACCTTCCTATGTATACTAATTTAGTCGACTCGTCGCAAAGGTCAAGGGGGTTTGACAGATGTGTGAAAATATTAATTTTTTAGAAAATGTGGATTGTTCTGCTGGTGCAGAAGCCATCCCTTTTCTTATTGTCTAAAAACCACACATGTAGATCGGTCATACATGTGAGCAATAAGGGATTTGCTTTTCTTGTTCATTTTCACATCGGTTACAACATGAAAATGACAAAACACAGCCAAATACCTGCAACCGTTAGTTTCACAGAAACACACAAACGTGAGGAACTCTCGCTCAAACAAAAACATTTATTTCACATAATTAACTTTCAAAAATCGTTTATCATTCTTCATTAACAATGGATTGCACAAACACAGACTAAACACTCGCACATGAGTTCAGCCCAAAAGCTGCATATTTTAAAACTTCTGGAAGTGTCACTAAACGACAATGTATCAGTTGAAGGAGATGGATCGACCATGAAAATTCAAGGTAGTGCCAGATTAGCTTCACGCCTCATGACGCCAAGCTAATCAGGCACTATGTTTGGACTATCATGGCCCATCCACCTCCTGCTGTAGTGCATCGCAGCTAGTTGGGTTAACAAGCGCACATACAGTATGTATAATCATCTGTGTTCTGGTCTGTGATTGTGGACGTTATAGATTAAAGCCATAAAGGTTAAAAATTTCCAACCAGCAGACAATAAGTATAATAAAACGCTCAGAGATTTTTTTAAAAATCTTTGGCAAACAAAGAACTTGAAACAAAAAGATTTACATATTTTTAAAAAGAACATTTGAACGGGAATAATCCTAAATCAGAAACAGGGAAAAGACAATAGATTGCGCCAATGTATAGTACGAACGTCCTACAGTAATAAGGGGACCATTTTCGCTAAATCACTCTGCTCATTGCTGCAAGTCCTCATAATGATCACACTGGTAACACCCGATAAAATCCTCAAAATGTGGATGTCAGTGAGGCAACTCATTGCGAGCAAGAGGCGTAGATTCTCATGAGCTCCAGTGGCTTCAGGGGCTCATGAGAATATATGCCTCTTGCAAATGAAGTGAGCTGCAAATGTCTACTGAATGTTTTAATTCCATGCATTTTTACTTCTGATTTTGGGATAACCTCTACGCAAGCACCATATAAATTAACACACACAAAATCTGAAAAGGCCTGCTTTCAGTTAAAACATGAACTGAAATTCTATGTGTCTAACAACGTTTATCCAAGCCATATATCCACGTTGAAAGTACAAGTACTGTTATGAAACACGGACAGGAAGGCACATTAGGGTCAGGGAACTGAGCAACATAACACGTGGGTTTTTTTTTTCAAGGTTCTTGGTTCCAATCTGTGATTCTTGAACAGAAGTGAGGTATGAAAAATCTAAAACAAGTAAAGTTTGTAAGAAATGCATGTATCTTTGATTTGGGGAATACATTTGGTGATCATGTAACAGTTTGTGAAAAAAATGACCCAAGTAAGGCAAGGTTAGCTTAAATAAAAGTTGCAAGAAGCTGAGGGCTTTTGGTATCAATAATAATAATCATCACACAAAATCGCAAATTGTTTTTAAATGTTGGCATGGGTGACCGTGCGAAAAGATGAAATGACTGAAAATGGTCCAGAGAATAGCTATGCCCCATAATTTGCAGCCAGCAAGAGACACAAATTCTCATGAGCCCCTGTACATGGAAGGGCTCATGAGAATTTATGCCTCTTGCACGTGGAACAAGCTGAATGAAGGACTGTGTTCTCTGAACCAAAACTCTGAATTTGAGCTTTCTGGGAGCTTAAAAAGCTCAAACAGTCCCCAGTCCTGACTAAAGTGCTTGTCTTTTTAAAAATTTGTTTTTATCTTCTTGCTGATTTGTCAAGCCATTTACATGCTGGGCAGTCACTGCACACTTCAAGTCATAATGCTGAAATTTTAAAATGTGGGAGCTGACCTCAGGAAACCACATTACAGTTCACCAGAACGATCAACAAGGACAGTTCAAGGGTGATGCTGGAATAGCTTGGCACCCTTTAGTGCCAAGCTATTCTGGAACCACACTTGAACCAACATGGTCAACTGGTATCCTGTTAGTGTCCCTGGCCTCACTCACATTGGTTTTATAGACAATTAATTCCCAGAAATCAGAAGTAGGTCAAAATTGCACATGTTGATAAATACAGTGGATTAAAAGCCTGCACAAACATACAATATTGCATGTTAGTGCAGTGTTTAAACTCACTGTTTGTGTTTAAATATGCAGTTTTGACCTATGTCTGATTTCTGAAAGTCGAATTGTTTGTTTTTAAAGCTGTGATCTTTATCAACCTAAGAATGTTGAAATAAAAACACATGTGTCAATGTTGAGGGTGCCATGCCACCAGCGGTCAGGAAAATAGATCAGCTGAAAATAGATGCATGTGATATGTTGCTGTTTCTTCTGTTTAACCACTTCACTGCCTGAAAAATGTGAACACCACCCAACTGCAAGAGGCAAAAAACCTCATGAGTCCCTGCAAATTGCAAATGCATGGGTTCATTGCCACTTGCTAACCTTATTGACGTCTTTGTTTCTTGGATAAATGGGATTATTCTATGCTGAATTTGCCCTGCTTTCAAAGACATAATTTTGCATCCACTGGCAGTGAAGGAGTTAAATTTGTACACACACACACACAAATCCATTTGTATCTCTGCAAGTGCCATGCTCACTAGTCACTATAATGATCAATCCATTTTCTTCAGCTGATGGGCTTGACTCTCTGACTGTCTTGACTCACTGACTGACTAGTTAGGGTTTAACATCCACAGCACTGAAGTGATAATGGGGCGAGTTATGGGGGACAGGTACAGCTATTGCCCATGGAGTCTGACCTAAACACTGATCAATACAGACACACTTCCAATGTGCCACTTTTATTTACAAGACCTTTCAACATTAAATAAAAAAAGGAACAGTGGCAGTGCATATGAACTGATGTGTCCAGGTATTTCTCCATAGGCTGTCCCTGTGACCTTGAATTCAAGCAAAATATGCTTGAGGAATACATCCCTAATGTATCTTTACATATTTTCTTAACTCTTGGCCTGCTAAGTAACTTTTCTGTATCATGTACTCTGCCACTAAGTACATGTAATACTTTTAACCCATTCTGCCCTGACGCACTACAGCAGGAGATGTGTCGACCATGATAATTCAAGGGTAGTGCCAGATTTGCTTGGCGCCTGTTGGCGCCAAGCTAATCTGGCACTACCCTTGAATTATCATGGTCGATCCATCTCCTGCAACAGGTGTAGATGACGCTTCCAAAATTTGGGAAATACATGTGCCGGGCTGAATGAGTTAAGAGTTCATTTCTGAAACCGGTGTGCATGCCAAGTAACGGCTTGTAATGACACATTCAGCACTAAAAATAGCAAAGCACACGCAATGCAAATGAAGCTTGGCTGGACAGATTTCACTGCACAGTCATCTCGCTGCGACTGGAGCCACCAGCTGTATAGGCAAAGAGCTACACTATCTTATCTTACAACAATGTACAAAAGAAATTTCAAGTAGAAATTAGTGAAACAGTCTCAATTATAACTCACCTCTCCTTGGTTTACGGTGCATTCTAGTGGCATCTCCAAGGGATGTAATTCAGGGTAGTCTTCATAAAGCCACTGCAGAGTTGTCCTGTTTGGATGAAAATGTGGTGTTTTCTCTGGAGGAAGCATGAACCATCTCTGTCAAGTAGAAGCAGTGCGCAAGTAAGCATCAAAATTAAGTGTACAGTCAACTTTTGTAATGCAAGGCAGCTAACTACAACAAAAGTCGGATATGACGACACCTTTTTAACCCTTCTGGCCCCAAGGTCCCATTTCTCAAATTTTGAAGGTGTTGCCTAATGACTATGACATGTACTAGTTGCAGGAGATGGCTTGACCATGATAATTCAAAGGCAGTGCCAGATTTGCTTGGCACCTTCAGGTGCCAAGCTAATCTGGCACTACCTTTGAATTATCATGGTCAAGCCATCTCCTGCTGTAGGGATCCAGGGCTAAAAGGGTTAAGACTCGGTCCCAACAAAACTTTTACTGGCAATTATTTCCCTTATAACAAATTTAGTTTACATACCAAAACATTTTTTACAAGAAGCACAGGGACATTTGACCAAGGAAAGCAGACGACAGTAAGTCCATTGTTCTCTGTAACACAATGAAAATCCTGCTTTTCCCCAAAATGAACTTACTCAAGTTACTGCCATCTGCCTGCAAAGGTCAGGACAGTGTACCAACAAATACTAAACATCTAAATAATCCTGTACCTTCCTGCCATAAATAACTTCGCCAAAGCCTGGTCCATGAAAATGGAATGGTACTCCAGTGCCAGCACCTAACCAAAGAAACAAACATGCACATTCAGTTTCCTAAGCTTCAACATAGGTCAGCCTCAATAATATGCACATCTAGCCATCAGGCACTACAGCAGGAGATGGATCTACCTTGATAATCCAAACGTAGTGCCAGATTAGCTATCAGGTGCCAAGCTAATCTAACACTACTCTTGAATTATCATGATCGATCCATCTCCTGCAGCTTAAACACAGAGTCGATAGGTGACACCACTAAAATTTGGGGAATGCGGACGTGAGGTTAAATGATGAGTTAAACGCATCAGAACATCATGAAATGAGACATTATGTGATCAGGTCTGTGGCACTCAACCAAATATACAGTGAGCTAAAAGTCCACTGGTTGACATCAGCCATAAAAGGTCTGTGGGTGGCTGTGCACAGGCAAGCAAAGGTTGTAGCTGGCCTAAGGACTTTTTGGGCACTGTTTTCTTCAAACAAATACCTACATGTAAGTTTAGCAAAACATCAACAAGAAAATCAATAAAGCAGTCTGACTTTATGGCTATCACTCAGGTACTGTGATATAATGAGGCCTACCAAACACTATTCAAAGCTAAATTCGCGAAATTATTTGAATACATAAAAACTAAACAGTATGCATCTAAATAAATCATATTTGTGGTGAAGCCAAACCCACCAGCCAGTCCAAAGCTGTAGACACCTGTCAGACCTGGCACTTCATAAGGAGGGGGAATATACTTGTCAAACAAGTCCTTCCACTCTGTGTAGTTGTTGTCACCAAACCAGTAGAATGTTTCTGTGTAACAAAGAAAAAGAAACAAGAAAGGCAAAGCCCTTATGGCTCATGTGTATTGACTGATCCACACATGTCTGACAATAAGTAAAAGGACATCTTCTGCACTAACAAAATCAATGTTTTCTCAAAATTTAATCAGTTTTCACACATCTGTGAAACCCCCGTGACTCTTGACCTTGCAATGAGTCAACTAAATTAGGATACATAGGAAGGTCTTATCCCTATGTGCCAAATTTGATTGAAAAAGTTGCAAAAATGTTTATAATAAGTACAATTATTGGCATTTTATACACATTTGTCAACCTCTTGTGACCCTTGACCTTTCCGAGGGGTCATACAAATTAGTATGCATAGATAGGTCTTACCATCAGGCATCTCTGTAGCAAGTTTGGGTTTGAAGTTGCGAATAGTAATTGAGAAAAAAACATTTCTTGTCAAAATATGGCTATTTTTGTACCTATTTCTTAAGCTCTTGTGACCCTTGACCTTTTTGAGGTGTCATCCAAATTAGTATGCATAGATAGGTATTACCATCAGGTATCTCTGTAGCACATTTGGGTTTGAAGTTCTGAATAGTATTTGAGAAGAAAAAAAAACCATTTGTTTGTAAATATATGGTGATTTTGGACCTTTTTCTTGAGCCCTTGTGACCCTTGACCTTTCCAAGGGATCAAGCAAATTAGTGTGCTATAAAGGTTTTACCATCAGGTATGTTTATACCAAGTTTGTGTTTGAAGTTTTGTGAATAGTATTTGAGAAAAAATAAATTATGTCCCAAAATAGCTATTTTGGATATATTTCCTGATCCCATGTGATCTTGACCTTTGCGAGAGGTCACTGAAATTGGTATGTTTAAAAATGTCTTGCCACAAAGTATCCTTGGGCCAAGTTTGAAAACTGTAGATTGAATAGTCTCCGAGAAAATGCCAACGTTAAAGTTTACCACGGATGACTGTGGACAACATAAGGACGACCACTAGCCCAGAACATAGACTTACTTTTGCTTCGCACGCAAAGCCAAAAAGTAACACATCTTCCACTGATTTCAGCAATGACCCGAGTTGTTATGGAAAAATGGACACTGGTGTAGGGAACTAATGCATCCTAATTTGGTTGTCAACAGAGGTTTGTCATAAATCATAAGTAGGCCTTTAAACTCCAGTCACTCTCATGCCCCCCTCCCTCCCCTTTCCCCGACCTCACTCTCTTCCTCCCACCAGTGCGCCCCTTTTCTGACATCATCGCCCCTCTCAGGCCAATTAATGGCTGGCCAGAGTTCCGGACCAGAAAGTGGGCGAGGTTTTGTCAGAACAGCGCGCACCGCTTCCGTCCGCATCCACCCACACGCTCCCACCATCACACCTCAGTCTCACGCTCAACTCCACACTACTTCCTCACGCTTATACACTGAACCCACGGCGGCAACACTTTCCTTTTAGTTGGGCAAAAACAACGGAGGCGTTTTATTCCCGTGACCCTCACTTGTCAAACATGTAAGACAACATCAGTCTAACCCAACCAGTAGGTTTACTGGCGCCAAGCTATTCTGGCACCATCCTTGAACTAAAATGGTTGATCTATCACCTAATCTGTAATGTAGCCTTCATAGGACAATAAGCAAATTATTTTTAAAAAATCAGCCCCAGGATGTAATGGATTAATTACCTTATATACACACCGCAAAGGGAATGCAAAACTGTCCCTCAATCACTGTTACACATGGACAATAGTCAAGTTTCTTTGGCATCACAACTGTCAGCCTTGTAGTTTAGAAAGATGACTTCAAAGAGGAATTTTATACAAATTTTATAATCTTGTTACCTCCAAGCAGCACCTATCCTGAGACTGTCTTTCCTGTGCTGTAATTCTTACCATGTGATATGAAATACAAACTCTGTACATGTACTTGATATGCTGTTCTGTGTGCACACAAAATGAAACTGAATACATACATGTAGACAACATCATTATACAATGTATACATGTACATACCATTGCCAAGCATCTCTAGGGTCTGTGGCTGCATGATTTCTCTTACATACTTGTTTAGAGTCACATCCACTGGAATGAAGAAACAAGAGCATAAATCACAATAGCTAATCATTGAAAAATTGATTTTTCTCTTAAATATATTTTTTCGAAAAATACTTACCAATGCCATTACTACAATGAAACAACCTATAGCTAGCGTAATTTTAGCCCAAAAACTTACAATGTGTACCTTTAGGGCCAGGGGAGGCCACCAGGGGTGCCGTGACCTTCCCACCCCATAAGGGTAACTGCCCGAGCAGCCAAGCCAAACCAGTTCTTTCGTTTAGCTGGCGAGCGGCAAGCGGGGCAGGTGGGAGGGCCATCCGAGTAATGGCATCAGTAAGTATTTTTCGACAAAAATACATTTTAGAGAAAAATTAATTTGTTTCCTCAAAAACATTACCGATGCCATTACTACAATGGAGAATAGCGAAGAGGAGGAGGGTGCCGCGTAACCCAGTGACTGACTGAGCTAGCAAGCCCCATCCTCCCCGGCGCAAGCTCCCGGTAATTTTAGCTAAAGGTGGGAGGGAGTGTTGCGCCGCCGCGATGTCCCCCACCAGGACCAGGTTGTCTCGCTGGCCAACCAGGTTACGGAGGTAGAACCGGATGAAGGTCGACTTGGTCCGCCAGCCTACGGCAGCCAGACTGTCTCGGACAGCGCAGTTGCGGTCGGATGCGATGCTAGCAGCCATGGCTCTGACCTCGTGGGCCCGGCAGTGTAGTCGCTTGGCAGCGTCGGGCAGAGGTCCTGGCAGGCGGAGCGTATCACCCATCTTAGCCAGGAAGAGATTGTCTGGGCTGAGATGTCTTGTCTACCTGGGGACAGAGACAGAAAGAGGCGGGTGCATCCCTGGCGGAGCGGCTTGGTTTGGCGTAGGTACACGCGTAAGGCTCTCACCAGGTCCTGTTGTCTGACTTCCTTGTTGGGGTCGATCGGCTTCAGCGATCGTACGGTGATCACCTGGGGAGCTGCCAACGGGGACTGGTTCTTGGCCAGAAGGCCGGGTCCGTTAGTAGCTGCACGGAGCCATCCGACCTGCACTACAGGCAGGTGGGCGCGCGGAGAGCGCAGGCAGCTCACTCACTCTGGAGGCTGTGGCTACGGCGAGCAGAAGCAAGTCTTCGCGTAGCGTCGGCCAGGCTTGCTAGGGGAAGCGGCTTGAAATGCTAGCGTTCAGCCAGGTGAGTACCCAGGGTAAGTCCCAGCGTGGGATCAGGAAGCGGAGGGCAGGTCACTGTATGCTGAAGCGGGCCATAAGGTCAGCAAGGTCCTTACACTTGCCGGGGTCTGCTCGGCCCAGGTGCCGGTAAGTGTCAGCGATCAAGTGAGGTAGCCCCTGAAGGTGATCGGTGCCAAGTGCTGTTTGGCGAAAAGCCAGAGGAAGAATTCGGCCAGTAGTAAGAAAGTCAGATCGGTAGGGGCGAGGCGACGGAGGTCGCACCAGGCTCCCAGTACTCTCCACATTCCCTCGTAGACACGCAGGGTCGAGGGTCCGCGGCCTGAAGTGATAGCTGCCACTGCCTCACTCGAGAAAACTGTAGCGGCGAGGGCTTGCCGCCCAATCTCCAAGCGTGTAGCAGGAGTCTCTCAGAGCACGGATGGTAGAGCGCCTGGCGCGGGAGCTTGAGCATCGTGCGAGGAGGGGGAAGCCGCAGTGAAGGGCCCGTGGCAAGGTTCAGGAGGTCAGTGGTGCAGGATCTGGTCCAGCAGAACGGCGCCACCAGCAACAGGATCGTGTTGCATCCCTTGCGCTAGAGAAGCACCCTGAGGACAAGGACTGAGGGAGGGTAAGCGGAAGCGCAGGGGCCGTCCCCGGGAAGGGGGAGTGCATCGACCGCCCAGGCTAGGGGGTCCGTGATGGGCGAGATGAGGGGGAGGTGGTGGTACCACCCTGTCGCGAAGAACGATAAGGGGGGTCTCCCACGTGGCGCAGATCATCCGGAATAAGTCCGGGCGAAGCGGCCACTCGGTGTGGAGAAGGTGACCGCGGCAGGAGAGGGAGTCCGCGAGGACATTCAGGTGGCCGGGGAAGTATGTCGCTTGGAGAGAGACGCGGCGATCCTCACCCCCACGGAGGCGCTGGTAAAAAGAAAGCAGAGGAAGGGGAGCAGGTCCCATCCTGCATCTGTATGTAGGACACGACAGCGGAGTCGTCGGAATGACGATCAGGTCCTGATGTCCGAGAGTCGGTTCCCAAGCAAGGAGAGCTTGCCGAATCGCCTGTAACTCCAACCAGTTGAAATGCGTGACCGCAAGGACCAGTGGCCAGCTGCCGGAAGCCGTGGCACGTCGGCAGCAGGTGTGCACCCCAGCCGGAGCGGCTAGCGTCGACGCAAGGGACAACGTGGGGGGGGGGGGGGGGGGGGGAGGGGGGAAAGGCGAAGGAGAGGGACTCCGGACGCAAGCCAGGCAGTGTCTGCCCAGCGGAGGAGGAGAGGAACGAGCAAGGGAGGAACCGGAACGGGAGCCTCTTATGTCTCCGGTTGAGGGCGCCAGGAAGGAGTAGATGAAGTTGAAGCGGGCGGGAGTAGAGCTGACCAAGGGAAGGGGATCCGCTGCCGCACTCATCAGGCCTAAGAGCTGCAACCAGACTCTGGCAGGGACCATCTCCTCCTGTGCACCAAGACGAGCCAGGTTCGCCAACCTCTGGATCCTCGGGTCCGGGAGTCACACCAGCTGAGGTCCGTAAGGAACTCCATACCACGGTGCGCGAAGCGGCGGGACGAGGCGAGATCTGACTTGCCGAAGTTGACTATGAGGCTGCGGCTGTCGAGGAGGCCAGCAAGGCATCTCGTTGCTGCTCCCGGGAGGGTGCCGACCGGTGGCGCCGGAGCAGATCGTCGACGTAGCTCGAGGAGGGACTCGATGAAGCCCGCTTGACCGTGGCGAAGACGCCATCCAAGAGACAGGCGAACACCCAGGGCTGGGGTTGCGGGCGAGGGGGAAGGTGCGGAACCGGTAACACCGCCGTCAAAGCGAAGCGCAGAAGGCGTCTGGAAGTCGGATGCACGGGGACATGAACGTAGGCGTCCGCTGGATCCAGGCTGACAGCGAAACCCATGGGATGAACCATGGCGCAAAGGGCTCTGGCGGTCCCCAAGGGAAATAAGGCGCTGCGAAGAACTTGTGCCGCACTGAAGGTCGATGATCGGACGCCACCTATGGCCGGCCAAGGCCAGACGGGGGAGGAGGTGAGGTCGGGGGGCGGGCGGGCGCGGCGGGAGGCGGGGACGCGCGGGGGAAGGCGGCGACGCCGGGAGGGTGGGTCCGGCGGTCCGCACGGAGCGACCCAGGGCCTCGCGGGCGGCCGGAAGCGGGAGGAGATGACGCGGGAAGGGCAAAGTTCCTCATCGCGTCTTTCACCGACTGCCAGGTCTTGGACCGAAGAGGAGGGATCGCCGAGCGGAGCCTGTCGCAGCTGTCTCCATAGGTCCTGCGGGAGGTAGGGGCAGACGGCGAGCACAGCATTCCGGCGAACAGGCCGCAGAGCGCGGCAGCGGCGAAGCGAGGACAACCGTTGACACACCGCTCGGAAGGCGGTACTTCTTCTCCACAGCCAGAGCGAGGAGGTGCCCTAACAGCTGCGAGAAGGAGAAGAGCCAGCTCCAGAAGGTAGACGAGCACTTGCTTGGCCAAGTCGAGGAATCCAGCACAGGCGAGAGCGTTGTGGATGAGGATCGCCGTCCGTTCCAGGCCAGGGGGATGCAACGGCGGGAGGCACGAAGTCCACCAGCTGCTGCTGAGTGGCAGGATCCACTGCGGGGAGGGTAGAAGCAAGGCCTGTGAGTGTCCGGCATACCAGCTGTGCTGAAAGGCGATGTCTAAATCCGCTGGCCAGCGAACGACGGTGAAGAAGAGAACCGCTTCGGAACCTGAACCCTGCTGCAGGAGCGGAGAAGGCGACACGAATCCGTGAAACCTCGGGGCGTGGCAGGGGCGAAACCTCTAGGAGGGAGAACAGCATCCAAGCTGGCGACGGGGACAGTGATTGATTGATTGTACATTGCTTAACGTCCTGACAGCAACAAGGCTTTCTCAGGACGTGCCTGCACTGCTTGTGAAAAAAAAAACAAAAAAAACAAAAAACATTGAATGTATGTCGCCAGCCGGTCAAATACGTTAAATAAACCTAACACATGGGGCCTAAATAAAGCTAAGACCATTTAGCAACACGCATCCAATATCAAGAGCTACAGGCAGTGCAGACAGTAGGGAGAGTTTTAAAAAGGCAAATACAGGTGAATGGACAAAGGGTAGACAGAAACACATGCCCCAGAATAGAGAGAAAAACCCACCCTGTGGGGCTGACCAGGGTGACCCTGGGAACTAAAAATATACCTAACCCCACCCAAGTCCCCCAGGGCAGACCCGGGTGGGGTTGGCGACGGGGACAGGCGTCCGGGCTTGGGGAAGACACGAGACAGCAGAAGCGCGGCCTGTCGAGCGAGGGAAGAGTCTCTGTCCTGGTTGTCCTGGACGTAGGGTCAAGGGCGAGAAGAGCGTGCGCAGAGGTCGAACAGTAGGAGGGAGCCGAGGCAGAATCCTCCGGAGCGATGCTGAGGGCTTCTATCCACATCGACGGGCGCCGCAGGAGGCCGACGCACCAGGAGCTGGAGAGGCGGGTGCCGCCGCCAGACGGAGCGAGCGGCTAAGAAAGCCTTGGGCGGCGAGAGCGACGAGTGGAGCGTCCGCGCACGTGGTCGACGGCGCGAAGGGGAGGGGAGCGGGGAAGGCGGGGAAAGGGTGCCGGGGAAGGAGTGGGGGTAAGACAAGGCCGGGAATGACGAGCAGCACGGACGACCCAAGAAGACACCGACCGGGAAGGGCGGCGACTGGAAGAGGAAACCAGCGATACCCGAGGGGAAGACCGACGAGGAGGGCGAGACGTCCGCGAAGCTGAAGCGGTGAGCGAAGCCGGGCGTGAAAGAGCGAGCAGAGAATGAAGAGTGCTTGTGGCGGGAGGCGAGGACCAAAGACGCATGGCGGGCGAGGGGCTGAGTCCAGGCGGTCGCGAACCCGGGGCCGCATGTTGAGGGTCGTACGCAGAAGCCGAGGGTCCGGCGTCGGGGAGAAGCAGCGTCCAGTTCTGTCGGTGGTCTCATGAGGCTTGGGTCCCGCAAGGCGGGGCAAGCTAGCTCGCTGCGGACCTGGCTCGAGCGAGCTGGTGCGCAAGGGGGGAGAAAGGCGTCCCCCAACGTAGAGAGTTGGGGTTTGTTTTCTGCACAGCGGACTCGCTGCGGACCTGACTCGAGAGAGTGGGTGCACAAGGGGGGAGCCTTTGTATGCCGTCCCCCAATGGCAGCGAAGGTGCGTTTCTGCTAGATCCGGGGCCGAAGCATGCTTGTGGCTGCGGGCGGGCGGCGATCCTGTCATGCCAAAAGGCTCCGCGGCTGGGTTTCCCAATGGTCCACCAGAGCGCAGACATCACAGGTGTGGCCTGAAGCACAACCAGCGCAGGGGAGGCAGACCGCATGCTTGTCACTCGGCCACTGGAAGTCGCCACATCGTGTGCAGGTGCGGACTTGACCACTGCAACATAGAGTGAACAACGAAGCGACTGGTCATAGCAGAAGGCCACGTTTCTTTAGACGAAAACCGCGCACCACTCTTCACCTTTCCCCACTATCCTGTGCCAAGTAATATCGCTTTCTTAATAACAAGCAACGATATAGCAAAAGACGCCGGCACATGCCGTCAGAGGCGCGGCACTGGCAAAACATCGAGACCTTACCTGGACATCTTGCAAGGGGCAGGGGAAGGTAGCACCTGTAGCCGAAGAAGAAGCCGAAGAAGCGCCCACGCGGCAGAGGCCCAGAAGCATCCAGGTTGAGGAAGGCTGGGTCCTCGACGAAGGTCCCGGCCGTCCAACCGGCGAACTTGACCGGAGAGACCAAAGCAGGAGCACACCGGACGCCAGGTCGAAGCTCCGAGAGGCACCGCACAAGCCGTAAAAGTCTCTCAATGCCGGAACCGGTGCAGGACAGCGCTCCCACGAGGGGCGAAGGCCGGCCCCATGGCCCGGGGACCTATCTTCCGGCAAACGAGGCACAGAAGCACCAGTGACACTCACTTCCTAAAAGTCACAGAAGGCGAATCGCAGGCTGGGAACGAAGTCACGCTATCGAAAGTCCAAGGGCCCCATGAACCATACACAGCCGTAGGTAGCACAGTAGAGGTCTAAGAAAACGACCCTACATTACAACAATGGCAGAAAAGTTCCAAGGCAAGGCGAAAGCACAGGCCAGGAACGAATTCCACTGTCAAAAGTCCAAGTACTTCTTGAACCATACACAGCCGTAGGAACACACAAGGGCAGGGAAGGTTCCAAGGCAAGGCGAAAGCACAGGCCAGGAACGAAGACCACTGCCGAAACTATTCAAGTACAGTCTGAACCATACACAGCCGTAGATCGCACAGCAGAGGGCTAAGCGAACACGTCTATACGCTGCAAGCTAAATGAAAGAACTGGTTTGGCTTGGCTGCTCGGGCAGTTACCCTTACGGGGTGGGAAGGGAGACTACCCGGGTACCAGGTCACGGCACCCCTGGTGGCCTCCCCTGGCCCTAAAGGTACACATCGTAAGTTTTTGGGCTAAAATTACGCTAGGTTGTTCCATTGTAGTAATGGTATCGGTAATGTTTTTGAGGAAACAAACAGACAAACAAAAGGCATGTCTAGTATGCTCTGTCTGAGTGCAAATAAAATACACACTCAATGTAAGACAGTTCTCAGAAGACAAAAGATTGTATGTCCATATAAATTGTGAAAAGCAAGATCACAATGAAATCTCGCTTCATTGCTTCTCACAAGAATGGACTTTGGCATTTGACTTGCACTTAGTGCTACCAAAACTCAGTTACATTAACATATTCAAGACGTGCCACCTCCGGATGCATGGCTTATGCTGCGTATCCAGAGGTACGTCTTGAATGAGTTAACCCATTTAACCCCAAAGGGCCATTTCCCAAATTTTGGAGACGTCACCTATCTACCAGAGGCAGGAGATGGATTGACCACCATGATAATTTTGAGATCGTGCAAGATTAGTTTGGCTTCATCAGGCACCAAGCTAATTTGGCACTACCCTTGAATTATCATGGTTGAGCCACCTCCTGCTGTAGTGTGTCACGGTTAAATGGGTCAGCCCATTTGCTACCGGCATCCAGATATGAGGCCTCTGAAACCATAGCAGATTCAGTGCCACACAACCCTGTCTATGTAACTTAGATATTTAGATGTAAATCTATGGATGAGGCCATCAAGAGACATAGATCCTCAAGAACACTGCAACTGCAGGGGCTCATGAGGCTCTATGTTTCTTGCATCTGCGTGTTGCTCTTTTGTGTCCCAGCAGTGAAGGGGTTCAGCAATATTAAAAGGAAGTGAAAACTGTAACTCAACCAAATTAACCACAACGCTCAATTTTCCTAATTTTAGGTGTCACTTAACAATTTTGTATCAGTTGGATCCAGCATGATGATTCAAGGGCAGTGCCAGATTAGCTTGGCATTAGACGGCACTAAGCTAATCAGGCACTACCTGTGAATTAAGGCTCCCTTACACGGAGAAACAAAACATTTTCATTGCATCGAAATGCCTCCTCTGCACACGTAGAAACGCGGTGGTGAAAATTCATTTCGATTGGTACAGGGGAAGTAACCCTTCACTGACACATGCTCTGGTTTGTATTGGTGGATATCGGGTCATATTTCTGACTACTGACGCTTAAAAACTAAACATATAACACATGTGTGCCTTCACTTACACAATTAAAGATCTTCTTCTTCTTCTTCTTTTCGTTCGCAGTGGGCTATACGGTCAGTCCAGCACCGGCAATGAATGACGTCGTTTTCTCCAGGTCTTCTCAACTGCCGTAGAGTTTGGTCTGCAGTGGAGTTGGCGACGGCCACACTTCTTTTCTTTCATCGTCCAGTAGGGGGCATCTCTGGAGAATATGTTCCGCTGTTTGGTCTTCCTGACCACAGGCGCAGGTTGGTGATGGCACCAGCTTGAGCTTTCTGTTCATGTGAGCATTCAGTCTGTTGTGGCCGGTACGCAGTCTGATCAGGACGACTTGCTGCTCTCTGGTCATTGTGTGGTAGTCGTCTCTGTTTGACCTCGGCCTCATCAATGCTTTGATGATTGTCTTTTGCTCACTATAGCTGATGCTGTTTTCTTGTTGATCTTTTGTGGCTCCTTCTTTCGCCAGCTCATCTGCCCTTTCATTTCCTGGTACCCCACAGTGGGCTGGTATCCACTGGAGAACAACTCTTCTGGTTTGTCTGACCTTCTGCAAAGCTCTGGTCAGCTGGGGGAGTTTGTCGTTCTCGAGGGCCTGGAGGACTGAAAGGGCATCGGAGAAGAAGACAACTTGATAGCATGGGTCTGTAAAATTCTGAACCATGGAGGCGGCCTGCATAAGTGCTTCAGTTTCTGCTTTGTAGTTTGTGCAGTGTTTGCCGGTGGCTACACTGGATGTGGCTGTATGTCCCCCTGGGAACTGGATCAGGATGCCAGCACCTCCATTGGAAATGGCATTTGTTGCTGATCCATCAGTGTAGATGTGGATCCATGCCTCCTTTGGGTACTGTTCGTCGATCAGGGCTAGGGTGAGTGCCCGTCGAACGGTGTCATCCTGACTGTCTCCTGAGGCAGCATGTGGGACGCTGGTGCAGATCTGGATGTCTGGTTGGTCCACTGCCCAAGGGTTTTCCACTTCTTTTGTGATCAGAGGTAGAGTGCTCTGTGGAAGGACTTCCCTGTACTGTCGAGAAAGTCGCATGCTCTCATGGACAAAGCTGCTTCTTTTGAGCCGGTTCTTGGTGAAGTTGCTTAGTCTGTGCTTCATGGGGTGGTCGGGCAAGCACCTGAGCTTCTCCGCCTGTACCATGGTTTTGGCTTCTCTCCTCTGGCTGAGAGGTTGGATTGTGGTCAGCTTCTCCATTTCCTTGATTGGTGTGGATTTCATTGCACCAGTGATGAGTCGAAGAGCCTGGTTTTGCACTCGGTCGAGGGTCTGCAGGTTCGTCTTGGCTGAGGTTGACCACGCTGTGGAGCCGTACTCGAGGTGGGGCCTGACTGTTCCGTGGTATACTGTCTTCAGTATCTTCTCGTTCGCTCCCCAGGTGGTGCCTGCCAGTTTCCTGAGTATGGCCAGCTTGCGCCGGGCCTTCCTCTCTGCCTGTGCAATGTGTGGTTTCCAGGTCTGACGTCTGTCGAAGGTGACACCAAGGTAGGTAGCTTCTTCATCCTCTCTCAGAGGGGTTCCACCAAGCTTGATGGTTCCGGCTTTCTGCTTTGGGGACAGTGTGAAGAGGGTGGTGGAGGATTTCTCCTTGTTGACAGAGATGCACCAGTCTTCTGCCCATGCGTTCAGCTTATCTGCCGCTAGCTGCATTCTGTAGGTGGCAGTACTTGCATGCTCCTCCTTGCACCAGATCACAAGGTCATCTGCGTATAGGGCAGCTTTGATTCCCTTGGGCATCTCAGACACCAGATCGTCGATGAAGATAAGGAAGAGGGTAGGTGAGAGGACTCCGCCTTGCGGGACGCCACGACGAAGGAGGAATTTCTTGCTTTTGGTCTGGTCGACGCTGACTCTTGCCCTGCGGTTGAAGAGGTAGGAGCGTATCCACTGGAACATGTTACTGGACACGCCTTTTCTCAGCAGTTTGACAAGCAGCCCATCTTTCCATCATCATCATCATCATCATCAGTCCCTTGCCCGAACTGGGCGTTGGGGGGACTGAAAGGCAGCAGCAACAGACAGTGCTCTCCACTGAGTTCTATTTTGGGCGGTGGCAAGCAAGTCTGGCATCTCGAGTTCGGTCCATTCTTTTATGTTTGCGACCCAACTCTTTCTCTGACGACCTCGCCGACGACTTCCTTCGAGAGTGCCTTGGAGGATAGTCTTGGACAAGGTGTTGTGTCGGGTCACGTGGCCAAACCAAGCAAGCTTGCGCCGTTTCACGGTTGCCAGAAGAGGTTCATGTGGGCCCACCAGGGAGGTGACGATGCTCCGTACATATTCGTTGGTTTTGTGCTCGCGGTACGAGATGCGGAGCAACTTCCTCAGGCACTTGTTCTCAAAGGCCTGGATTTTCTTTTCTGAGTCTGCAAGCAGTGTCCAAGTCTCACAGCCGTAGAGTAGAATAGACACTACGAGGGACTTGTAAAGCCTGTACTTGATGGTGAAGCTGATGGAGTTACTTCGCCATATCCTGTCCAGCCTGGCCATTGCGGATGTTGCTGTACCTATCCTGATACGGATCTCTGCTACGCAACTACCGTCTTTGGACAGGGTGGCTCCCAAGTACTTGAAGCTATTGACCTCTTCTAGCTTCTGGCCGTTCATGTGAATGTTGCTGCTGCTGTCGCTTGTGGTGTTGATCATCACTTTGCTTTTATCCGTACTGATCTCCATGCCATAAGACCCTGCGCTACTTGAAAGTTTGTCTGTCAGGTTTTGGAGCTCACTATTGCTGCCTGCCATGAGGTCAATATCGTCTGCGAATCGAAGATTGCACAGGGATCTGCCACCAATAGAGATTGAAGTATGGTGGTCGTGGAGGGTTTCCTGCATGATCTTCTCCAGGAATATGTTGAAAAGGACAGGAGAGAGCAGGCATCCTTGACGGACACCGATCGTCGTCCTGAAGAACTCGCCTGACTGATTGTTAAGTAGAACCGCGCTGCAGGCGTTCTTGTAAAGCGCTTCTATCATTTGGATCAGTCCCTCCTCTATGTTGAACGATCTCATGACTTGCCAGAGTCCGTCGTGCCAGACGCGATCAAATGCTTTCCTGAAATCAATGAAGTTGTGGTAGAGTTCGCGCTGATGCTGCAGATGTTTTTCGATCAGGACGCGGCAGTTGAAAATCTGCTCTACAGTGCTTCTTCCAACTCTGAAGCCAGCCTGTTCTTCTGCCAGCAGTTCCTCAGCAGTTCCCCATCTTTCCAGACCTTGTCAAAAGCCTTCTGAATATCAATCCAGGTTACAAAGACCAGCTTCTGCTCCTGGAAGGCATCTTCAACTTCCTGCGCCAAGTAAGTGACCTGGTCTTCGGTGCTGCGGAACTGTCGGAAGCCAGCTTGTTCAGGGGCGAGGAGGTTCCTGGATTCCAGGTAACACCTGAGGCGCTCGTTCACAATTCTCTCTAAGGTCTTCACAACACAGCTGGTGAGGCTGATTGGGCGATAGCTGGTGGCCTTCTTTGGATCCTTCCCTTTCTTTAGAATGGGGATCATGATCGCTTCTCGCCAGAGTTGTGGTAGCGATCCTTCTTGCCAGCTCCTGTTGAAGACCTCAAGTAGCTTGTTTTCTGCTGCACTACCAAGGTGGGTTAGCATCTCGTTGGTGATGCCATCTGGACCAGGAGACTTCTTCGCCTTCAACTTTTGGAGAGCTATATGAAACTCTTTGTGTGTAAGTGGTTGATTCATGGCGTCTGCTGTTGCTTGTTTGGCAGGTCTCTCTCTTTGTTCTCTTCTTGCTTCTCTCTGCTTTTTGGGGCTAACATGGAGATTGCTCTCAGCTGCATAGCTTTCAGCAAATTGGTTGGCAGCATGCATTCCTGTTAGTATCTTCCCATTTTCTTCTAAGGTGATGTTTCCTTTGCTTGTGTTTTCATCGTTCAACTGCTTGGTCAGTTTCCAGAGCTTTCTGCCGTCCTTCTCAAGGTTCAAGGAGCTTGTTTTCTCTTGCCAGCTCCTGCGTCTTGCCTGTAGCTTCTTCTTGAGAAATTTGGCTTTGGCTTCCTGGAGGCGGATGTTGTTTGCCTGTGATGGGTTAACTTCTGCTTCCCTTCTGGCATCTGCTAGATCATCATCCAGTTCCTGCAGTTCATTGCTCCAGTAGGGCTTATAGTCTTTTCTAGCACCTCTGGGTATGGACTCACGCGCTGCTCTGAGGATGCTCATGTTGAGGTCCTTCACCACCATGTTGATGTCTCGACCTTCGATTCGAATGTTTTTGGTGAGTTCGCTGGTGCGGTGTCTAAAGAGGAACCAGTTCGCTCTTTTGTAGTTCCACCGTGGGAAGGTTGCATCAGCGCAGGACTCCATGCCCAAGGTCAAAAAGACTGGCCGATGGTCACTTCCACCTAGCTGTTCTCCGACCTCTCTGCTGGCTTGCTTGTGCATGTCTTCTGTGCAGAAGGCTAGGTCAGGAGTCGATGTAGTGTGCCATCTTCTGGAGTAGAACGTGGGGCAGTCAATGGGACTGTTTAACAAAATGAGATCGTTGTCATCCTGCCAGTTCTCCACCTCTTCTCCTCTCCGATCCAAGTGGTCGTATCCCCAACTTTGTGAGTGACTGTTGAAGTCGCCCACCACAATGAAGTTGGAGGCCTTAGTGGGGATCGTGTCAAGGGTGAGTGGTCTGTCATTGGGGCAGTAGAAGTTGACCAGCTGGAAATCTGCTGTCTTCGTCTGGATCCGAATCACTTGGTACTCGGAGTTCTCCATGTGAGTGTCGATCAAACAGGCGTTGATGTTGTTCCTGATCAGGGTCAGGATTCCTCCCTTGCTTCGATCTGTTCTGTCGGACCTGAAGCACTGGTAGCCTCTCACTTTGAAGGACTTTTGGGGTGTCAAGTGCGTCTCCTGAATACAGCAGATGTTGATGTTCTTCTCATGCAGGATATACTCCAACTCGGTCTTCTTGTTCAGAATGCTTTCTGCGTTCCAGTGCATGACCTGAAAAGGTCGCTGCTGACTGGGATTCTTCCTGGTTGTGGTGGTGCCAGTAGCTCTCCTCCCGCGTCCCCAGGCATGACAAGACGGGCGGGAGGGACCTCCAGTAGCTGAGGCTGGGTCCCTTAGAGGCATGGGACCCGACGCTGCTCCACCCTGGAGGGTCCTCAGTGGGCGAGCGCCATTATCGTCAATGGTAGTTGGCCGTATAGTCATGGTTGCGAGTTTGCGTGGATCCATGGTTTATCAGAATGCGCCGTGCGGCCTGGGTCCTCCGTCTTCAGCATTCGAGGTTTCTGTCGGGGTTACCTCACCCTTAGCTCCTGGTATACGACCTTTCCTGGGAACACAGGGTGGCTAGAGCTTTATGCGGCTCTTGATCGCATGATAAACCCGTCGTTGGACACATGGGGAATTTCAGTGGAGGTACAGTGCCACCTGCTACCCCGCCCCGTCCTGGTAAGCTCATCGCCATTTGGTCCGCGACTGCTTGCGCAGCTAACCTCCATATCTGAATGCCGTTCCCCTATCCGCCACCCGGGGACGCGCTAGGTTGGGGATGGTCGCCCCACTGAAAATCCCACACTGGGTTAAGGAAGTTCGGCATGTCCTAGACAATTAAAGTGAATTGCCGACCATATCGAATAAACGTAAGCGCTTTTGAATGCGTAAACATGGCTGGTTCAAGTGAATTGAGGATGCCGCCGTCTCGAAGCGACAGCTTCGCAGAGCAGCCAATGAAAGTGGGGTTCAGAAAACTGACCTAAAATCATATTTTGGTGGTACTTTAGTGATGATACTTGATAGATTTCATTTCGAAAATGATTTCTCTGCTTAAATCTTACAGAATCGTGCGTCACATCACGCAATTCTAGCCATAATAGACCTGACTCCATGGCATCGCTTTACCGTTGCTATCTTCAGTGTTTGGGCTTGAATGACGTCAGATTGGCATGTGACCGAGCGGACGGTGCTGATTGGGCGACGGGTAAAATATTTCGGCGAAATGTTTCGCGAATAGGGACAGGTTCTATTTCGTGAAATGTGTTGTTTCGCATTTCATGAAACGGTGAAATGTTGGAGAAATGTCTGAAATGCGGACATTTCATCGAAATGTTTTGTTTCGTTTCTCCGTGTGAGGAAGCCCTTAGCAAGGTTGACTCATCTCCTGCTGCAAAGTGTCAGGCCTAAACGGGACAAGATTTCATGGAATTCAATCCCTTACCCTTCTGATAAGAATATGTGTTGGCAGAACTCAGTCGTATAACTTTAGCTCCATATTTCTCAAGCATCACATCTCTCTTGCAGTCACCAATGAAGGCCTGCAGACAGAAAAGAAAACAGAAATAAATGTAATATGTGTATGATGTACATGTATTGACTACAGTGGTTAACCCATTTAGCCTCAACCCCCTGCAGCAGGAGATGGATTGATCATGATAATTCAAGGGTAGTGCCAGATTAGCTTGGTGCCTGCAGGCACCAAGCTCATCTGGCACCACCCTTGAATTATCATGATCAATCCATCTCCTACAACTGGTACATAGACATCAGACAACGCCTCCAAAAGTTTGGATATTCAGCTGTTGAGTTAAGAGGGTTAAGCACTTGCAAGATGCAGCAACATTTATAGTTCCAGGGATAAGGTAATCACTTGTCACTTTGAGAATCATCTGCTAAATTTCTTGTGCAGCCTGCAGTCTAAAGAAATGAATCTGACACAGCACATGATGTAGCTTGGAACACTGAGACCACGTACAACACAAACCAATCTCTAAAACATAACAGCAAAGGAGGTGGATCCACCATAAGTTATTAGCTTTAATTGGCACTAATTAGCTAATCTGGCACTACACTTGATCTATCTTGGCTCTGACGTTTGATCCAGATATATATATATCCTCTAGCTGATAAGCAGTCTTTACATACACCTCAAAAAGTTGTGAAAGTTATTAGCTAGGTGCAAATGATTCAATTTGACAGTTAAACAGACAACATTTACTTCTGCTGTAGTTTTTTCAAATTAACCATTGGTAGAATGAGTTAACAAAGATTTCTGGAACAGTCTGCACACACCAGCAGTGATGGGGTTAAAATGGCCATTACAAAACTGAAGACAGCCTTACACTATTGTCAGTAGCTCCTCGTATAACAACTGGACGTGTGTATGCATATCTGAAAAGAGAAAGTGAACTTGAAGTAGATAAAAATAAATATGTTCTTGAATCTACATACATAAACTGATAAAGGTGGGTAATGCTAGAAGTACAAACATGCACAACAGATTTACACCAAGTTCATTATAATACATGGGAAACAATATTGTACATGTGTATAACCTACATTTCAAAGCAGACTAGACAGATAAAGGCACAACCGTCGCATATGTATTAAGAGTGCATCAGCCTAGCAATGCAACTGATGCGTAACTGTCTGTGTGAAAGAATTATAACTGACGTGCTGCCATATGCACATTTACTGTGCATTTACCCACCAGGGTAACAGCTGACTGCAGGTCGTTATGCCTTAAAGATCTGCATTGTACTTTGCACATATCATATTGACATGATGTCTTCAGAGTGAAATTTAAGTCTTTTGATTCAATCATACCATAATAAAAACTCTTTGGGTTTTTTAAGGTGCACATTGCACTTTGCACACATCATCTTTGACACGTCCCTACTGAAGATAATGTCTTCAGAGTGCAATGTGGATCTCCATTCACTCATACCTGGACAAAAATTCTTCCTGTGTGAGATCTTTTGCATCCCTGACTTCTATGGTGCAAGGCCCAGAGGTTGCCAACAGCTTTTCCTCATCAGTATACCTGAAAATACCAAATATAAAATAGTACATGTATTCTTGATTCATTTAAATACTGATTAAATAATTTTAAAACTAAAATAAGCTAAAATACTTAAGATCGTACGCGTCTTGCTGTCTAGACTGAAGCACGAGAGCGCGAACAGAAAAATAAAGCAATAAGACATGCATGAAGGTTATTTTCTTCGTTATCGTTTATGTATCTGGTGAAGGTCCATCGACGCACATCAATCAGACCTCTTGTACTTACCATCCTCCATCATCTGCCCACACAGAGCACAAAGACAGAATCAGCAAATTTAACTGAGATTTTAGGATCATGCTTTGCTCCTGGCCAAAACACGTGTAACAACTTGGCTCATACCATAATAACAAAGTGGCTAACCGAAACTATAACGTGAAAACTGATTAGGTAGATAATTGCGACATACCACAACTATGCTTTGTACAATTATATAAAATTGTATAATATTTCATAACAAAATGATGAATTATGATTATAAATCTATGTGCTTACAAAACTGACGAAATGGTTATTAAAATAAATATGTCGCAAACGAGGAGTCCATCTCATTTTCGTTATACACATTTCCATGTGGTTGCAGAAGTTTTACTTTCGGGATGTTTGTTCTCGCTGAAATGAAAGACACTGTCCGTATTCCACCGAATCTGCTACACCTTGACACAACAGAAGCCATCATGGAAATTCTGAATAAAAAGTTGGCAAACAAGGTAGGCGTTTCGTAGTGTATTTTCACTTGTTGGAGCATTCACAGCATTCCTGGATGTTATGATGTGTGATATTCAATTCAGACCAAAAAGGTGATTGCCAAACGTGTAAAATGCAGAGAAGAACCCATCGGGGAACAAACATGCTTAGAAAAGACAACACAGTTTATTAATTTTTCGGGTAAATACCCTTCTTCAAAATAGACAAATAGATCAGTCGCTACTTGTCGCAGAAGGAATGTGGCAACTTTATACTAGTAGTAGTAGTAGTAGTACTAGTAGTATTGTGAGGACAAAATAGGCCGTGAGGCCTTTACAAATGTCCTTTCTTTCTCTAATTACTTTATGGGTCTGCTATGCATGCAATTTTCCTATAAAATCATTCATCATAGGAATAAAAAATCTCTTTAAATTTTGGTAATTCGTCCAGCTGGTTTTTAAAAGAATTTATATTAGGTGCTTTTTTTTAATGAAACTGGTAAGTCATTCCAAACAATGGCAACTCTGTTAGTAAAACAAAACTTCCGCAGGTTAGTGTTACAGTGCTGTACAAAGATTTTCCCTTCAGAATTTCGGGTTCTGTCACAGAATGGTGCTGCAAAGAAGTCGTTCCACTTTAGGTCGTCGATGCCATTATAAATTTTAAAACTTGGATTAAGTCTCCACGTATTCTACGTCCACGTAAGGAGTGTAATCTAAAGTATCTGAGTCTGTCTAAATAAGTCATATTTCTACATTCTTTGACCAGCTTTGTTGCTCGTCTATGTACCCTTTCGAGTGTAACTGATTGTCTCTTTAAACCTGGGTACCATACAGTGTTTGCATATTCTAAATGTGGTCTGACTAGTGATTTATACAGTTTACTAAAAATGTCCTTGTCCAAATAATTAAAAGCTCTCTTAACTACTCCAACCATTTTGTTGGCCTTATTGATACAGTTCTGAATATGGGGGTCAAAAGATAGAACTTTGTCGAAAACCACACCTAAATCTCTTTCCTCCTCACAAGATACCACGTAATCGTGTTCAGGATTGTTCCTTCCAGCATGCAAGACCTTGCATTTCTCTATATTAAAATTGTGTTCTGTCTTTTCTAAGCGTCCGTTCCTCCCCCCCCCCCCCAGCACCCCCCCCCCCAGCACCCCCCCCCCTCCCCCCCCCGCCCCTGTTTATTCTCTGATGTGTGATATTGTTGATCACTATACCGGAAAAAGATCTGCTCAATTTAGACCCAAAGTATTATAATGTGTGAGTTGCTATGTGACTGCATGAATCTATCATTTTTACTTTAAATGCTGAGATTAATGTTTTGGCCTTACGGGAAAAAAAAATCGTTCATCCTGAGTACGAGGCGTAAGCAGCTGACTGGAAGAGCCATAAGAGAGGATGTAATTTATACCTTGATGGCTTGTGAAATACATGTGTGTGTGTGTACTCTATTGCTTGCAGGTGGTGCACAATGTTGGCCTTTGCATAGCGCTTTGGGACATCATGCGATTTGAAGACAGTTTTATATTTCCAGGAGATGGAGGGACACACACCATTGGTTAGATATTAAGTACACTACTGATGAGTAATTCCGTAGAGAATAGGACATGTTGCACTGTATACCGTAATTAAGACATAGTATGTATCTGTATAGCATCTGACCAATTTCCAAATTAAAGAATGCATGTTTACTAATTATCAGTGTCTTAATTAGAAATAGTACTTTCTTAATCTTGCAGTAATATCATCATCATCATCATCATCAGTCCCTTGCCCGAACCGGGCGTTGGGGGGACTGAAAGGCAGCAGCAACAGACAGCGCTCTCCACTGAGTTCTATTTTGGGCGGTGGCAAGCAAGTCTGGCATCTCGAGTTCGGTCCATTCTTTTATGTTTGCGACCCAACTCTTTCTCTGACGACCTCGCCGACGACTTCCTTCGAGAGTGCCTTGGAGGATAGTCTTGGACAAGGTGTTGTGTCGGGTCACGTGGCCAAACCAAGCAAGCTTGCACCGTTTCACGGTTGCCAGAAGGGGTTCATGTGGGCCCACCAGGGAAGTGACGATGCTCCGTACATATTCGTTGGTCTTGTGCTCGCGGTACGAGATGCGGAGCAACTTCCTCAGGCACTTGTTCTCAAAGGCCTGGATTTTCTTTTCTGAGTCTGCAAGCAGTGTCCAAGTCTCACAGCCGTAGAGTAGAATAGACACTACGAGGGACTTGTAAAGCCTGTACTTGATGGTGAAGCTGATGGAGTTACTTCGCCATATCCTGTCCAGCCTGGCCATTGCGGATGTTGCTGTACCTATCCTGATACGGATCTCTGCTATGCAACTACCGTCTTTGGACAGGGTGGTAGTAATATCCCAACATGTAATTTATGTGTACTGTAATGCTTGAACAATTCAATTTATGGGACATGTTTTACGCAGTGGTGTCTGGAAAGTGAACATGTTAATCACTTTTTCTAGTATTAAAGTCATAACTGCTATGCAAAAGAAAAAAATTGATGTGCTTCTGAGGTTTTGATATGTTTTAAGTTCATTTCAGGTATGTCATTTTCCGTCCCTTCATTGATGAGGTTCTCATAGGCAAGGTAAAGAGTTGCAGCAAAGAAGGTGTCTACAGTGAGTTTCACATTTCACCTCAAATTCACAGTGTAGAATAAATGCAAGTAATTCTTTTATTTCTGAAATTGTGACAACAACTGTGTGAAAGATTCTATGACAGCTCAAGGATAGTGTGTGATTTGCTTGATGTCTGTGCAGCACCTGGCTGTGGTTATGGTCATTCGATCTGCTGCAACATGTAATTCATATTGCAAAAGAAATGCGTGTTAGTCCATGTTTTGTGACCATATCACTAAGAATTGTATGGTCAGAATTGTAGACAGTACTTAAGACAAATCGCAAAGTGTGACCCAAGGGTCCTCAGACCCACGATGCCCGCAGTGGGCTCACACATGGTTGTGTGTGGGCCCATTGTGGCTGTCGTGGGCCTGAAGACATTTTGCTACTAGGGGGGAGGGGGGGCGGCGGGGAAGATTTTTCTTTTAGCATGTCTTTAACCCCTTCAATGCAAGTGCACACAGATTTTGTTTTTGGAAGTATAATTTCAACATTAAAGATCCCAGGCTATCAAAGGAACATGAATACAAAGTGGTTTCAGCAAGAGTTATAGATTCTCGTGAGCCCCAGCAAATGCAGGGGCTCATTGAGGATCTGTACCTCTTGCATTTGGGTGGTGTTCAACAATCTCAGCAGTCAAAGGGTAAATAGTGTTTGTTTGGTTTTTTAGACATTTCATATTCATGAGTAATGCAGTTTCATCATGCTTCAGGTGAAGGTTGCCCCAATCATTACCATTTGCTGATCATTAGACTCATTTGGATTTGGAAGCATTTTGGCTTAATTTATGTATTACATTTCTGTTTTGTCTTTTCAGTATCTATTGGTTTCTTTGATGACATTTTCATCCCTGCTGATGCACTTCCACATCCATCAAAATTGTATCCTTTTGTTGTGGAGCATATTTTTATGTCACACTTTTGTATGTGTGTGTGCATGCACGTTCCTGTGACTGTGCTTGTGTGTACGTGAGAGAGAGAGTGGATGTGTTGCCACACCAGATAAGTTATACTAAATACACATGGTCAAGAGTACGACTAGGCATCGAGTGCCGGTTTCGCTACCTGACTGACAAAACAAAGCCTTCAAACTAAAAATCAGGCATGCATCTCACACAACCATATCTCAACTGGTTAGAAATTGAAAATACCTTCTAATCCTGTGTTATTTTTGCATACGTCCGATGGGATAAAAGAGTTATTTATTGTTTTGTGCGATCGAGAGGTGGAAGCCAAAATTTCGAAATGTGACTTCACTCACGTGTGTTTGCTTTCAGATAAAAAATTCCAGGGAATGAAATAGAATTTCGAAACCAAGTTTAGGCCTATAGAGAGCCAATGCAAGTTACTATTTTGTTACCATATCGTCGAGTTTTACATATATCTAAGTTTAAAGTAGTTTGAGGGCAAGTAAAGGCTAGAATGAACATAACGTGCGTCATCAATTTCACACGTGCGAATCTCGGTGTGAACCGGAACACAAAAAACGTACCGTGAAGCACCCAATTGACATATTCTGATTACCGTAAACAAATTCGAAATCCTTTTGAGAATTGAAAGAAGACTGCGTTTTAAACTTGTTCAACCCAAAAGTTGTAAATTTTGTGTTATGTTCAAACACGGGAAAAAATCTCGTAATCATTAACGCGCATGATTTTCTGGAATCGGCGGCCATTTTGATATTTGCATTTGGTCAGTCCATACCTCATACGTACAGGTGACATCGATGGAGCAGGGAAGCGACAAAGTTGAAGGTAAGTTTTGGTTGTAAATGGTTACGTTCATGCAAAATTGATGACTGAGCACCATAAATGTTTTTAAAAAAGCAGTGTAAGTGTACTGCTTTTCTAATTACTTCAAATGAATGTTTACGCAAACAAATGTAAAATCAATCGGCTCAATGACCGCGTGTTTTGAACAAAGGAAGAAAACATTACTTGATGGAATTTGCCTCCATCCGACGATGACGGTTTAGTTTTGGTTGTAACATTTATGTTCAAGTTTCTGAATGCGATATTCAATATTTCAAAGGATAAAACAGAACAAGTAATGTATGTTCGGATTTGTTTTGTAGCACAGCAACACTTTGAAACAATAATTATTACCTTTTACCATCACCTTGCCATTGTGTCCGCTTGTACATAACTTTACACACGGTTGAAGGTTGTCAGCATTACATTCAGGCAATTACAGCTTTATTTTCAAAGATTAAAAAGAACACTACGTATCACACATCATCGTCGATTCAGTATTGTTGTTTTTAATGTTCCTGATATAAAAAATAGAGTAAATGTCTTTTGCTCCTGCTGTTTGATTGTTCATAACTTTACACAGTTTGGCCAGGTAAATCTTTATGTAAAGTTATGTTCAAACCATGAGTTTTGTATTTTGGGGGAAGGACAAGTCATACATTTTTTGTACCAATTTTTGTTAGTAGGAAGGGATTTTGTGCTAATTTGATTTATACTTCAGGTCATAGATTATGAGTTGCTGAATTATAGCGTTTGTACATAACATGACGCAGTGCAAAATAATAATAATAATAATACCGTTATTATATAGGCGCTTTTTCTCAATTTTTGGGGAAATCGACTCAAAGCGCCGTGCCTGAAACCCAACACACACACTCACGAAACAGACACGGATTTACGCCATTTAAGACAAACACAGTACAAGACAAACGAAGGGCCAGTCAGCTACTGAAGTTACAGAGATTTTTGATCGCTTGTATTTGAAATTTGTAAAGTGGCCTGAGACCGGTACCAAAGTGGGGGGGGGGGGGGGGGGGGGGGGGGGGAACAGACATAGCACCTTCAATCAAAAAATGGTCGTTTTTCTTATCTTAAGCTGTGATAATGTTCCCATTGTCTTTATGTACTTTATATTATTGTTTCTTTATTATGTAACGACAATTTTTAAGGATATGCCTTGAACATAACTTGACAACAATTATGTTGTCAAGTTATGTACAGTTAAAACAGTGCTCAGCTAACATTTTCCTTCATAGTAACAGTCTCTTTTAAAGTGGAAGACTGGTTTGATTGTTTTGTCTATTGTAACTAATTTACAAACTATTATTCTAACTAGGTGACTGTGAACATAACTTGACAAACTAGACTGACATGTAAAGTGTAAGGTTATGTTCATTACTGTAGCACAATTCCTAGTATACTGTCTGGGGGATGCCCACTTTGCTAGTTGTTATTTATCAAAATACAGCTTGGGTACTAAAATATAAATTGTTAAACCCAGAATATACATTTTTCTGTTTTAAATAGTTTGTACATAACATGACAACATCATGTGTTGTCAAGTTATGTTCAACCACAGTTGTGTTTGGTTCACACATTGTCTTCCAAGTTACAGTCTGATCATGCCTTTTACTCTTTGTTGTGCTGACCAAGCTTGATAGCTGCCATGATATATCATAATTTAATAATAACCAGCCATTTTAGTACAAAGCTGTTGAAAAATAACCAGACATATTAGGCTGATGCTAGCTAAAAACAAATCGCAAACATGGACACAAATTGAAATTATTTGACCTCTCTGTTTCAGTTCTTCGGGATTTGTTCCTGAATCAAACATTTCCGAGGCTAAAGGGTCTTTCCCAACCGTAAAAGCACCCAGAAAATGGATGCTAAACACGTGTCGTAGTGCAGTACCCTGACAGGTTGTACCCTGGTGAGCAAGATTATGTCAGCATACTTGTGCTTACGAATGATAGCAGCCAGGAATCTATTTAAAGTATTTGAAACCAGAAAAAGTGCACGCAAGTGGAGAGTGGTTGGGTTTGATAAATTTTAAATTGTTTCTGCCATGTTTAGCTCAGTACAAAGCTAAAGTAAGTACTTTCTGTGCCAGTGGTCTGCTGAAAACCATCAGTCGTGGTAAACTTAGGTCAATTGGTGCTAGATTATATTTGAAAGTGGTACAGAAAAGTGTTTCTTTGCGCAGGTATTTGGGCAAAAGGTAGGCTCTGATGTCTCACAGCCCATAGCAAGCATGAGCAATGGCTAACTAATGTCAGTTTTCAAGAGTGTTAAATGTATTGTTGGTGTTCTAAAATGTATTGAAAGTTTAAACTTTTTTCACTTGGTGCTTTCTCACATTGTGGAACCACATTGTGCAGAGATTTGAACCCCATGTTGTAAAGTTATGTACAAACATGTACAGATTTGTTTTGCTACTTGCTTTAAACATTGTAGACACAATTATTAAAACTTGTAAATGCTGGGGTTTACTGACCACATAATTTGATGTAATTTCCCATTTTTCTTTTATTTTGACTTCAGTTTTGATAATACCAACATGTTCGGTTGTAAAGTTATGTTCAGATTTGCCATTTTCACACATTATTCCCTTGTATTATCAATTTCAAACCTGATAATTACATCACTGCTGTTCTGTAGTGTAGTAGAAAGCTACAGGTGATTGTGATTTTTATTTTCTGGTTCTTGTCCATTTGTGGAGTCACATTTTTGCTGAAAATAATAAGCTCGTGGTGTAAAGTTATGTACAAACAATTACAATATGTATTTGCTGCTTACATTACTCGTTTAGACACAATTTTGGGGGAAATAAAAGTGTATTTGTTAAAAACACATCACTTGAGTAGTGTTTTGTTATTTTTGGATTTATGCATGTTAGTTAAAGAGCCTCAAGTTTGTTCGTCACAGTGTAAAGTTATGTTCAAGCATTGTGTGTTTCTTGTTTTTAGCCTTCATTTCATTCTATGTTGTGAATGGTGGTTTTTTTTTCCTAAAATTTTCTGTAATCTACAAGAGTTTAGTACACAATAAAGGGAAAACACACCATCTTAATTGACTTTCTTTGCTGTGTTGTCAAGGATTTCAAAATTTTTGTTCATAAGCAAGTTGTCCAATTTTTTTTTAAGTTTATAGCTACTGTGTTCACACTTATCTCAATTAGGATAGTTTAGAATCTATCACTTTGCAATTGAAATTGTGTGTTTAATACCACACACAATTTTTTTAATATAATTTATGCATTTTTTGGGATAAATGTATAGCTGAGTGTAAAGTTATGTTCAAACAATTTCAGTGTTGCACCATTGTGCATCTATTCACCCCACCAAACTTTTTTTGAAGTTTAAGCATAGCCTAGTAAGGAAAGAACAACATGACAATTTTATACATCATTAATCTACTTTTTGAAAGCTAGAAAATGTGTAACGATGTAAATGTTATGTACAAACCATAACGGTTTTTCGCAAATTACACCCAAATGACTGCTCATGGGGAAATTCTTTTTGGGGGGCATGTTACTTATGACTAAAAAACATCACAATGATGCTCATATGTTTAAGTTCAAAATCAGAGACCCATGTCACACTCTTTGGACACCCAGTCGTACTCTTGACCACATACAGTCGGCATTATTGCTGTTGCACATGATATATGTCATAGCAAGCACGTGTATGCAGTGGGTTCCTTGACAAAGTGTTAGCAATGAGCAGGAACAGTTGTGGGCATGGGAGTATGACACAGAAGATGGCAAACATGAACTCTACCTTGAGATTGGGGAGGAAATCAGGTGAGCTCATTGTTTTATTCTGTGCAACGTTCCAGTCAAGTCTAAAAAAAATTCTACATAGGGGTATAAAATTCAAACTGGAGAGGATCAAGGAGCGACATTAATGAATACGCTTAATTCACGTACATGAAAGCATTTTCATGTTTTCTTTATTTAGGGCTGCTGTTTTGTGGGTCGTTTGAATTTAAATATTAGTTAGTCCTATAGATTTCCATTCTGGGACATGAAAGGAAACATTTTCCTGTAAAAAGTGGTCAGATATTGCTCGCAATATCATTGTACATAGGTAGTATAGGATCTGTCTTGCAGTAACTATTACAGAAACACACAGACTACAAGAGGCATATATTTTCTTGAGCCACCGCAGATACAGTGGCTCATAAGGGTATGTGCCTCGTGCAATTTGGTGTTTTTGTTGAGTCCTTGTCTTCTCTCTTGGCTTGACTTCGCGAACGAAGATTCTATAGGGCTTGCCCACGTCATCTGCAGGCATTTTCGTGACTACGGAGGCCAATCCGGGACAGGCAGGTTCGACCGCAGTGGCTGCAGGGGAAGGTCTGGTCAGGGTTCTGAGTTACGACAACTCTGTTTTTCGCCTGAGCCGCTTGTCCTTGAGGTTAGCTCTGTGAGAGTCCTCAAAGGAGACGGCTGCCTTGTGAATGGTTGAGTCCTTGTAGTCAAGAGCTTAATCTCATTACTGTCAATGGATACAAAATTTTCTTTGAAAGCAGGACAAATTTTCGACACATGATAATTCCGACCATCCAAGAAACGTGACATGGATATGAGTAGGGCCAGCAAGAGGCAAAGAACCTCATGAGCATCTGCGGGGGCTCATGAGGCTCTTTGTCTCTTGTAGTTAGGTGGTCTTCATGTTTTGGCTCATGTGCAAAGCATAAGTGAGTCTGTGTTTTGGGCCATTGATCGTCCGACCATCGTCTGTCCACCGTCGTCCGTCCATCGACGCAGTCGGCCATCGTCCGTGGTAAACTTTAACATTGGCATTTTCTTTGAGACTATTCAAGCCACAGTCTTCAAACTTAGCCCAAAAATACTTTGTGGCGAGACCTTTCTAAACATACAAATTTGAGTGATCTCTCACAAAGGTCAAGGTCACAGGGGATCAAGAAATATGTAAAAATTAGCTATATTTTGACATCATTTATTTTTTTCTCAAATACTATTCACAACTTCAAACCCAAACTTAGTACAAAGGTACCTGATCGTAAGACCTTTCTATGCATACTTATTTGGTTGATCCCTCGGAAAGGTCAAGGATCACAAGAGCTCGGGAAATAGGTGAAAAATAGCCATATTTTAACAAAAGATGTTTTTTCTCAAATGCTGTTCACAACTTCAAACCCAAACTTGCTCCAGAGATACCTGATGGCAGGGACGTAGCGGGCATGAGAAAAGTAGTCCGGCGGTTACCAGAGAAAATCGGAAAGTTTTACAACTATTTTGAGGGACGATGGCGACCAGAAGCTTATTTATTGATACTAAAATGTTAACTCTATTTTAAAGTAACAACATTCACATCCAAAGACAGACATACCTATGATATGCTGGCTTGGAATGAAGAACTGGGAAATGTCACAATTGTTTAAATCCTTCAATTGGTCATGGGTAAACCAATCAATTAGTAAACAAATTCGCCTTTCTGTCATTAGAAGATCACAACATGTCAGAGTTGAAGATCGTTTGTTGTAGATGAGACTTGCAAAACAAAATTAAAGAAGATATATAATCTATGAAGAAATGTTCACCACAAAAGCTTTGTATCTCAGTCATGAGTCAACTTTGACAGCAGACGTTAGTGTTGCACGGGATTTTTGAAGCACATTGGTTCTTGACAAATCCAGCTCAGAAAAAGTCCCCAAAACTGTTTGCCTGCGTGCTGCAGAAGCTACAAAGTTGTTGGCAACATGAATCAAGTTGAGTGAGTCAGTTTTAGACTTATGGACGTGAAGTACCATTAAATTTTTCAATGATCCTCGTGCATGCATGATCTTTTTTTGGAAAAAAAAGTGTCTGTACATCGCACACCACTATGTGATGCCTTGATGTGACCAGCCGCATAACCTTATGACAATTCACAAATAAGTCACGTTTTGTGTTAGCTGTCAGGTGTATTTCGAGCATGTTTAAGCCTTTATTGGCTAAGGGCTGCTTTCATCAGCGTGCTGATCCTTTTGTTTTTGTTGAGTAAACCTTTGTTGTTAGGTTTTTATGGTAGTTTGTTTTGTGGTTCATTTTGTATTGTTCAAGAGGATGTACTCTCGCTCACACTATCACTTGGAAAGGCTAGTGGAGAGTGGTGGAGTGTTCTTTTCATGTTGTGTCCTTAGTTTTGATTGTTGGTGGGGCAGTTCCGTGGTTGTCTGTGGTGTCTCGGAGTTCCGTCTAACTATTTGTAGCGCCCGTTGATCATGTCGTAGGCATACAAAGCTTTGCTGTATCTGCCCTCTTTAAAGTATATGAAGAGGTATTCTCGTTGTTTCCTTGCTCCCTTGTCTCTGCAAAGGCCCATGAGGTCGACCCATTCAAAGAATATCGTAGGGTTCAGTCCATTGGAGAAGATGAACGTGGCTAGTAGGATTCTTTGAAAGTATGGGAGGTTTTTTTGTCCACATGTATTTTCTTTTTTTCCCCGACTATTTGTGTGCTGGTCCTATGATTTCTTGGATGTCGGTCGCTCCATAGTTCAAAGGTATGGCGGTTTTTCTGTTTCTGGTTCATTCCGTTTTCTTTTCCCCGTTGTTTGGGGGGGACTTTATATTGGTTGTGATGTGGCACGTAGGAATAAGATATTTCCAATGCCAGTTGGTTTTTTATAGGGAGGTCGTTCTGCTTCGTTTAATGTGTCATGAGGCTGTTTCTGTTTGGAGTCGGCGTGCGGCTTTTAATTTGATTGAGCTAGTGGTGCCTCATGTTCTTCTTATTTCTGCTTTTTACCACTGCTAAATTGGTAGAGCTAGTGGTGCAGAAGTCTGTTGTGTTGATGCACTTCGGCCAGTAGCTTTCGTACTTGGGCCGGCGATTTTGACACTTTTCTGTTTACCAGCCACTGCTAAGTGGTGCAGCTAGTGGCGCAAACAAATGTTGTCATTTTTGGTAAACATGAATATACTTGCAAAGTTTTGACACCATGACAGGTCTCTCTCTCTCTCTCTCTTTGGTCTAAAATACTCCGGCGGTCGCCGGAGCACCGGAGTGGCCCGCTACATCCCTGAATGGTAAGACCTATCTATGCAAAGTAATTTGGATGACCCCTCGGAAAGGTGAAGGGTCACAAGGGCTCAGGATATAGGTCCGAAATAGACATATTTTGACAAGAGATGTTTTTTTCTCAAATACTATTTAATAATAATTATGGTATTTATAATGCGCTTATCATAATTATAACTCTAAGCGCGCACTCACAACTCACGCACGCATGCGCACGCTTTAGACAATGACTCACGTACCACAAATAGTGAAAATACATTACGATGATCAGCTTGGGGTGGGGAGTGTGGTGATATAGTGCTAGAACTGTTGAAAGAGGTGAGTTTTGAGGGCAGACTGGAAGGAGGAGAGAGAGTGTTTCTGATGGAGAGAGAGTGGGAGAGTGTTCCAGGTGGATGGACTGTATACTGAGAAGGAGCGGGGGCCGAAAGTGCTGAGTTTGGTGCGGGGAATATGGAGGCGGAGAGGGTCGGAGGCGGAGCGAGCGGGGAGGAGTGTAGGGGTGAAGTAAGTTGGAGAGATAGGTGGGAGCGCAGTTGTTCAGGGATTTGTAGCAGAGAGACAGAATCTTGTATTGGATGTGTTGGGGGATGGGAAGCCAGTGAAGGAGTTTGAGCAGGGGAGTGATGTGGTCGGATTTTTTTCTTTCTGAGGACAAGGCGGGCAGCCTTGTTCTGGACGCGCTGGAGAGTGAAAGTGGTGGAGTGAGGCCGGAAAGGAGAGAGTTGCAGTTGTCGATGTGAGATAGGATGAGAGAGACAGCAAGTTTGGCGGCAGCTTCGGTAGTGAGGTATTTTCTGATCTGACTGATGCGGCGGAGGTGGAAGTAGCATGCCTGGGCCGTGGCGGAGACGAAGCTGGTCATGGAGAGAGAGGAATCGAGGATAACGCCGAGGTTTTTGGCCGAGTCAGAGAGGGAGATGTGGGTGCTGTCGAGTTGAAGGTGGAGGGAGGGAGGGAGCTGGGAAAGTTTCTGGCGAGTGCCTACCAGCATGGCTTCCGTTTTGTCGTCATTCACTTTAAGCTTGTTTGCTGTCATCCAGTTTTTCACGTCTTCGTAGCAGTCAGCCGTGCGAGTCAGTAGTGACTGAGTGTTATCGAATTTGTCTTTGTCTAGTAGTTGTGAGTCGTCAGCGTAGAGGTATGTGGTGAGACTGGATGATGTTAGACAGGTGAGAGGTGTAGAGTGTGAAAAGGACTGGGCCCAGGACGGACCCCTGTGGAACTCCGCAAGAGAGCGTGACTGGGTTGGAGGAGACGCCGTCGATGGTGACGGACTGCTGTCTGTCGGAGAGGTAGGAGAGAAACCAGGAGTGAGCAGAGTCAGTGATGCCAAAGGAGTGGTGAAGGCGGTGGAGGAGGATAGAGTGGTCTATAGTGTCGAAGGCGGCAGAGAGGTCGAGTAGCGTAAGAAGGGATATGTTGCCCGAGTCGGTGGAGAGAAGCAGGTCGTTTAAGATATGTAGAAGGGCTGTTTCAGTGCTGTGATGTTTGCTATAGGCAGACTGGAAGGGACTGAGGAGGTTGTTGTCGGCGAGGTGGAGGTTGACCTGGTTGAGAACGACCTTCTCAAGAAGCTTGGACAGGAAAGAGAGATTGGAGACTGGGCGATAGTTTTTGAGTTCGTTTGGGTCGAGGTTGTGTTTTTTGAGGAGAGGACGGACGATGGCGGATTTGAAGATATCAGGAACGGAGCCGTTCTCTAGAGATGTGTTGATGATGTCGGTAATGAATGGCAGAAGTTTTGGAAGGCCGTCCCGGCAGAGAGAAGCTGGGAGAGGGTCTAGTTCGCAGGTTTTGAGAGGCATGGACTTTATGGTCTTGAGGACTTCGTCCTGAGAGACAGGTCGGAAGAATGAGAGGGGGTTGCCGGAAAACAGGGTGTCGGGAGGGAAAGGCGGAGAAGGCAGAGTGTCTATTCACAACTTTAAACCCAAACTCGCTACAGAAATACCTGATTGGAAGACCTTTCTATGCACACTAATTTGGTTGATCCCTCAGAAAGGTGAAGGGTCACGCGAGTTCAGGAAATAGGTTAAAAAAATACCAATATTTTGACAAAAGATGTTTTTTCTCAAAAGCTATTCACAACTTCAAACCCAAATTTGGTACAGAGATACCTGATGGTAAGACCTATCTATGCATACTAGCTTGCATGACCCCTTGGAAAGGTCAAGGGTCACAAGAGGATGGCAAATGTGTGTAAAGTGCCAATTTTTGATAAAATTGTAGGTATTATCCCCATATCCACATTTTTGCAAATTTTTCAACCAAATTTGGCACAAAGATAGCTGACGATAAGACCTTCCTATGCATACTAATTTAGTCGACTCATCACAAAGGTCAAGGGTCATGGGGGGTTGACAGGTGTGTGAAAAATTCTTACATTTTCAGAAATCTGGATTTTGCTGCTGCAGAAGCTAGCCCTTGTCACAAAGGTCACACATTATGTAAATCAGTCATACGTGTGAGCCATAAGGGCTTTGGCTTTCTTGTTCTGACAGTCAAAAGCTCAATATCAACTGTGCATATGATCTAAACTTGGCAGATTTCGTGTGATGGAGGAGAGGTTTGTGGACACTACTCCAACGGGTCCAGAGGGGCTGCCCAAAGATGCTGCAGAGGTGGATCCCGAGACCAAGAAATCTCCATACACGGTCGTGGTAAGTGAAATTTAACTGCTTTCAATATTTCTTTCATTTCCAGCAGGAGGCAGCACAAGAGCTCAAGGGTGATGCCTGAATTTCTCAGAAATGCCTAACATGTATTAGCCAACAGGATGATTTAACCCCTTCAGTAACAGTGGACACATAATGTGTTTTTTTAAATCATCGTAAACTCAGCATCAGATATCCCCAGCCATCAAAGGAATGTGATTTTAGCAAGAGGCTTAGATCCTCATGAGCCCCCACAAATGTAGGGGCTCATGAGGATCTATACCTCTTGCAGTTGGATTGTGTTCATATTTTTTCAGCAGTGAATAGTTTTAAATTTCAGTTGATTTCTGCATCAGTCTTGAAAATTCAAACAGCTGTTGCTTTGTTGTTGGTGCTTGTGCTTTTAAGTGGGAACTTTCTGTTTTCAGGGCACACTTGCTGAGCAGGGTCTGGGGTTGTTGTCTTGGTGGACTTCTGCTGGATGAAATAAATAGTATGAGTGTCGAATGGTTTCAGTGTGTGTGTGTGTGTGTCTGCCCGATAAACGTAAGTCCAGAATCAGAAACACTTTCATGAAATAGATTTCCGGTAAACTTCACCGAGGTCCGATGTCAGACCTCCAAATATTTATTGCAGTTTCTGAAGCAAAACTCCAAGAAACAGATTTTGAGAAGGTTAATAACGGACCCCCAAATTATAATGTGTGTATATTTCAACCCATGTGTGTGTAACTGTGTGTTCTGGAACTACTATTTGCACTGGATTTCCCTTTTTCATGAATTTGTATTTTAGCCTATTTTTATGTGAAACTCGGACCTGTTTCATGGGTTCAAGTCCTCCGAGATGTTGAGCAGTATGCTTTGCATTAGCTAAACGCGTATATATCATTTTACATCTGCCAGCATTGTTTATCGGTGACCTCCATTTGCTCAAGACCTCCAAATCAAGTTTGTCCAGGGGTGTGTGCCTCTAGGTGAGAGAGGGGGAGAGCTCGAGAGAGAGATTGTATAAACTTATTGCTTTTTTGCAACACACACACACACACACAATCAAAGAGAAAACGACACAATATTTAGTAGTGTATGTACATCTATACATGTACAAGATAAAAACTGTGACAACGGGATTTTAACCCATTACATCCTGAGGCTGATTTGTAAAAAAAAAAAATGCTTATCGTCCTATGAAGGCTACATAACAGATTAGAAGATAGATCAACCATTTCAGTTCAAGGGTAGTGCCAGAATAGCTTGGCGCCTCGGGCGCCAAGCTATTCTGGCACCACCCTTGAAATATCATAGTCAAATTAATTTCAAGCAGGAGTGTATCAGGATGAAAGCGTTAAGTACACACTGAATTATGAAGATGCAAAACGCTCTAAATCATGCTAACTGACATGATTTGTTTATAAAACGAGCAAAACAGATGATCGATGAGATACGATCACACTTCAAATCCGCTCATACACAAAACAGTATAGCTGCATCTTCAGGTGTAAAGAGCGACTGCTCTTATCTTAATCCCTTCACTGCCGAGAAAATGTGAACATGATTCATATGTGAGAGTTGCGGGGACACATGAGGATCTGTGCCTCTTGTTGATATCACTTTGGTGCTAAATTAACTCTTAAACTCCCAAACTAAGTAACTTCCATTCTGTAGAATAGATTAAGTTATTTAGTTCTGGGAGTTATAGGAGTTAAAGATTTTGCGATCTGCGGTCATTGGCAGTGAAGGGTTTAACTCTTTCGAGACATGCCACAAACGGATTCGTGGCATAAAGCCACGAATCCGGATGCGACACATCTCGAAAGTGTTAAGTGATTCACCATTGAGCGCCTTTGGATGAACTTGATATACATGTATCATTCATGTCCAACATTAGATCATGTACATAATAGGCATTTATGAATGCTAGCAAGGCAGGCTGTCATGGCACATTATAAGTCTTTCAAAAGTACCGTTGACAAGAAACATGCCCAAAGCTTTCACATCCAGAGCGACTGACTTGATGATTTTTTCATAGGATGACGATTCTTATACGATGAAATAAGATGATAGGCAATTTTTGGACAACAACGATCCTAAAACAATGCAGCAGGAGAGCTTGATCCAGAAGCTGGCTAATAACTGGAAGAAGTGAGTCATAAAGACGGAGCTGAGCACCAGATAGGACAGGACCACTAGGTAGTCGTTTAACAGCTGAAAATTAAAAGACGTCCACAATTTAAAATCCAGGGCAAACTAAGTTTCTACGCGTAAAATGTAAGGGGGGGGGGGGGGGGGGGGGGGGTTGTGAAACAGTACACTGTTCTTGCCTTGTTTTTCAGAAGCGTGTCTTTTTTTAAACTCATTCGAGACGTGCCGCATCTGGATTCGCGGCTTTAGCCGCTATTCCAGATGCGGCACGTCTCGAATGAGTTAACCGCAGGACCACATTTTTTCAAATTAATTATGAGATGTCATTTGACGACTATGTACCAGTTGCAGGAGATGGATTGACCATGACAATTCAGGGACAGTCAGTGCCCGGCCGTAAGGTCCAAAATCACTGATCAGCACATTTTGAGCCATGTTTTCAGGCCGGCCAACTCTGCTTGTAGTTTCTCTTCTTTCAATTCTACATTTAACCCGTTGGCTGTCGGTAGCGGTTTTTGCCGGTCGAGACAACCAGCATCAAGACCCACTGAGACCTACCGCAATGAGTGCAGTGATGTTTCGAATGGCCATGAAGAGGTAATATGCGCGGCGGAGAATGCCGTAATGGGGAGCATGTGTGGCCACAGCTTCGTTTATCAGGACAGGCGTGTTGAGCACTGACGAATGTGGATCCTAGGATAGTCACTGTCATCTGAGTCTCCAGCTGCGACAGATTATTGCCTCCGTATGGACACATACCCAGTGGCAAAGGCGATAGAGTCCGCCAGTAGCGAAGTAGTGTTTCAACACGTCAGTTTTTCTTCATGTTTCTTTCTCTTTGGAAACAAACAAAAACAAATTCTGGTTCGCGGTTTCCTACGGTGATGGCAAGACTTAATGTTATTGCCTATAGCACGTCAGGACTTTCCTATCATTGTCCTGGCAGCGAATTCCCGGCGATGAGCGCATGAGTCGGCGTACCCTCTCAAGATGGCCACCACGACTAGCGTGATGACGTCAGCTTCCCGAGCCCTGTAAGGTAGAAAAGAAATTTAATCAAACAAAAAAACACCCTCACACTCTTGGAAAATGTCGGCTAAAACAGCTAATTGTCATTTTTCTGTCATATTGCAATATCTGATAAAGCGGTCCAACTACGGCTGATGCCTATCCGAGGACCTTTCGCTCAGTAGATTTTTTTCTCACATGCCTATTGAAATGAGTCGGTACTACTGACGTGGACACCAGTCAAACATTCTGACAGAGGCTGACCACTGACGCGGTAAATAGCTAGTTTGATGATCAGAAAGTCAAAAGACAAAGTCCATGCAAGGTTTGTGAAAAGCGAGATTATTATTGTCATAAAATGAAAATCTCGCTTTTCACAAAAATGGACTTGCCGTCATTTACCTTCACAGGGCAGTAGTCTCTTCAAAGACTACGGATAGGGTCTTTCGTCTCTTCTAGTCTTCCTTCTTATTTGGACAAGCGTGCTACTGAGTCAGTCTATCATCACACATGGACCGAACACTTATTCATGCAAAACTAAAAGGGGTGACTGCAGTGCCAATAAACTATTTAGGAAACCTAAACTGACAGTGTTGTTACCCAAGAGTGATGCGCAAAAGGCCCTCGGGCCGACGTCGGCTCGCGCACGGCAGCCGGCGTCGGCCCGATGGCCTTTTGCGCCTTGGGTACCTACTTTTTTCGATACTCAAGCTGTTGGTACTACTGAAACAGCACAAATAATTCCGAGCCGGTCTGCGGCTCGGAATGGCTCTGGACAATGACGGGCGTGCAGCGTAGAGGGCGGTAGAGATGAAGCAATGCCGATCAAGTCGAAGACTGTCACGAGGGGTACCAGTGGTCGGCGAACTCCAATCGCACGCTCAGAGACTTTAAACAGACAAACGTTATTCTTGACAGTTTTATAATAAACTGACGAGCAAAAGATGATGCGACATCATTTGAATAATCGGAAACACTTCCGTGTCTCCGATGATTCTTCCCCACCCGGGTCTGCCCTGGGGGACTTGGGTGGGGTTAGGTATTTTTAGTTCCCAGGTCACCCTGGTCAGCCCACAGGGTGGTTTTTCTCTCTATTCTGGGGGCATGTGTTTCTGTCTACCCTTGTCCATTCACTGTATTTGCCTTTTTAAACTCTCCCTACTGTCTGCACTGCTGTAGCTCTTGATATTGGATGTGTGTTGCTAATGGTCTTAGCTTATTTAGGCCCCATGTAGGTTTATTTAACATATTTGACGGCTGGCGACATACATTCAATTTCTGTTTAGTTTTTTTTCACAAGCAGTGCAGGCACGTCCTGAGAAAGCCTTGTTGCTGTCGGGACGTTAAGCAATGTACAATCAATCAATCCGATGATTCCGTGTCTCCGGCGCCTATAGGCGCCGAGCTAATCTGGCATCACCCTTGAACTATCATGGTCGATCTGTCTCCTAACTTGTAATGCAGTCCTCAGAGGACAACTCCAAAATGTTGGTATTTCGTACCTGGGACACAATGAGTTAATAGAGTTTTATTAGTTTTCATATGCGTGCGTTATCTATAATGATTAGACCATCAAAGGTAGTAGCAAACCATATGAACCATATCGATGATATCACTATCCTATTCATGTTTAACTTGTCCGAGACGTCGTGTGCCGCATCCGGATACTCGACATAAAGCTTTATGTCGCGTGTCCGGATGCAGCACTCATCGAAAGAGTTACTACACTTTTGTTTGGTTTTTTTAAAAGAAGAAGAAAATATTGTGCACAAGCAAAAAAGCACAGTAATTAAAAAGAGAAATAATCTATTCGATCGATTGGTCGGTCGGTCAGTCTGTCAAACTTGTTGACACCTTGAGTGGAAATACTGCCGCATGGCGATGAAGCATTGTAGAGAGATGAGCATGTTGAGGAAATGGCCACAGTGACGTGAGACCATGCGGGTGTATGATACCACCCAAATACTGTAGTGCACGTAGTACAGATTGGCGCCGCATTCAGGCCGCAGTTTGCAAACCTTTCGCGAAGAAAAACACACGTTTACACATTTAAATTTCTCGCAATACACGGAAATCGTAATTAGGTCAAAACTGCATAAGTTTCCGACGACGGAAATAGTGAACTGGACAAACATGTAATATCGCATGTTGTCCGGGCAGTACTTGAAAGGGGTTAAGTTGTGACGTACGTTGTGCACAAAGATGACGACCAGGTACCAGGTCTCCGCCACACACACGGCGCCGCCAGGTAGACGTTGGTGGGGCTATTGTGCCGCACCTGCAGAAACACCACCATACTCGGCAACACCAGCAGGAACGCAAACAGCTCCAGCACCAGAAAGGTCCACGACGTCACCTGCAGGACAGAGGACAACAATTATCGCCGTCATCAGAACATCATCACCCAACCGGCAGCAAAGATCCTCTGACCGGCATCGGCCGCAGTGGGTCCGCGCACAACATTGCTAATCCGACGTCGGCCCGAGTGTCCTTTGCTTACTGGGAAGCATCGTCTCTGTCGCACAGAAATATCAGCTGAAACGCAAACGGTTATAGCACCAAAACGCTTCACGATAGTCCCAATGCGCAAAAGGCCGTTGGCCCGCGCACAGTTGTGCGCGGGCCAACGGCGCCAATGTCGGCCAGATGGCCATGCGCATTGAGGTACGCTGCGTGACACGGTAACAACAGATATTTTTTGTCAAACAGAAGGAGGTCAAAACTGCGTTTGTTTGTTTGTTTTTAAATACGTAACAGTGGATTAAAAGTGAGATATCGCATGTTTGTCCGGGCTTTTAATCCACCGTCTTCGTCGAAACACCTGCAGCTTTGACCTACTACTGATTTCCAAAACAAAAACCATCAATTGGTGTAGTCGCCATCATATGCGTTCCAGTCGTCATCGTTCACAAACCATCGTCGTCATTATAGTTCTCTTGTTGTCGACATGCGCGTATTAATTTCTCATGTGGATGTAGTCATTCTAAAGCGGCGACTATAACAGTTAAAGCCACCTTTTCAAGATAATAAAGGGTAAGCAGTTTGCAATATCAATGACGCAACAAGACCTTACCAAACTGTCCACATTCCATACCAAGAACCTCAGGAGAATACTCAAGATATATTGACCAAACAAAATCTCCAACGAAGACCTACTGTCCCGCTGCAAACAAGAAGACATAGCCACAACAATCATGAAAAGACGATGGCGATGGATTGGCCATTGGGCTGCGGAGAGAAGGCGGCTCCATCATTAAAACAGCCTTAAAATTACACTGGACACCAGATGGTAAGAGGAAGAGAGGACGACCAAAGATCACCTGGTGACGAACGGTGGAACAAGAACTGAAAAACCACCACCACACCTGGGGAACGATAGGCACTCTGGCCCGCGACCGGCTGAAGTGGAGGGATTTCTTTGCTGTTCTATGCGCCTTCGGCGTTACGGGCAGTAAGTAAGTAAGTTCGCAATATCACATTTTAAAAAATGTTTGTGGTACGTCTTTTGTTAACGCTGTACAAAAGGACTAATTTAACTTGAACTTTTGTTTAATTTTGAAGTCTGAATGTCAGTGAAATAAAAGACGTATCTTCTGTTCTGTTGCAGAACAATCAGTCCCTTGAGGGTGGCCACGTTACGGAACGAAACAAATACTAATAAATAATAATACAAATGGTTCTTATGTGGCGCAGTATCCCCGCAAAAAGACTCAAAGCGCTGTACATCAAAATAGTCTAACTAGAAAAATGATTAAATAAAAGGAACGAACAGCATAATAATGCATGTATTCACAAATACAAAGCACTTGCAGGCAATTAGTGAGGTTTCGTTTGAGACAAACGACTCCCAACAACGAACGAGAGCAAAGTCACCGCAGATAATCAGCTCCTACCATTAGCATAGACAACACCCAAAACATCTCCAAGAGGCATAGATCCTCATGAGCCCGGAGGGCTCATGAGGATCAGTCTATGCATCTTGGAAATGTTTGGAGTGTTGTCTATGCTTATGATCCAAACTGATATCCGCAGTGACTTCACTCTCGTTCGTTTTGGAGTCGTTCGTTGCAGCCGAAACCTCACTACATTTGGTATAAATCATGTCAGAATGATCAGATCAGTTTCAAGAACTTGAGAAGGTGTATGACTCGTAGGAACAATCCCCCGACTAGAGAAGGGGCAGTAACGACACCACTGATTACTTGTAGCTTGTAGTTGTAAAAAGATGAGTAGGGAAGTCTTAGTTAAAACAGGAAAAACATTGCTAATCCGTTTTATTGGCGAGTTTTAAAAGTCATTCTCAAAGCTACTAGTGTAACGGCGAAAGTGTTTCAAGACAGTTAGATTCAGCGTGCCCCCATCCCCCTCCCCCCCACCCCCCCCCCCCCCACACACACACACACACACACACATACACACTTTTCCCAACCACTCAACTCCCACCAGTCCCGCAATCAGCGGTGGTGAATCGAGGGAGACAACCAATGTGCCTTTCTCTCTCTCTCTCTCTCTCTCTCTCTCTCTCTCTCTCTCTCTCTCTCTCTCTCTCTCTCTCTCTCTCTCTCTCTCTCTCTCTAAATATAAAAATACAGCACCAGTGTCATCTGAGCCTTGTTAATAGACGTAAGCCAAGTATTTTTTTGGGTGAGACAGCGCCGTGTGACAAGAGTGGCGGGGTCTAAATCCTGACTGCAGGGGGTGAATTAAGTTGTGCCTCTCTAGAAAATTGCTCAGGTGTCTGTGAACATGTTTTTCTATTGGTTTTGACAGGGCTGACAAAAGGGAGATCGGTCTAAATTTGTTAGGATCTGTGAGGTCCTTACTTTTAGGGAAGGGAATAACTTTTGCTGTTTTCCAACAGGTCGGAAATGTACCGTGTTGAAGGATGAGATTATAAATAAATGTCAGAGACTTGACAACGTATGGGGCAGCCATTTTTATAAAGTATGTATCAGTTGATGCAGTCATGACCTAGTGAGCGCTTTTTTTTTAGCTGACTTATCGATTTTCCAACATCAAACATGGTCATAAACGGAATATTTGGTTTTAGCTTTTCCTCGCAAAAGTTTTTAAGTTTCTCCGAGACGGATGGTGTGTCTAGTTCATCTAACAATGAATCGGCGGCAGACAAGAAATGTTTGTTAAAAGTATCTGCTGATATTGAAGTGTACGGTGCCGTATGCCGCGATTTAGTGAAGGCATTGAGGGCACGCCACACAGACACAGTATCTGTTTTATTCTCCATTAAACGCTGAAAGTACTTCTTCTGGGCCTCCAGGACTAAGTACTTAACACGGTTGCGTTGTTTTCAACAAGCAGCAAAATCTTTGTTACGTCTCAGTTCATCTCGAAGAGTCATGGCCTCTTTAATTTCCCTACTTAACCACTAAGGTAACTGTGCGTGCTTCACTCTCTTTTCACGTAACGGTGCATGTTTGTCAAGTACACCGAGGAACAAACTGTACCATCCTGCCAATGTATCTTCAGCGTTACTATGGTTATAAACCGCATCGAACGAAGTTTTACTTAGGTCGGTTAGGAACACTTCCCTACTGAAATGTTTAAAAGACCAATAATGAATGGTAGTATGCTGGTGTTTGCGGTTTTGTTTGTCCAGCTTCAGGGCCCAGTTACAGCATACAGGATAGTGGTCACTGCCGGATTGCCACTTGAAGGACGCGGGAACTAAGGACCATTGATTTGTTAGAAGTATAAACATGATCAATGAGAGTGGCAGACGACTCTGTAACTCTGGTGGCGGATGTGATAAGTTGCTTGATACCTAACATAGTGATAGTCAGTGGAATCACAAGCGGGGTGTGAAGTAAACATATTAATGTTAAAGTCTCCAAGTAATAATACATCGGAGCTGTATTAATTTTTATTTACTTTGTCCATCATTGTTATAAAGTCGTCTTACCACTCAAACGATCCAGACGGGTTTTTATACACAAGTCCAATTAACAATGGAGCAGATTTGTTTGTTTTGACCCTAACCCACACGCATAGAGCGAGCGAGCGAGAGAGAGAGAGAGAAATGAAATGAAATGAAATGAAACTTTATTTTCCAAGGATAAAAGAATAGGTGCGCAGACCTTTTTTCATTCTTGTCCTTGCTACAAACTACGAGAGACTAGAGAGAGAGAGAAAGAGAGAGAGAGAGAGAGAGAGAGAGAGAGAGAGAGAGAGAGAGAGAGAGAGAGAGAGAGAGAGAGAGAGAGAGAGAGAGAGAGAGATGAATGTGATGATGAAACTTAATTTATCAACGGTAAAAAGTTTTGACAGAAACAAATCGTCATTTTATAAACTTGCCTTTGCTAACATCTACAACATAAAATAATAATAATAATAATAATAATAATAATAATAATAATAATAATAATACAGAATTATATTTACACACATTATTTCATGCAACAATAATGTTTAAAAAATAAAAACAAAATAATAATAAAATTAAAAAAAATATATACACAAAATAATAGTAACACTCAACATTCATCTTATACCACACACACACACACACACACACACACACACACACACCATCACATACACACACACACACACACACACACACACACACACACAGAGAGAGAGAGAGAAATGCATGTATTACATGAAAGTATTAAGAAGAAGAGAGAGAGAGAGAAAGAGAGGGAGCAAAACAAACATATAACAAACAACAAACGAACAATGAAAGACAGATACTAACGAAAACTCGACAAAACCAACAAAACGGTAAATAAACAATCAATGAAAGCTAGAAGAAAAGAAAAAAAATGAAAGAACTGATGTAACTTACCCACGACGTGGTGTTGCTGGCGGCTGCGGTTTGTGTTGGAGACTGAGAGTGCCCAAGTCTGTGACCGTCGGCCAGTGCCAGAATCACGAGACACATTACCCACCCACATCTTTGTCCACTCCATCATCAGTGATTTTTTCTAACTATTTTCAGCTTTAACTTCTTCCCTGCCAGTGATCGCAGATTCCGATTCTGAAATATTCTGAAGCCGCCGTCTGAGGAACATGGATACACAGTTGATGTCAGCAAGAGTCATAGATCCTCATGAGCCCCCGCAATTGCGGGGGCTCATGAGGATCTATGTCTCTTGCAGTTGTTCTTGTTTCTGTTTTCGAAATTAGTTTGAGTTTTAATGTGTCGGTTAGCTTTGCTTTCACAAAATCGGCACGTACAATCCGGCAAAAATCGAAACATAAAATTATCAAATCAGGAGTCAGAAGCAAGGGGAAGAAAAAAAAAGTATTGCATAATTTTTGTTTGTCTGTGAGCTGTTTCACACGCAGGAAAGTAGCTTCTGACAAAATGTCGAACTATTATTTATTAAAACCACAAAATGTAAAGGAGTGCCACAAAAAGAAAAGAAGAAACTTGAGTACTGACAATTAAAATGTAGGATGCCTTTAACAGTCAACTGTGGTTTCAGCAAACAAGCAACAAGAAAAATCTATGTACTGATATAATTAAAACAGTACAAAATAATTAAAGACATACAATTAAGGAAATATGTCTCGATGTATGTCTGGCATGCTCAGATTTATTATCTGGCAATACAGCCGTTAGGACATGTATTACGTTAAAAACAAATCTGAGTGTCCAAAATGAAAATACTAAAACGTGTCACCTCAACTACAAAATACAATACAATAAAACCGAAAAGGACAAAACGTGATTGCAATTATTGCGCTTTTGCCCTTCTCACATAGAGAATAATGTAAATGAAAAATTAACAGAAAATGACTGATCGCACAGAAAATGAATTTAAATGAAAAATCGACAGTAATCGTGATCGCAATTTCTTTCTTCCATTTACAAAAAAAAAAAAAACAAACAACAACAACAACAAAATTCAAGAGTCACGTTTGAATTGAAAATTCAAGAGTCACGTTTGATTTTAGACGGCCTTCCGGCTGCAAGCCGTAAGGTCTAAAATCACATACCAACACACAATATTATTCCATAGAGACCCCACATCTTGCTTGTTCTCATGAGTGTCACGTTCTTCATGCTTCTTACCTCATGAGGTCTTCGGTCCTTCTACTTACTACAAACAAGCTAGAAATGTGTATAGACCGGCATTCACAGAGAATTATCTGTTTCAGTCAAAGCTTAAAAATTACGCCTGAGACACACGTGTTTTGCCGGCTTGAACATCGACGAAGAAAGAAAAGAAGAAGAAAAAAAAAAGAACGAACGAGTTATCAAGAAAAGTATATATAACGGCGCAACTGCTGAAACACAGTCTTGCAGCGTCGGACGCTCCTCAATCCGGGGAAAGGACGGGGGTGGATGAGGAGAGGGTGGCAGGTATTGCGAGCGAGCTAGCGGAGAGAGAGAGAGAGAGAGGAGAGAGAGAGAGAGAGAGAGAGAGAGTTCCCGTGTGAGACGTGTCCGGGGATAGGCGTGGGCGAAAGTTAATGAGAGACTCCATTTCACCTGTCTAATGCGTTGCACAAAGACAATAGGTGAGCCACCAGTCTCATTATATGGCTATTTTGCCAAAAGTTCATCGGGCCGATGTTCGTCTCGTTGGCCCGCGTACGACTGTGCGCGGGCCAAAGGCGACCAACTTTGGCCCGATGGACTTTTGCGCACTGGGAGACTGCTGTTATCACCTGACTTCAGCCAAAACCGCTGAGGCTAAATACAGCAACAGTTGCTATTGAATGTATGTGGCGATTACCTTCAGCCACTGTAAGCTCAAGCATGACAGCTTGGCAGATTTTCAAATGACAGAGATTTTCAAAAAGACAGATTTTCAAATGACAGAGATTTTCAAAGAAACAGAGATTTTCAAATGACAGAGATTTTCAAAGAGACACAGATTTTCAAATGACAAAGATTTTCTAAATTCTCTGAAGTCGAAATGTGGCCACGGAGATGGTGAGGTAATTAAAAACGGCCACGCACGCCACCTAAAATCCTCTTTTCAAAGCCGGAGTGTGGACACTACATAATCTCTCTTGGCTTGACTTCGCGAACGAAGATTCTATAGGGCTTGCCCACGTCGTCTGCAGGCATTTTCGTGGCTGCGGAGGCCAATCCGGGATAGGCAGGTTCGACCGCAGTGGCTGCAGGGGAAGGTCTGGTCAGGGTTCTGAGTTACGACAACTCTGTTTTTTCTTCTGAGCCGCTTGTCCTTAAGGTTAGCTCTGCGAGAGTCCTCAAAGGAGACGGCTGCCTTATGAATGGTGGAGCGCCAGGTGTCACGGTCCGCAGCAAGCGAAGACCACTGGCGGTGGTCGATTTGACAGGCACTAAGTGACTTCTTGAGACCGTCTTTGTATCTCTTCTTTGGTGCCCCTCTGTCTCGGTGTCCAGTGGCGAGCTCGCCGAACAGAGTGATCTTGGGTAGGCGATGATCCTCCATCCTGGAGACGTGCCCCGCCCAGCGAAGCTGTGTCCGCAGCAGCAAAGCCTCGATGCTCACAGTTTCCGCCTGTTCAAGGACCTCGACGTTGGTGACATAGTCACTCCAGTGAATGCTGAGGATGGTACGCAGGCAGCGCTGGTGAAAGCGTTCGAGGAGTCGTAGTTGGCTGCGGTAGAGGGCCCAGGACTCGGAACCGTACAGCAGGGTGGTGAGGACGACAGCTCTGTACACGCTGATCTTGGTGCCTTTTTTCAGCTGTTGATTGTGCCACACCCGCTTGAATAGTCGCCCGAAAGCACTGTTCGCTTTTGCCAGCCTGTTGTCCAGCTCCTTGTCCAGCTTGGCGTCTGACGTGATGATGCAGCCAAGGTAGGTAAACTGGTGTACAGACTTCAGTTCGGACTCGCCGATGGTGATGTGGGGAGGGCGATGCTCTTCCTTGGGTGCCGGCTGATGGAGAACCTCTGTCTTTTTCAGACTGACCTCGAGTCCAAAGAGCTGGGCAGCATCTGCGAAGCAGGACGTAATGCGCTGCAAGGCTCTCTCTGTGTGTGCAACGAGGGCAGCGTCATCAGCGAAGAGCAGCTCACGAATCAGTTGGTCTAGGGTTTTCGTGTGGGCCTGCAGTCGTCTGAGGTTGAACAGGCTGCCATCGAGACGATACCTGATGTACACTGCGTCGTCATCGTCGAGGTCCACTGTGGCCTGCTTCAACATCATGCTGAAGAAGATGGTGAAGAGGGTCGGTGCCAGCACGCAGCCTTGTTTCACGCCGTTGCGAATGGGGAATGGTTCTGAGAGGTCACTGTTTAGTCTGACCTGGCCTTGCTGGTCCTCGTGGAGCTGGACGATCATGTTGAGGAACTTTGGGGGACAACCTAGTCGCTCCAGAATCTGCCACATACCTTGCCTGCTCACAGTGTCAAACGCTTTTGTTAGGTCGACAAACGTTACGTACAGCCCTTTGTTCTGCTCGCGGCACTTCTCCTGAAGCTGTCTCAGCACAAAGACCATGTCGGTTGTACTCCTGTTGGCTCTGAAGCCACACTGGCCCTCTGGGAGGTGGTCTTCAGCGATGGCAGGTACCAGCCGATTCAGGAGCAACCTTGCGAGAATTTTCCCGGCAATGGACAGCAGGGTAATTCCACGATAATTAGAGCAGGCAGACTTCTCTCCTTTGTTCTTGTACAGGGTGATGATGACTGCATCACGGAGATCCTTTGGTAGTGTTCCTTTTTCCCAGCAGCAGAGATCAAGAGGTCGTGGAGCTTGTTGTGCAGTGCTGGGCCTCCATGTTTCCAGATCTCTGGCGGGATTCCGTCAATGCCTGCTGCTTTGCCACTCTTGAGCTGGTGGATGGCTGTGAGGGTCTCTTCGGCGGTGGGCGGTTCGTCTAATTCAACCTTCAGTGGAAGGTGTGGGATTTGGAGGATGACTGTTTCTTGAACAGTGCGTTCAGCGCCGAAGAGGTCCTGAAAGTATTCCGACCAGCGGTTCAAGATGGAGGTATTATCTGTGAGGAGTGCCTGTCCATCAGCGCTTCGCAGGGGACTTTGTACCAGGTGCCTAGGGCCATACACTGCTTTCAGTGCTTCGTAGAAGCCCCTGTAGTCACCGTTGTCAGCGCAGAGCTGGGTCCTCTGTGCGAGTCTGGACCACCACTCGTTCTGGAGCTCTCTAAGCTTGAGCTGGAGACTGGTGCAGATGAGGCGGAAGGCAGACTTCTTCACAGGGCAGGAAGGCTGGGCTAGGTGGGCCTGGTGGGCGGCTCTTTTTTTTGCTAGAAGTTCCTGGATCTCTACGTCGTTTTCGTCAAACCAGTCTTTGTTCCTCTTTCTAGCAAAGCCCAAGACTTCCACAGAGGATTTTACAATAGCAGTTTTCAGTTGTTCCCAGAGTGTTTCAGGGGAGGAGTCTGCTGGATCAACTGTGTCTTTGAGCATGCGCTGTAAATCGGCCTGAAGGGCAGCTTTCTTGTCGTCACGCTGAAGGCTGGCAACATCAAGCTTTTTCTTGTGGGGGCCCCCTTTCTTGGGTTTCAGCTTGAGGCGGAGCCTGAGTTTGCAGCGAACAAGGCGGTGGTCAGTGTGGCACTCTGCGCTGGGCATCACTCTGGTGAGGAGGACGTCACTGCGGTCCCTCTGACGCACTAGGACATAGTCGATAAGGTGCCAGTGCTTGGAGCGAGGATGCATCCAGGTGGTCTTTCGACTGTCCTTTTGCTGGAAAGTAGTGTTGGTGATGACAAGTTGCTGCTCTGCACAGAGCTCCAACAGTAGGCGACCATTGTCATTGCAGTTCCCAACGCCATGCTTGCCGAGGACTCCTTTCCAGGCTTCAGAGTCTTGGCCCACTCTGGCGTTGAAGTCGCCAAGGATGATGACTTTGTCGTCTGCAGGGGTGCTCTGCAGGAGGCTGCGCAGGTCAGAGTAGAACTTATCTTTTTCTGCAGGCTCTGCCAGGAGGGTTGGGGAGTACACACTGAGAAGGGTGACGTATTGCTGGTGTCTCAGTGGGAGGCGCATGGACATGATGCGGTCGGAGTGACCCGTTGGTAGGTTTTCCAACTTAGTCGCAATGGGGGTCTTCACCATGAAGCCCACGCCTGAGAGCCGTCTTTCTGATGCAGGCCTGCCTGACCAGTAGAGGGTGTAGCCAGCGCCAAGTTCTTGGAGGTTGCCTTCCTCCGGAAGGCGTACTTCGCTGAGAGCGGCGATGTCGATGTTTAACCTCCGCAATTCATGAGCAATGAGGGCGGAGCGACGTTCAGGGCGTCCGCTGTCTGCTGTGTCGAGCATGGTTCGGATGTTCCAGCATGCTACGTTGAGTCCAGTCGTGGTCGTCATGAGAGTGGATCCATTGTTTTTTCTTGTTTTCTGACCGCATGAGAAGATGCCCGTTGACCGCGGCTAGCCAACTGGGGTTACGAGGGGATGAGCTTTGGTTAGGCCACCTTTTCTAGGCCCCTCTCCGTGTGGAGCAAGCAGTGCTGTCCCTAGAGAAGGCTGCTTGGTCGTTCAGGGTGTGCCGAGTGACGTTGTCATCCCCAGTTCAACATCAGGCGACCAATATCCTGAACCGCCTGCATGCAGGTTTGAGACTGCGGCTTCCAGTGACATCTTTCACCTGCCGTTTTGCCCCTTGCCCATCGCTACAGGACTTGGAAAGTTCAGTGTCATAGTCCGTGGGCGTTTCCTAAAGCCTGCGCGGTGGAGCTTTTTGGTGGAGTGCAGTGTGCGCAGTACTGGCCCCACCCTTTAAATCCTTGGTTCGTTTGCCATGGCCTAGCAAGCTGGGACGGTGGCATCGAGGTCCTCGGGTCGTAGGTTTTATATCAGACTGTCCTTGTCTTAGTCTCTGGCTCAAAAGCCTTCCCCGGAGACACGGGGGCTTTGATGTCAGGGGTTTCCTCCCTTGTGGACACTACATAAACATAATAGACAATCGTACACGCAAACTTCTCACCTTGATGGATGGCCGTGGGAGTGTTGAGCACATGAACGCAACAACAGCAGTAACAACAACAACAACAACTGATGATTTGCCTTTTCCCCCGATGAATCTCAAAACGGATTTTGTTTGTAAACATTAGCAAAGTACGCAAGTCGTTAACTCAATTAAAGTGATCTCCCCCGTGGCGGGCTTTGGTTGCTAAAATTCGACAATACAGCGGGTAATCAATGTTGTCTTGCCTCAGCTAACACTTTGACACCCTTCCTGTCTCAATCCGTGTGAGTAGCACACGCACCAAAGGTTTTCCCACTTCCTTTTGAGCGTGACGGAAGGAACTCTCTTGTGTACAAACGAGAAGAAGAGCAGAAAAGACTTTCATTGTAACATTCGAATTTTCAACGTGTAAGTTAGCCATTTTGTCCAGGATTATTGTACATTATTACAAGAAAGATGGGAAACTGCCTGAACTAGGTCGCTTTAACAGCGCTGTTCTAGAAAAGAGTCCAGTCCTAACAGCCAAAAGATAAATAAAATTCAACTGAAGTTCCCCTTTGAAGTAAAAATCAATGCCGCAAGGGCTTTAAAAAAGGAAACAAGAAGAGAGTTTGGAAACCCTTTCAGCACAGAAAAAAATGAAGTGTTGCGTGTTTACATAATTATGTATCTTCTGTTCTCTTTTTCTCTATTGTTGGCTGTCACGCCACTCAGAATTTCTTTTCCTCCATAGCGGATGACTCTTTGTTATATGTACTTTCAATAACTGTATGGGGTAAGGGTGGGGGGCTCACAAGGATCTACTTCTCTTGACTTGAAGTTAAACCGTGTTTACCCCTTCTCGATAGTGAAGGGATTAGTTTCAACCAAGATTAACCCCTTCCCTGCCAACATAGCCTAAGTACATTTTGTTTCACGGAACGACCAATAGCCACAATTGTCCAAAGAACACGGACACAAAGTGGTCACAGCGAGAGGCGTAGATCTTCGCGGGGACTAATTAGGATCTATGTCCTTCTGTAGTTATGTCGCGTTCACTCTTTCTCGGCAGTGAAGGGGTTAAGTGGGGCCGATCTTTCAGCGAAAGGGACATAAGTTCGTATGAGCGCCTGCGGATGCAGGAGTTATCAGAATGTACTCCCTTTGCATATGAAATGGACCGATTGAAGAACTGTATTGGAAAGATTAATAGTAGCGGTGTTCAGATTTGTTAACCGACTTTATTATTTGTGTAAGAAGGAGCACATTTACTGCCTCTGAAAGTAAGACAGATCACTGTTACATCCATTATCATGCCGAGACACTCATCATTAGCACTTTACCGCACTTGTCATATGAGAAAAGTGTTCCGTCAGACTGTATGACATCGACGCCGCATTAACAACAGATTAGCAAAGTGCCCCCGGCTTACCAATGAACACACTAAGCAGTGGCTTAGGAACCGGGGGGAGAGAGGGGGTGGGGGTGGGGGTGGGGGTGGCCCAAAAATAAATAAATAAATAAATAAATAAACAATTAAAAGTTAAAATTTAAAAGAAAATGAGAGAAGAAATATTTTGAGGAAAAATATTTTGGGAGAAAACATTTTCATATTTTATTTTATTTTATTTTATTTTATTTTATTTTATTTTATTTCGAGTGAAATATATCCAGATTTTGATTAATACGAGGTTAGACTGCTGCTTGCTGTCGCTGGATCCCCCCTCCCCCCCTTACCCCCCTGCCCCTTACCCCTCCCCCCTGCCCCCCTCATCCCCCCCACCCGCTCACCCCCTCCCCCCGCAACCCCCCCCCCCCCCCCCCGATAACTGAATGTTTGGAGACCGAAAAGTGACATGTCAGGCACCGTGCCTTCTCCCCCCACACCCCCACCCCCACCCCTACTCCTCCCCCCCCCCCCCCCCCCCCCCAAGGAAACATATCATCCTACGCCACTGCGATGTGCATCAAGGTGCGGCACAGGTTAAGTCAGTATATTAGCGACAAGAGATATAAGGCCATACCACGTTATTCGCGATCGCGTTATTGCAAGGTAGTGCTGTCTGATTTACATGGACACGTGAAGAAATACCACTTGGTAAGCAAAAGGTCTTCGGGTCGACGTCAGCCTTAGCTGGCCCGCGCACGGCTGTGCGCGGGCCAGCTAAGGCTGATGGCGGCCCGAGGACCTTTTGCTCACCAGCCACCCCCTTGGGAGCCCGAGACTCGTTGTTTACATAGTTATAGAATTACCGCCGTTACTCACTGGACTTTTAGGTTAGAATAAAGCTCACTGAAATGATTTCAGTCGCAGTACCGAAAGTGCATGTAGACATACTAATACACTGAGTCAGCATAAAGGCCCCGCCACACATGCCGATTCAGTACCCCGATTTTGAAGCCGATTCCGATCCCATTGCGATCGGATGACGTCATATATCCGATCCGATCCCAATCGGCTGGGAATCGGGTGTTTTGAACCTGCTCTATTTTTCCGATCCGAATTGGCCTCGATTGTAAGCTTCAACCAATCAGAGCGCGTCTCGCCGGAAGCACGTCGTTTCAGTGAGAAAATGGCGGAAGATCAGTACCACTTCGTTGCTGACTGTTTCAGTCGCCCGCCTCTTCCCAAATATTATGCAAAACTGCTGCTAATGCAAGCACATCATCATCACTGTCAAAACTAGCAGCCATTTTGCAGAACAGAAAACTGTTTACGACCTTGATCTTCGGTTCAAACCGCGGGTCAGTCGGCCGCTAAGTCGGGAACGTGTGGCAGTGCACACTTTTTTGTTGTCTGGCCCGATCACACTCCGATTCGAAACTGCTCGAGAATCGGCCTCAAAATCGGGCATGTCAGTGTGGCGGGGCCTTACGGCTGTCTAACTAGGGTTTATGTTCCTTCCAGGCCATAAGATGTTTGATGTGGATATTAGGAGTGATTAAACAGTTTAAAACAAGATTGAATGTTCATAATACTCGGAACGAAAAGCAGGACGTGAATGAGTGTTGATCAAAGATAGGTTTGTCAATTTACAACATTGTGGGGATGACTTAATCACGACAACACCATCTCATAAAAGAAAGTGCAGATACAGATGACTGTAGTGCGTAAAATGAGAAAATTCCAACAAAAAGGATATAAACACGCTTAGAAAAAAAAAAAAAAAACCCAAGCGCTACACAATCTATTAAATTTTCAAGTTTAAAGGGGCACGACCGACCTTTTTTAATGCTTCAGTTCGCAAAAAGCTTTTACTGGGCTTCAGTATACATACCCACATAGACAGTGACCAACCCTATTGTCCCACCAAATGCTTTCTTTCGTCCGTTCAAAGCGAAAGAGGCCACCGGAATCTTGTGACTATACCTAGTCAAAAGCCTTGCTTCCAATAGACGATCAGGTTGCTGACGTCATAACTATTCTTAGGTCATCTGCATAATTATAACCAATCAGAGACAAGATGGCGGATGCCGAACCAGCGAAGAAAAAAAGAAAGTATCAGTCGACTCGCGCCGCCCGACAATGACAGACTCGGACTTATTGAAGAGAAGAAAGAGAAAGAGCTGAGAGATAAGATACCCCTAAGTAGAATTGACATCGGACAAGGAAATATAGAGCTTGGCTTGACCGCCCATACGGAATTTGTCGCTTTCTTGCTATGTGAATCAGTAAGTAATCCGGCTACGGTCTTTGTCGATCTTCCTATATTTCCACGAGCGCTAGTGAATGATTTTCAGAATTCATGATCTTCAGTAGAATTTATCTCTTACTGATTTTGCAAGATTTAAACCTGTTTTATCATGAAGTTACGAGCTAGTTCATCAGATTTTATGCTGCAAGGATCTGAAAACTACGGTGTGTGTCAAAATTGCCGCACGGACATCGCTGGTCGTGACACGTTTTTGTAACCGAGTCGAACAAGCCACGCCTCCAGCACGATCGTTACTCAGGGTCAGGGTAGCAGGTCAAGCGGAACCCTCATTGATTTTGACAGCATAGCGAGTATGGAAGGGTTATTTTACATTCTCGTGGAAAATAATGTCAAAGGGATGCCGAAGAACATCAGTACATGTTTACACCGATGACCTCGTCTGCAGTATTGACCGGGTTCTGCCTTGTGACGTAGGCTAGTAAATATGCACAAATTCAAAACGAGGCCGATGCAGACGATAATTTACGCTCTCGGGTACAAAAACAACACACCCACCAAACGATGAATTTCGACATTTGGCATTGTATTTACATCATAAAGCTCTAAGTTAGTACACAAAGGACCCATACATAATACTGTCAGCAGTATCTGTTGCAGACAGTTTTCTGACTGTGTTGAGATGCTTGATCCTTCTTTTTTCAAAATAAACATACAGACAAGAAAACAATTCATCGCTTACCTTTCAATTCCTAGACGACCAACTCTTCTGGCAAATGAAACATAAGCAGTGAATTGTTTGCTTGTCTGTATGTCCACCTTTTTAACATTTAATAAAATGTGTTGTACTTGGCCTTTCTAAGAATGTTTCCTCGTTTTTCCTGGAGAAACCGATAAAAAAAAAGGTTAGTGCCTAGAGTGCTAGCTCGATAAATCAGTGAACCCAATAATCAGTTAAACCCATCCCTCCATCCCTCCATCCCTCCATGTATCCATCCATCCATCCATCCATCCATTAGTTTATCATTGAGTTAACTAATGAGCTAATCCCGGGTTAAGGTTCGAGTGGTAATTAGCTTCATTGGCATTGGTGGTGGTGGGCACACATTTATTTTTTGTACGTAGCAAAACACACAGAGATCCAAGAACGAGGTTCTGTCCAAAATTTGTGAGTGGTCTTTTAAATTCTGTGGTACAACTCAGGGGATAACCTACTATGTAAGTTCGAGGGTGGTGCCAGAATAGTTTGGCCCCTCCAGGCGCCAAGCTATTCTGGCCACCACCCTGGAGCTATCTTGGTCGATCTGTAGCTTGTAGCGTCAGGCCTAGAGTCCCGACTGACAGCAAAGTCTTCGTGGTATTGTGTGGCAGATGCGGGACGTGATGCATTCGTGCAGTATGCGTTCTTTTGTAAGACCGTCATAACTAAATAGATGGGCTTACGGTTCTTTACATAACTGCAAAACTTCTGTTTTCAGATAGGCAGATCATTGTTAGTCCCGTGCGGTCGTGCTAGGTTCCGGGTCACCTTCAGATGTACATTCTGTACTAAGTTTTATTCAGAAATGCCATATCCTTTTCATAATTCGTGTTCATGTAATCCTTCAACCATATATCCTTCTATTAGCAAGAGGCATAGATTTACATGGACTTCGGCAGCAACAGGGGCCCATGTCTCTTTCTGTCGGTAATTGTTCCCGCTTTTCGAGACGAGTGTCTTCTGTGATTAGGCACTGATATATAATCACTCAATAGTACCTACAAATACATTGTTATGAATATCAAAATAAATATGTAAATATGAAGTCATATCCTTCTCTGCTATAGCGTGATGCCGCTTATGCAAGTGTGATAACCTAAGTATTTACTTTACATTTCTCATCAGATTTTAGTGCGAAGCTTGGTTTGGCGTCCTGATGGCATCACGTGTTAACTGATCATGAAGTATGTGTGTCAGATAGTAACTTCCGCGACTGACGCCCACTTAAGCTGACATACTGTCCCAGCCCTCAACATTATGCTGTTGTAATACACTTAACCCTTTCACTGCTGGGAAAAGTGTATACACCACCCACGTGTACGAGGCAAAGAACCTCATGAGCCTCCGCAGACCCAGGGGCTCATGAGGTTCTTTGCTTCTGTTTCTTGCCGGCTGAGATTGTTTGATAAGCAAAGTGCATAAACCTCAAGAGACAAAGAACTTCATGACCCACGGCATCTGCGGGGACTCAGGACGTTCTTTGCCTCTTGGCCTCTTTGCCCCATAGACGGTTGAAATTATTTCACGGTAAAATGAGACACCACCCAATTTAAAGAGACAAGGAGCGCTCTCGAAAAGGAGATCATGATCCTCTTTGCTTCTTTGTGTTCATATGTACATCCGTTTTCCTGGGATTTTTTTAAATTATTTAATATTAAAATTCATTCGCTACCCAAATGCAAGAGACAAAAAGCCTCATGAGCTCCCGAATCCGCGGGGGGCTCATGGCGTTGTTTGCCCGTCGTCGAACCCATTGATATCCGGCCACGTTGATTGGATGCCAGTGAGTAATGCCGGTTTCAGTGACGTGACTGAGTTGCTTCCGCTGGCAGTGAAGGCGTTAAGTTGTGTACATAATATATTATCAGCGAGTAGGACTTCCCAATTCGACGGGCAGACGAAAGTATGACATCTGCGTGTTATAGTCATATTGGGGAACATAGAAGAGGCAAGATGCTGTGGCTCTGTTTTCTCTGTTTTGCAGCCTTCATAGATGCATTTGAAGCTCAAGGTAACGAAATGGATTCGATGTTGCCGTTGTTATTATTATTGCTATTGTTGTTGTCGCTTTTGTTTGTGCTGTTGCTGCTACTGTTGGTTTTTTTTTTTTGTTTGTTTGTTTTTTTTTGTTGTTTTTTGTCGCTTTTATCCTTTGCGTGTCGGTAGCGGGTTTAGTCGCGTTGATCTCTTAAGGAATCATCGCGACTAAAACCGCTACCAACACGCAAAGGGTTAAGCGGTTGCTGTTGTTGGTGGTGTTAATTGTTGCTGCTGATGTTGACGGCTATGCTACTAATGCTGCCTTATTTGTCATTGTCAGTGTTTTTCGCTGTTTTTGTGTCATACCGCCGTCACAGTCGTTTTATTCAGTAGATAGTGATTAGTCGTTCTGGTAGTCATGATTATAATAATGATGAAGATGACGATAGATCTAAGTATGATGGTGTCGTTGCTGGCCTAGTTCTAGGTTTATGAAATCAATCAGTACAGACTGACAAAGTCAGTACAGATTGTTTTCAAATATACAGGCTGACATTGGTATTTCTGTTCTACAACTCACGGATTGTATGCACTGACAGTTTCTATAATAAGCAAAACAGATAACATGAATGACCAAACCAAACAAATTCACGCCAAACAAGCCAAACTAAATCAAACCAAACCAAAACTAACCCAAACCAACCCAAACCAAACCAACCCAAACCAAAACTAACCAAAACAAAGCAAACCAAGCCAATCCAATACGAACGGGAAAACAGCAGAGAGCCCATAAGCTGTTACTTGCAAAATCACAAACGACTAAGCAATTGAAAAGAAAACCTCGACCGACACAAAACCGACAAAGATAACAGGGATTGCATGTACAAAAATCAATTTAACCCCTTCACCGTCGAATAACTGAAAAGCGCCCAACTAGAGTTGCGGGGGCTCATGAGCATCTACGCCTCTTGCTGACCCAACTTTGCATCCACGTTTTTTGTGCGAATGAAGTTCTTTGGCGTTAGGTAAAACAAAGACTTCAGAAACACAATCTGCGTTAAATGGCAGGGCAGGGAAAGGGTTACATTTCACTGTGAAGTTGTTATCGAGCGGTCGTAACTGAAATGGACATTTAATCGGTGACGTTAAACGCGTGGAAACATAAAACTGAAGAATCCATACCAAAACAAGGTGACTGCCAAGCGTGTCAAATTCGAAGAAATTCCCGACAGAGAAATAAAGAAGCTTAGTAAGGCCCCCCCAAAATCTCAACAACAAGAAACATGTTTAACCCATTTAACCCCACGCGCACATTTCCCAAACTTCGGAGGTGTTACCTAACGACTATGTACCAGCTGCAGGAGGTGGATCGACCGTGATAATTCAAGGGTAGTGCCAGACTAGTTTAAACTAGTTAAGTTTAATGCACAAGTCATTAAATCTAAAATGAATAAAGTAAAACAAGTAAACCCCCCCTCCCCACCACCACCACCACCACCACCACCTCCCCTCACCCACCCCACCCCACCACCCACCCCCCTCCCAGCCCCCCTCCCCCCACCCACCCAAAAGAAATTAATACATTGCAAAAGTAGAACTAAACATAAAAAAACGCACCCACACATCCACTTGTAAGAATGAGTACATCCACACACACACACACACACACACACACACACACACACACACACACACACACACACACACACACACACACACACACACACACACACACATGGAGACGAAAGCCTCCGAGTGGGTTACCTACCATTTTATGTGAAAATGGGTTCCCATATTTCTATTTATTCTAGGGCTCTGGAATCGATGCGAATGTTTAGAACTCACCTTATAACTAAGCTCTATAACTTAAAATAAAATAGACATTTTCTAGAAACAGAGCCACTAGATGGAGAAAAATGGGTTTCTACCAATAAAGTGGGTGCTTCCCACACACAAAAAACTGGCATTACAGTGAAAATGGGTGTCTTCACAACATTAGGCGTCTGTAATAAGGTCAAGTTCATGGAATACTTCTTTTTCACATTCATTTTTTTGTTTTGTTTTTCAACTTAATGTGTATGTATGCGTTAACATTTTTAACATTGCATGGTGCAAAATTCAATGAACACTCCCCCGTAACCTTTCGATTATGATTTTTACAGAGGAAATCTTTTAAACATTGCTACGTTTGTCCTTCGGAAGCAAAACAGTTTATCAGGGCATTTATGTGAGAATTCTGAAAATTAAAGGACTTTTTTATGTACTCTGGAGTTTAAGACAAACAGCAACAGAGCATTTTGAATATTAACCCTTATCATTCGGAATACACCAGTGTGTGCAACAAGTGTGACTAAAATAGTCCAAGGGTAGTGCCAAAATAGCTTGGCGCCTCTAGGCGCCAAGCTATTGTAGCACCACCCTTGAACTAATGCCATTGGTCCCATGTCCCATGTCCTCATCTGTAAGTTCTGTAATGTAGCTTGCATATATGGCAGTGTACAAATTTGAAGCTTTTAGCCTCAGTATGATGCGGGTTAAAAAGTGTGGAAAAATATGAAAGATAGAAAAAGACCTAGACGAAGAAACTAACACTTAACTTATTCTACCCCAGACACACCACAGCAAAATAAAGATCGACCATGATAGTTCAAGGGTGATGCCAGAATAGATTGGCGCCTATGGGCGCCAAGCTATTCTGGCATCACCCTTGAACTATCATGGTCGATATGGTCGATCTGTGTCCTGCCATGCAACGCAGTCTTCAGAAGACGACTTCAACATTTGGGGATTCCGGTCTTGGGGTAGAATGAGTTAAAATGCCAAAACAGAACACTGACATTAATTAATTAACTGACAACATAGGAAATCACTTGAAACTTCAGCCTTTATTAATCACATCAAAGGTGCGTGCATATAAAAACACAGTAATTATTTGTAAACACTTCAAATCAAACAATCAAGAGCAGTCAAACCTTTTTCTGGCAACTTTGTGATGAGGAAAACTAGTTCTTGCCCAAGTTCGGCACGTAAAGGGTTTCCGCGACTTATGTGCCTCTATTCATAAAATGGAGAGAGAAATATAATACTGAGTTCTAGCAACAATAAAGTTTAGCCGAGTTGGTATACCTTGTCCAGTGTCCTAGGTTAAACGCACCAGCAGTGCCAATGCTGCTATTTTGGCACCAGACCGGTCGCTCGGACCGGTCTGGTGCGGCATCCGATCGGTTTAGAGCGTTTGCTTTCTGCACCTGTCAGCGTCGTTTGATTGCTGCAAAATAACATGAATAAAGAATAAACCCTTTCCCATATATGCAATCTGGCAATAATGTATCCATCCTTATGCTAGCACCACGAAACATTACGCGATTTGGCAAATTTGAAAAATAGCTTTTTTAAATCCTCAATGGAGGTGATTTTGTGACATCTGCGTCGTTTGCGGCAGAGAGCACCGTCATAGTCGAGAAATGAGCGCACTACATATACAATAGACTTGATTCAGTGGATGACACAAGCCTCCGCCATCTCAACACAAAACTGGCGTGTTAGGGGAGGTAAAAGATGTGGCTAAAAGTTAAAACCGCAAACGAACCTTTTTTTCGACTGCGATCACAATCTTCCGCGTGAACATACGAGACCACACTACAAGTGGAGAAGCAAACCTGCACGCACAGTTCTGATGCACATGACCGGTCCGAGCGACCGGTCTGGTGCGAAAATAGCAACAATGGCGCCGCTGGTGCGTTTAACCTAGGTAGAGGGCGAGGTATAACAACTCAGCTAAGGTTTATGCTTCCTGTGACTTTTGAAACAATGCACAGTATGCAAAGTGTACTTTTTAGTAACAAAAAAGTTACAGACATTTCCAAAATGATCCAGGCGTACATCAGATAAAAAAAAAAAAGCTATACACACTGAAATAATAACACTCTTGTAATAAATCTTTATCATGTTGACAATGGTTTTCTTAACTTTTCTTATTGTATTTCGTCCCGATTGGTTGTACATTGCTGAACATCCCGACTTTTTCAGGACGTGCCAGCACTGATAATGAAGGGGGAAAAATAAAATAATGAACAGAATATTGAATTATGTCGCCAGCCGGTCTAATACGCTAAATAAACCTAAGACCATTAGCAACACACATCCAAAATCAAGGGAGATACCCCCGCCCCCCAAAATAAATAAATAAATAAATAAAAAAATAAAAAAATATATTAAAAAAATAATAAATTTCAGACCCAAAAGGTGACTGCCAATCGTGTAAAATGCAAAGAAGTACCCAATGGAGAAAGAAACACGCTTAGAAAAGATGGTTACAACACAATTTATTAATATTTCGGGTAAATCCGCCTTGTCAAAACAGACAAACAAACAAACAGAGAGATCAGTCGCCACGTATCTTCGTTCACAGAAGGAATGTGCCCCATTCCTTCTGCGAATGAAGATAAGTAGCGACTGATCTCTCTGTTTGTTTGTCTGTTTTGACAAAGCGGATTTACCTGAAATATTAATAAATTGTGTTGTAACCGTCTTTTCTAAGAGAGTTTCTTTCTCAGTTGGGTACTTCTTTTCAAGAGATACAGGCAGTGCAGACAGTAGGGAGAGCTTAAAAAAGAAAAATACAAGTTAATGGACCAAGGGTAGATAGAAACACATGCCCCAAAATTGAGAGGAAAACCCACCCTGTGGGACTGGCCAGGGTGACCCTAGGAACTAAAAAGTAGTTAACCCCACCCAAGTCCCCAGGGCAGACCCGGGTGAGGGCCACTGTTTAGTTGCAAAGTAAGGTTAATGTTACACAGTATACAAAATGATCCAGGTGTACATCAGATAAAAACAGAGCTGTGCACGCTGAAAACAACCAAATAATAACGCTCTTGTAATAAATCTTTATGTTGACAATGTTTGTTTGTTTCTTTTTATCTTATTATTGTCTTTCATCCCCAACCGCTATTTAATTTGCAGAGTTTTAAATGTTATTCAGTATACAAAATGATCCAGGCAGACCAACCTCATAGTAGCACTCTTGTAATAAATCTTAATGTTGACAATGGTTTTCTTACCCCTTATTATTGTCTTTCGTCCCCAACCCTTGTTCCATTTGTAGTTCCATTTTCAAAGTTTTAAATGTTATACAGTATACAAAATGATCCAGGTGGACCAACCCCATAATAACACTCTGGTAATAACTCTTTACGTTGTCAATGGTTTTCTGATCTTATTATTGTCTTTCGTCCCCAGCCGGCTGTTTCCTTTTGCAATTATACAGTATACAAAATGATCTAGGCATCCATCAGAAAAAAAAACAAGCTATACATGCTGAAACCAACCCAATAATAAGTAACACTCTTGTAATAAATCTGTATGAAAACGAAAATGACGCGAGTGTTGGAGAATGTCAATTCATTTCTTTTGTAACTTTTTCAGTCTGTTGCGATGTAATCCTTAATGTTTGTCCAGCGCCTATGTCTAAGTGCAGGCTCTTCTGCGATTGCCTGCTGTATCTCCGCCTTTCCAGGAAGTTTGTTCACCACGAGGTCTGTCTTGAAACGAGTTTGAACAGCTTTCTCTTCAGCTTCCCCCATGGTTTCCTTTGTAAATCTAGCTTTCTTTTGAACAGGAGCTGACGCAGTACTGTCATCATCAAAACATCTAGATTGTCATCAGGCTCTGGACGTCTTTTTTCTGTCATGCTCATTGATTCCTGTGTTGTTGACTTGCTACTTGCTTCATTCACAGTGCTGTTTCCCCCGAGACCTCTCTGCGAGTTTCTGATGTGTCTTCATTGTCAAAGTCAATCTCTTCATCATCGCCCAGTTCAGCTCTAATGCAACTCTCAAAATCTGTCATCCCATTGTTAACTGACAGAAGAATCTTTGCCACTTCTGCCTTTTGAAGGACGTCTTGAGGTTGGCGGTAGATATGGCGATGTATCCGAATATCATGACCAAGGAAGTCTGCCAGCTGGTCCTGGTCTAACTCCGAGATGGCCATTGACTGAGCCAAAGTTGCAACTTGTTCCCGTAACTGAGTAAATGTGAACATGGCTGGGTTTGACACTTGTGTCAAACTTATAGCGCATGTTCCTTCAGAACATCATGGCCTCTGTAAGGCCTCTGACCAGAAGGTGTGGCAAAGATGTACTGGGAACCAGCGAGAGCTGGCACTGATTGCCTCATTTGAAGGATTCTGTCCACAGTTGTCATCATCTTCTTCATCAGCAAAATGGGAACAATCCTATTAAACTTGCCTCTGATTTCCACTCGCTGAAAATGATTCACCATTTTCTTCTCAACCTCTGTGAGACCTTTCAAGATATCTTGATTGGTGATTGATCCAATCTGAGCATTCTGGAAGTATGATACCTTCATTCTCTGAACTTCTCACCCTCGTTTTCTGTTGAAAAGTGATACAGCGCAAAGAGTTGCTTTAACCACTGTCAGATAATCTTCCGAAACCCTCCTGTCTCAAGAAGCTGTTGGACCTTCCTCACATTTTCACATGATGGGATCAGCTTGGGTTTTTTCATGGTAATTTTCCCGACCGACTGGGCTGCTGTAGCTGACACACAAGCATACCAGTCACCAGTGAAGACAGAGTCAAACCGCTGCACCACAGAGAGCTCATGTCGCCACCTGTCATCTGAACCATGCCCAAGCTGTTTGGATGCCTGTGACTGTTTGATCTGTGAACATTTTTTTGAAAGCATGGCCTATGCGCATTGCAAGATTGCCGTGTGTCCTCATCAAATTCTGCTAGCTCTTTTACAGCCAGTACAACATGATCAAAGCTAGCTGAATTGATCACAGCATTTAAACTTGCGATTTTCATTTCTGACCTCACTCTAAGAATCTTTAATAGTCTCCCTAACTCCAGCATCCTGGAGCTGATTTGTCTAGCCATGTGTTCTTCAATGTCCCTGCGGTCAAATAATCTCTTTCCATACTCCAGAAGCAAGGGGTCAGTTCTGATGAGACGGCTTATCTCTCTGTCTGGCTAAAACCTAATGATAGAAGGAAACGTCAACGTGTAAGGGTATTGGGAGCATTAGCCTCCCACGTCGTGCCGCCTCACCTCTCTTATCGAACTGAAACCCTTCTGGTTTCTCCGCCGTGAGATGGCCTTAGTCGCCTGTTCGGCGTTAAACCCAAATAACTAACTAACTAACTAACCTTCTGGTTTCTGACAGCAACGTTTTGAGTGTACAGAGATCAGCTTTTTTTTATAGAGCCCTTTGCAATGGCTACAGACGAGAAGGCCGTCTACCTTACTAGTTTTGGTATGATACTTAGGAATCAAACATCCTGATTTCCTTTCAAGAACGGCAACGGTATGCATGTAATCACCCTCATCTTGTAGTCTGATCCACGCAGCACGTCTTTGCTTTGTCCCTTTTTTCATCACTAAAATTTTAGCAACGTCTGCCTCATCTGCATGGACATCTTGTAATAATTCACCCCCTAACGCACACTGCACCTTGCTGGTAGTTGCTTCACTGACACCTGCCCACCCTGAACCTGCCACTTTGAAATCATTATTTAACATATTCAATACAATACTGTCTGTGTCAAAGACCCCAGAGATTGATGGCGACACACCCTCTGGATCCTGTGAGCTCGAGCCAGGAACAAACTCCTCGTCATCACTGTCCTTGTATTGCGATGCGCTTGCACTCTCAGTCTCAGGTCCATCCAGGCTCCATTTGCCAACTGGAAAAAGAAAAAAAAAGCTGCATTAGGACAGAAACAGCCCATTTTTGGTTTAAGGGGCCTTGCACAAGAATATAAAGAGTAATCCCGTGTATGACCGATTTACATATGTGACCTCGGTGACGAGGGCTGGCTTCTGCAGCAGCAAGATCCGTGTTTTCTGAAAATGTAAGCAGTTTTCACACATCTGTCAACCCTGCGTGACCCTTTGAGAGAGGTCACTCAAATTGGTATGTTTACAAAGCTCTTGCCACAAAGTATCCTTGGGCCAAGCTTGAAGAATGTGGCTTGAATCTCTCTTGGCTTGACTTCGCGAACGAAGATTTTATAGGAGTTGCCCACAACGTCTGCAGGCTTGTTCGTGGCTGTGGAGGCCAATCCGAGACAGGCAGGTTCGACCGCAGTGGCTGCAGTGGGAGGTATGGCCAGGGTTCTGAGTTGCGGCATCTCTGTTTTTTCTCCTGAGCCGCTTGTCCTTAAGGCTAGCTCTGCGAGAGTCCTCAAAGGAGACAGCTGCCTTGTAAGTGGTGGAGCGCCAGGTGTCACGGTCCACAGCAAGCGAAGACCACTGGTGGTGGTCGATTTGGCAGGCACTAAGTGACTTCTTGAGACAGTCTTTGTATCTCTTCTTTGGTGCCCCTCTGTCACGGTGTCCAGTAGCAAGCTCGCCGAACAGGGTGATCTTTGGTAGGCGATGATCCTCCATCCTGGAGACATGCCCCGCCCAGCGGAGCTGTGTCCGCAGCAGCAAAGCCTCGATGCTCACAGTTTCAGCCTGTTTAAGGACCTCGACGTTGGTGACATAGTCACTCCAGTGAATGCCCAGGATGGTGCGCAGGCAGCGCTGGTGGAAGCGTTCGAGGAGTCGTAGTTGGCTGCGATAGAGGGCCCAGGTCTCGGAACCATACAGCAGGGTGGTGAGGACCACAGCTCTGTACACGCTGATCTTGGTGCCTGTTTTCAGCTGTTGATTGTGCCACACCCGTTTGAAAAGTCGCCCGAAAGCGCTGTTCGCTTTTGCCAGCCTGCTGTCAAGCTCTTTGTCCAGCTTGGCGTCCGACGTGATAATGCAGCCAAGGTAAGTAAACTGGTGCACTGACTTTAGTTCAGACACGCCAATGGTGATGTGAGGAGGGCGATACACTGTCTTGGGTGCCGGCTGATGGAGGACCTCTGTCATTTTCAGACTGACCTCGAGTCCAAAGAGCTGGGCAGCGTCTGCGAAGCAGGACGTGATGCGCTGCAGGGCTCTCTCTGTGTGTGCAACGAGGGCAGCGTCATCAGCAAAAAGCAGCTCACGAATCAGTTGGTCTAGGGTTTTCGTGTGGGCCTGCAGTCGTCTGAGGTTGAACAGGCTGCCATCGAGACGATACCTGATGTACACTGCATCGTCATCATCGAGGTCCACTGTGGCCTGCTTCAACAACATGCTAAAAAAGATGGTGAAGAGGGTCGGTGCCAGCACGCAGCCCTGCTTTACGCCGTTGAGAATAGGGAATGGTTCTGAGAGGTCATTGTTGAGTCTGACCTGGCCTTGCTGGTCCTCGTGTGAGCAGTGGGCAGATGTTCACATCTGCACGGGACATAGACGACCCCGCCCTCCACGAGTCCCCTGCTGCCTTGCAGGCCTGGCCGCTTGGCTGCGGAAAGGCTAAGGGAGGAAACCTCTGACATCAAAGCCCCCGTGTCTCCGGGGAAGGCTTTTGAGCCAAAGACTAGGACAAGGATAGTCTGATATAAAACCTACGACCCGAGGACCTCGATGCCATTGTCCCAGCTTGCTAGGCCATGGCAGATGAACCAAGGGTTTAAAGGGTGGGGCCAGTACTGCGCACACTGCACTCCACCAAAAAGCTCCACCGCGCAGGCTTTAGGAAACGTCCACGGACCATGACACTGAAAATTCCAAGTCCTGTAGCGACGGGCGAGGGGCGAAACGGCAGGTGAAAGATGTCACTGGAAGCCGCAGTCTCAAACCTGCATGCAGGCGGTTCAGGATATTGGTCGCCTGATGTTGACCTGGGGATGACAACATCACTCGGCACACCCTGAACGACCAAGCAGCCTTCTCTAGGGACAGCACTGCGAAATATAGTCTCCGAGAATAGTCTCCGAGAAAATGCCACCGTTAAAGTTTACCATGGACGACGGACGGATGACCAGTGGCCCAGAACATAAACTCACTTTTGCTTCGCACGGGAACCAATAAAATGAAGATGATCATAGAATCACTTACCAGTTGTAATTGGGGGCATTCTGCTGCCGTCTATGCACCCTACTACCAGATGCATCCTCTCCGGCAGAGGCTGGGCTATCATGCTGCAGCTGACAAATTTTCACTCACAAACCAGATAGGTGAGGCTAGCGCTGGCAGAATTGTACACAAACCAAGAGGAATCACTCAGCGTTGGACAGACAAACAGTTAGATCACCTGCCCAATTTTGACTAATTTTGCCATGGGCCTTGGTCATGTGCCAGGAAGGGGCGTGCTTGTCCACTTCCATAGATCCCGATGGGTTTGGACATCCTGCTGCTATCTGGCGCTGGGTGTATGCCATCTGGCGCTGGGTGTGTGCAGAAAGTGCTGAGTGTGGCCAAAACAGTGCTGCAAACATGTCAAATGCAAACCATGTAAACCGTTGACATTTTGGATCAGATATATACATAATTACTGCAGTACCCCCTGTCCCCTACGAACAATAACTGGTAATACAGTAAAAAGCAACACTTCAGTTGCACAATCCGAAAAACCTGTTCGTGGAAGTCTGTTCTTCGAATCGGGAGGCAGTTTTGCGTACGAGGATTGAAATACACACTGAAATCTGGCGCCATTTTGTTTAAATATATAGTGCATGCATGTGTCAAGTTACTTTTCGATCACAATCACACATGTCAGAAAAAAAGCAAAACAATCGCGTGACAGATTGACCTTGTAATTTTGTTATTGAACGAATTCCTTTCATTGAAGAAGAAAGCTTTTGTTAAAATCGTGGGGTTCTATTATCTTTTACTACAAGACTGACTGAGCAGCAGACGCCGGTCGTAGCAGACGTCTCAGTCTTCTCGGCCAAACGGGTCCATATAGGCTACTGTGCAATAGTATCGGATTGGGAGCATCTCAGTTAAATAACTGCGCTGAAGAAGTACACTTGGGCGTGCTCTTAAGAAATATTGCATAAAATTGTACCTCTGCAAATGGAACAACGGTTGGCGGGACGAAAGACAATAGGAAGGGGAAACAACTCAGTTCATGTCACTGCGCAGCCGACCAATCAGGTATCAAGTTGATACATAGAGACGCTCGCTTCCGTGGTAACACACAGGCCCAGTGCGTTGCAAACACACAACATGAGGTAAACCTGCGAAAATGGGACATCCTATTTTTTTTTTTTTTTCTGACTTTTGAATGAAAGATAATGCAGAAACAACCCTCAGACTTAGTACGCACTTATTAAACGTAAGGTGTTGATGTAAAGGAAGGAGCCCTGTTGCCTGAAGCTTTTCCTCCAAAGTTAGAGAGGGGATTGGGAGGATCAGTTTAACTGCGCGATTGTATAGAGAATTGATCCGCTTAAGGTTAGCCTTACTACAGCCGTCCCAAATAGAGAGAGAGAGAGAGAGAGAGAGAGAGAGAGAGAGAGAGAGAGAGAGAGAGAGAGAGAGAGAGAGAGAGGCACAGAGAGAGAGAGAGAGAGAGAGAGAGAGAGAGAGAGAGACAATGAACAATGAACAATGAACCTTTATTTTATAACGGTAAAAGTATTTGGTAACAGGACCAATTTTCAAACTTGCCGTTACTACCATTAAGCGAAGAACTACCATTAAACATTATCACACACAAAAAAGACAGACAGAGAGTCCTTTCTTTATCGAAAATCTTCGGCTGTTAATTGAACTCTCACTCGCCTCGATTAACAACCCGATAGTGGTTCCTGGTAAGCAATATCCCTACTAATGGACGTGTATGTTTTTGGCAGAACTGGATAATGTAGTTAGTCAGATCGAACCTAATGGAATGAACGAGCCTAGACACATCAAACAGCGTCCGAAAAGTAGCTGGCTTAACTCATTCTACCCCAAGAACGAAATCCCCAAATTTTGCCGTTGTCCTCTGAAGTCTGCATTGCAGTGATGATAGTTCAAGGGTGATGCCAGAATAGCTTGGCGCCTATAGGCGCCAAGCTATTCTGGCATCACCCTTGAACTAACATGGTCGATCCTTATCTTGCTGTGGTGTGTCTGGGGTAGAATGAGTTAAACCCGTGTAACCCATTCCCTGCCGAGATAAAATGGACACCGTCCAACTGCAAGAGACATAAATCCTCATAAGTTGAGCCCCCGCGACGCAGTCGCGGGGGCTTATGAGGATCTATGTCTCTTGCTAACACCACATTGTGTCCATGTTCCTTTTACGGCTTTGTCTTCGGCGTTGAGTTAATTCACAAACACGGACTTGTCACTCCGCAGTGTAGGGGTAAATTGATTTTGGGAGGAGGTCGACAGACCGCAAGAGACAAAGATTCTCATGAGCCCCTGCCAGTGCGGATGCCTCTTGTGAGATGGACGACGCTGGATGATGAACAGGATACGTACTTTCTGGCCGGGGGAAAATAAACCGCATTTTGTTCGACATCCGCACCGGTTTTGTGCTAATGTAAATATAGCGTTATTTTCATCCTCGTGCAAACAAGTATTAGTATCATAACAATCCGGCTGAAATTCCGTTGCAGTGCACATGCAGGCACTATTGTTGATGTTCACGGTGTTACTGATGAACTGATAACACAACGCGGTGTTACTGATAACACAACGCACAATGATCCTTCTAAGATATATATATATATATATGTATGTATATATGTATGTATGTATGTATGTATGTATGTATGTATGTATGTATGTATGTATGTATGTATGTATGTATATATGTATATATTATATATATGTATATATATATATATATATATATATATATATATATATATATATATATATATATATATATATATATATATATATATATATATATATATATGAATAAATAAAACCAGTCCAAGAAAGCTGGCACCACACACTCCAAATATGGATCCAAGCAGCACGGTGAAATACTTAAAATGTGAAGAAAGGATCCACGGACACCATGTAGTTTAGAAGGAGTTACACTTTTATTCTATGCACAAAATTTCGCCCTCTCAGCGAGGGCTTCTTCACGGGAATGCCCAGGTAACAGGTAACTAGGTAACAAAACATAATTTACGTGTGAGAATGTAGTGCGTCAAAATAGATACAGAATGTACACGCATGCACTTTCAAATTCTAAAGTATCGTAATATTTTTACATATGTAGACTAAGGTACAAAAGCACGTGCACAAGTTCGTGATATTAGTGCGTCATTACTGATGACATGAAACGTGTATGAAACGCGAGGATTGACACGCAGTGTGCGGAGGAAGAAATGTCGCAATGAAATATTTATAATAATAACGTCATCATCAACATTGACACCATCATCATTAGTTGAATTTTCAAACGTGCAGTCAAGAAAAATCTAAAAATCACACACACAAGTTACAATGTTCGTATTATGCTTACGGTCGGTATAGTCCGAATTAAAATACACGTGCATAAATTCAAGTACGTCATTCCTGTCAGTCCGGAAGACAGCAATAGTTAATGACTCATGAGCATGACGTACTAAGTAGAAAATGCATCTAAAATATAACACATTACTATTTTTACTGTTTTGTACATCATCATCGTCATCAATATCGGTAACATACTCAGAACTCACACACAAACAAAACTGACAAAAACATTAAATGTCGTTGATGTTGACAAAATCGTTGTATTACGAGTTAGGCTTTGCTACTGATTCTTGTTGCCTCTCGGGTCCGGTCGGGGGGGGGGGGGGAGGGGGAGTGGGGTGGGGGGGGGGGCAATGTCGGAGGTAAGTCGCGGGCTAAAGTCCTCGACTCTTACCTCCGACATTGCCACCACCCCCACCCCCCATGACGTGAGTTGTTGTTGTTTTTTTTCTACGAACAAATTAAAATGTTATAATATTATGATTTTTATTCTCAAAAAATAAATGTTTCTCTCAAAGTTTTGGCTGGGGAGGGAGGAGGGGGCGGGGAGGGAGGGGCAGGATACAAATCTTTTTTTCTTTTTTTTTAAATCAGACAAGTGCGGGGGTGATGTTAGTGGAGGGGGTAGGACGTAGGGTGGGGTTTTGGAATGAGCTGAGACTAGAGTCAACTAGTCGTTTTTCTATCCTGTTCAACACCGTCACTGCCAGCGGACTCAAAATGATGTCTAATTCAAAACCGGATAGTCCCATCAATCCAGGGAGCGCGGTTATGAATAGAGCCAGCAAGAGGCAAAGAAACTCATGAGCCCCCGCATCAGCGGGGGCTCATGAGGTTCTTTGCCTCTTGCAGTTGGATGGTGTTCGCATTTACCGACAGCGAAGGGAATACCTCGATCTTTCGAGGTCAACCTACACGCCTCGCGTGAAAAAAAAGTAATCACAAAATGATCCGATAGGACCTGGAAAATTTACAAGCAGCTTGAGACATTTTTTATTTTTTATTTATTTGTTGTTGTTGGTTTGGTTTTGTTGTTTTGTTGTTGTTGTTTTGGTGTTTTTTTTTGTTTTTTTTTGGGGGGGTTGGGTTTTTTTTGTTAGAAATCTTTAGAGCGATCAACTAAACGAATACAAACTAAGTAGGTCGCGAACGAGATAAAATCAAAAAATAAAGTACAACGCAAAAGCATACTGATGAGTTTGTTTTTTTAATCCGCGTGTGTATCATGCAACCCCCCCCCCCCACCCCCCACCACCACCTCGCCCTCCCCCCCCCCACCCCCCACCACCACCTCGCCCTCCCCCCCCCCACCCCCCACCACCACCTCGCCCTCCCCCACCCCCACACACCTCCCAGTAATGTTCACATATTCGGACAGCTGCATGAACAAGCAGGTTAATGTGAAATGAATAGTATATGCACCCGTGCAGTCACAGAGCACTGTCGGAAAGGAATATATGTACCGTCCACTTTTTTTTCCATTTCTTGTAACCCTTTTCGTTCTGATACAGTACTGCTTGAAATTTATGTGACTATGACAGTTCAAAGGTGGTGCCAGAATAGCGGAGGCGCCAAGCTATTCTGGCACCACCATTGAACTAAAATGGTTAATCTATCTCCTAATCTGTATTGCAGCCTTCATATGACAAAAAGCAACTTTAACTCATTCTACCCCAACACCGAAATCCCCAAATTTTGCCCTTGTCCTCTGAAGACTGCACTCTAGTGCAGGACACAGATCGACCATGATAGTTCAAGGGTGATGCCAGAATAGCTTGGCGCCCATAGGCGCCAAGCTATTCTGGCATCACCCTTGAACTATCATGGTCGATCCTTATCTTGCTGTGGTGTGTCTGGGGTAGAATGAGTTAAACAAATCAGCCACAGGATGAAATGGGTTAAGTTAACTTTTCAAACGAGTTCAGATACGAAAAATGTATCTCCCTCGGTTTGACAGTGTGCATTGGGTTAGAAACTAGAGGTTAAACTGGACAGTTTGAAAATCAGTTAGACTGGACTTCCTTTAACTCATTCTACCCCAACACCGAAATCCCCAAATTTTGCCGTCGTCCTCTGAAGACTGCACTCTAGTGCAGGACATAGATCAACCATGATAGTTCAAGGGTGATGCCAGAATAGCTTGGCGCCCATAGGCGCCAAGCTATTCTGGCATCACCCTTGAACTATCATGGCATCACCCTTGAACTATCATGGTCGATCCTTATTTGCTGTGGTGTGTCTGGGGTAGAAAGAGTTAAAGGGGTGTTAACTCCTTAACTGCCGAGACAAGCTGAACACGATCCAACTGTAGATGACATACATCCTTATGAGCACTCGCAGTTGCGGGGCACATGAGGATCTTTGCCTCTTACTGACACCACTTTGTAGATCTATGTTTATTGGACGGCTTGAACTCTTGGTGTTGAATTAACCCTTTGGCTGCCGGTAGAGATGTTGGTCGCAATGATTGCAGTAACTATATCGACTGAAAACGCTACCGACAGCCAAAGGGTTACCAAAGGTTTCAGAAACAACATTCACGAACACTGGCATTGCAGGGGTTATTGCACATCATGGACTGGCTGCCTATGGTGTCTCACCTGATTCAAAAGATGTTCAAAGCACAACCAGAACTTCCAATTAGTGTCTTATTTATTGATTTATGGGGAGGGATGTTGTTGTTATCATTAATTATTTTTTTAAAATATATTTTAGATACGCTCGTTCATGCCTACAAAGGTGTCAGAAAAAAAAACTGCATACAAACTGATTTTAATGGCCTTTTTTTTTTCCTTTTTTTTTTCTTTCTTTTTTTTTTTTTTTTTTTTTTTGCTTTTAGACAGTGAAACTGAAACGGTGGCTCATGAGGATCTATATATCTATGTCCCTACTAAATTAAATGGCTATAGACGTGAACATGACATAAGGGAGACACGTGCGCCACTTCCCCATCCAACAACACCGCCCCCCCCCCCACCCCCCCAGACACACACACACCAACTCCCCTACCCCTCCTCCACTGCTTTTCAATATTTTGTCCGGCGGTGAGAAGGCGCCGAAAGAGGATCTCACACACCCCCCTCCCCCCACCCACCCACCCACACCCCACCCCACCCACCCCGCCACCCTCAACCTCCCCCACCGCCCTCCAACCACCCCCCACCCCACCCCACCCCCCACCCTTACCCCACCCCCTCTTCTTTTGGATTTTGACAAGTGGGAACATTGGGAAGCAAGATCTGCTCATTTTGCGCCGTCTCTGTCTCAATTTAGTGGTAAAAAAATGGAACTCCCCCCCCCCCCCTCCTCCTCCTCCAACCCACCCCTCAAGACTGAGGAAGTTGTCCGAATTTAGTTAGCAGTTGCCCGTTAGGAAATTGTTCATGTGATATTTGATTTCCTTGTGAGTACATCAGTAATATAAAGTGTTGGATGAGTCACTGACTTTCCAACTAAATCACATGTTTCGACAGCTGCCTTCAGACACGACGTAATTGCTCACCGGCGACACTGGCATTGTTAATAGCTTCCGGTAGACATATTAAAGCTCTTGCAAACATGCAAGATGCACTGATCATCATGACCCCCGGCAGTTGCGGGGGCGCATGAGGATCTATGCATCTTGCTGACTTCATTCATATCACAAAGACCAACGATAGACGTGAAATACCAGCCCGAAGAAGATCATGGTTGAACTTCCCGTGCCAAGTGTGCATTTACTCAGAAACAAAGTGGCGGAACTTTTGCTGACGTCAGTAGGCCTATATAGTCAGATTTCTGGTGCATTCATCACACAGACTGACTTCAAATAAATTTCAACCGACTACAGATTAGAAACGACCACACACACACACACACACACACACACACACACACACACACACACACACACACACAGACACAGAGAGAGAGAGAGAGAGAGAGAGAGAGAGAGAGAGAGAGAGAGAGAGAGAGAGAGAGAGAGAATAAGTACTGAATAATAATAATAATAATAATAATAATAATAATAATAATAATAATAATAATAATAATAATAAATTTACAAGAAAAAAAGGGTAAAAAGAAATCTATGTTTGCATGCATATATTTACAAGAAATTAAGGATCTATGCATCTTGCTGACTTCATTCATATCTGCTATCCCTAAAACTTGAGAACGGTTACCGACAGTCCCAGAGGGCAAAGGTCATCAGTCGGTCCGACGTCGACCATGGCCGGATGGCCTCAGTTTTGTGCAGTAGCAGTGTTTCGTAGTATCTAAGATCTTACTGGGACATATTAGTTCACTCAAGTCTGAGACCTTTTGTTTCCGGCTGTCATCATTAGTCGCTTTCGGGTTTTCACGGATTCGGCACACAAAGACCAACGATAGACGTGAAATACCAGCCGGAAGAAGATCATTGTTGAACTTCCCGTGCCAAGTGTGCATTTACTCAGAAACAAAGTGGCGAAACTTTTGCTGACGTCAGTAGGCCTATATAGTCAGATTTCTGGTGCATTCATCACACAGACTGACTTCAAATAAAATTCAACCGACTACAGATTAGAAACGACACACAAACACACACACACACACACACTACACACACACACACACACACACACACACACACACACACACACACACACACACGCACACACTCACACACACACACACACAGATGATGATGATGATGATGATGATGAAACTTTATTTTTCAACGGTAAAAAGTTTTGACAGAAAACAAATCGTCATTTTACAAACTTGCCGTTGCTAACATCTACAGCATAAAAAGGGAAAACTATAAAAAATATATTTACATACAAAACCCAATAGCATCATTATCTACAGAAAAAATAATAACACTCATCACACACACATGCACACACGCACGCACGCGCACGCGCCGCTCACACAAACACCCACACACACAAACAAACACGAGCACACACACACACACACACATACACACACACACATAAAAACCATCTTATGAAATACATGAGGTAAGGAAATATTACAGTACCTGAGAAGTACTAAGTTTGACTCATCAGGTAATCAGAAAGTTTTGTTTTAAAACTTCCTGGTGAGGTAATAGTTTTCAAATGTGCAGGGATTGAATTCCAAGCAAACGGACCAGAAAATGACATACTAGTTTTAAAAAGGTCGATTCTTGGCAGTGGTAAGGGTAAGGTATTGTTTCTTGAGGTCTGTTCACGTTCTTGGTGAGATATAAATTTAGTGATTAGATACTGGGGTGTCATATTATTCAGTATCTTATACATAAAGACGCATTTATTTAAAGTAAGTTACTGACGCAGACCGAGAATGTTTAAATGTCTAAATTTGTCTGTGGTAGGGATGGGGCGGCTATCTATCATTTTTACAGCTCTTTTGTATATGGAGTTTAACCTCTTCATCTGGACATCACTGCAGCCGTCCCACACTGTGGAGACATAATCAACGTGGGACTTTATATGAGCATGAAAAAAAAACAATTTACGGGCATTTGTATCCGTTACATGTCTAAGCTGGGACAATAAGAAAGTGTTTTTGGCAATTTTCTTACAAACAGCATTTATATGGGTCTCCCAGCACAGTTGTTCATCAACATGTATTCCTAAGAATTTACGCTCAGTGACTTGTTCAAAACGTTTAGCGTTTAATTGTAATTGTAATGGCTGTAGTCGGAGTTGATGTTTTTGTCGCGTGGCGAAAGGGCAGCTGATGTCCTGATGACACAATGCAAGCTTACCAGCCTGGAATCCCATGGCATTAGCACAGCATTCTCAGAATTTAATGAAAAATTACATCCCTTGGAGCTACTCTGATTGAGTGCATTTGTTTTTTTGGTTTTGGGCGACGCCTTTGTTAAAAGTAAAAAAAATATATATATATATCTCTCTCTCTCTCTCTCTCTCTCTCTCTATATATATATATATATATATATATATATAGAGAGAGAGAGAGAGAGAGAGAGAGAGAGAGAGAGAGAGAGAGAGAGAGAGAGAGAGAGAGAGAGAGAGAGAGAGAGAGAGAGAGAGAGAGAGAGAGAGATGGCTTTACTCACAAAGAATCTGACAAGTTGAATGGCAGCGTTTCTAGTGCCTGTAATTTTGAAGTTAATATTAAAACATCTACGCCAGTCTTCGAAACCAAAGAAAGGTTCCCAGTAAATGCCAAAAGATATAGACTTTTTCCTGACGGCTAACTTGACAAACAACCCTTTTCAGTTAACCCCTTGACTGCCGAGAAAACGTGAACAAGATTCGACTGCAAGAGTTCTAGACATAGTTATGGGGGCTCGTGAGAATCACTGCCTTGTGCTGATCCCACTTTGTATCCATGTCCCGTGGACGACTGGGCCTCTTTGCCGTTGAGTTCAAAGCCAGAGAGCCCAAGTCGTCCAACAAACATGGATACAAAGTGGGATTTTAGAAACACACTCTGCGACCACTGGCAGTGAAGACGTTATGGCAGAAATCTGACACGTATCGTGGCAGTGCACTTAACTGGTACAGAAACTATCCTGCTGGAGCTCGTGAGGTTTAATTTTTCTAGATATAGTCCTAACCCTTTCACTGCCAGTGGACATACATTATGCCCAAAAGAATTTGATTCGCTTAAGAGACGTGGAGACAAATGATTTCAGCAAGAGGCCTAGATCCTCATGAGCCCCGCAACTGCAGGGGCTCATGAGGATCTATATCTCTTGCATTTTGGTGGTGGTCACTGAGTTGATCTCGGCAGGGAACAGGATAAAGAAGACGAGAATCTGCGTCTGAATCCTTCTGACAGTCATGTATTCTGCACTCACCACCACCGTGTAATTTATCAGAGGTGGGCTGTTGCATTGTCTATATTAAAGTGTCGATCTCAATACTTGTGAGGTTTCGTTTGAAACGAACGACTCCCAACAACAAACGAGAGCAAAATCGCGGTGTGTACCATATAAGCTCACACTGGCTTCTCCTTCGATTGCTGCGCTGATCAGCGGGACGAATCGAGGGAGACAACCAGTGTGTAATAAGCATAGACAGAAATCCAAACATCTCCAAGAGGTATATATCCTCATGAGCCCGGAGGGCTCATGAGGATCTATGCCTCTTGGATATGTTTGGAGTGTACGTCGATGTTAATGGTACACGCTGCCGCTGGTTGTCCGCCGTGAAATCGCTCTCGTTCTTTGTTGTGAGTCATCCGGGGTAAACGTCACGTCTCTGCAAACGCGTGTACAACTGGTCTGCGATTTTGGACCTTTACGGCCTTCAGCCGTAAGGTCCTAAATTACAGACCAGCGCACACGTACCAATTCGATCACGGATTACCTTTGCTAAACGAACTGAACTGATCATCTGGTGATTTTGTAATGGAGGTAATAACTTATTAAATAAGACTGGACTCGAGCGGCAAGACGTAGAATCGTTAAGGAGCTGTCGTGCTCTAATTAATGTCTTTCTGTAAAATCAGAAGTAAATCACAAACTGTGCATCTTTTGAGGCAAACAGTGGATTAAAAGTTTTAATCGTGACTATTGCGATATCGCATGTTTGTCCGCGCTTGTTTTCTTCGAAACATGCCCACTTCTGATCTCATTGTGACTTCCGAACAACGTCAGATGCTGGGAGCTGGATGGCTCAGTTGACGGCGTTTGCCTCTCGCCCTAAAGGTCGCCAGTTTGAACGCAGCTGGGGTAAAAATTTATTCAGATCCTATTTATTGCCCCGTCTTTGACATCACTTTAGTGGCGGACAAAAGACCTTAAGCCGTTTAGCGTTTTTATTTCCATATGCACTCAGTTGATGATGATATTTACAGCAGTCCGGGTATCAAGATGGACGCTACCGTTGACACCCCCCCCCCCTCCCTCCACCCCCTTCTGCTCGAAATAAAGTGAAAATGTACATGTATTACCATAACATGAAATAAAGTGTTCATGTTTTACCTGTTCTGCGCAGAGAAAATCTGAACACATCCAACTGCAAAAGGTATAGATACTCATGAGCCTCCGCAGTTGCGGTGGCTCATGAGGGTCTATGCCTCTTGCTGATATCACTTTGAAGCTATGTTCCTGGGACAGCTAGGGTTTGTTGAAGTTAAACTGACGAAGACTGCCGACACATGCACTGAGCGGGTTAACTCATTGTGCCCGAAGTACGAAATGCCCACATTTTGGAGTTATCCTCTGAGGACTGCATTACAATTCCGGAGACAGATCAACCATGATAGTTCAAGGGCGGTAGCAGAATAGCTTGGCGCCTATCGGCGCCAAGCTATTCTGCCATCACCCTCAGGCTTGAACTATCATGGTCGAGCCATATCTTGCTGTGGTGTATCGCGGGTAGAATGAGTTAAATGTGTTTATTTGTTCACAGGCAAGGACGCGGATTTCGAGATCTCCGTGGCTGTGCACGAACGATCTCTGCACGTGTCATGGAAAGACTACAACGTGTCCAAAGACGTGGAGTCTGTTCGAGTGCGCGTGGATCCCTACACCGATGACCCTGCCAAGGCCAGCCCATTTAGACGGGTCTTCTTCTCCCCTGCCTCGGGCAAGGAAATCACCATCCCTGGCCTGGAGCCAGACTCGAGCTACAAAGTGCAGCTGGTGGTTTACTTCGCCAACGACACTGAAGCCAGGGAGAAATCTCAAATTATCCACGCGCGAACGAAACCCGGTATGACATTCGACAATTAGGGGGTTCACCCCTTCACTGCCAGAACACAACGAGCGGAACCCAAATGCAAGAGGCGTAGATCTGTAGATCTTCATGAGCCCCCCCCCCCCCTACACACACACACACACACACACACACACACACCACTCACTCACGCAGTTGCGGGAGCGGGGGGGGGGGGGGGTGGGGTGGAGGGGGGCTCATGTGGATCTATGCCTCCTGCTGACCCCTTACTTTGAATCTATGTTCTCTTCTAGGGGCTCTTCGGCGTTGAATTTATTTGCAAAGATTTCAGGCGCACAGCGGTCTGCGTCCACTGGCAGTGCAGTGAAGGGGTTAATTTGACAAGGATGAAGTTAACCCCCAGTCACCGGTATTGTAAACAGTTCCGGTGGCCGCATGCTCAAAGGGGTCAACTTGATCCTGGTTCGTTTGGTTAGTTAACCCATTTAACCCCACCGCCCTACAACAGGACATGGTTATGATCGACCATGCTAATTCAAGGGTAGTGACAGATTAGTTTGGCGCCATGAGGCGCCAAGCTAATCTGGCACTACCCTTGAATTATCATGGTCGATCCACCTCTTACAGCTTATTCACAATATTCAGATGACACCTCCATATATTGGGAAATGCCACCGTGGGGTAAAATCCAATAAAATGTCTTAAATGTGGGAGTTTAACGTGCATGCTCCAAGAGCAGTTAGCACACGACCCTGGCAGGGGGGGAGGGGGCGGGAGGGCGAGGGGGCAGGAGGTGCAGGGTGGGGGGAGGGCACATTTTTCGGGCATAACTTCTGGAGGTAGCTGTTGGGAAGAAAACAGTGATAAAATTCTGCGCTTGGTTCGATACTCAGGCCTCTTTCTCTACACACACGCGCTCGTGCATTTGCTTCGCGCGCGCCACACTTGCACGAGAAGCATATGACAAGATCGTATATAACAACACTTTTTGAGAGGTCCAGGCACACTCTTTCTACGCACGTGTAAATTACTTCGTTTATAACAAACTTCGTATATAGCAACAAAAAACATTGGCGATTTGTTATATTCGAAGTTCACTGTGTGTGTGTGTGTGTGTATATATATATATATATATATATAATTTTCATGCGTGGCTTGTCAGAGCTAGGTGAAAGAGTTCATATAGGCTTCATGCACTCTATGAGATTTCAAGAAACCTGCTGTCTTTTCCGTTCTGCCGTATAAATGTGCATAGTTGCTACAAAGATGGCATATGCGAGGCCTGCAATTTACTGTTGTATAAGTTACACGCATTATAAACAATGTTACACTCAATCACAATTCCATTTCAATACAATTTTGGTTCCATAAATCATTAACTCTTTCAGCTAGCTCGTGACAAGCCACACGTGAAAAGTACGGAAGTTCAAAGGTAGTCCTGGAGTTGTCTGGCACCCTACCAGGCGCCAAACTAAAGTATCACTACCCCTGAACTGGCTTGATCCAGCAATCCACTGCAAGCAGTACCTAGCTGAAAAAGAAAATTCTCAAATTTTATCAAGTTGGGAAACTCAAGGCTTAACCTGGAACTGCCCTTAACTCATTCTGCCCGGGGCACACCACAGCAAGATATGGCTCGACCATGATAGTTCAAAGGTGGTGGCAGAATAGCTTGGCACCTATAGGCGCCAAGCTATTATGCCACCACCCTTGAACTATCATGGTCGATCTGTCTCCTAAATTGTAATGCAGTCCTCTGAGTATAACTCCAAAATGTGGGTATTTCGTGCCGCGGGCGAATTGAGTTATACTATCATGGTCCATCTATTTTCTGCAACTGGTGCACTATTTACTCATAAATGAACACCTCACAAAATTTGCTTATGTGCTTAACCCCTTCACTGCCGGTTGCCGCAGATTCTGTTTCTGTTTTCTTAAATTCCACACCAAAGAACCTCATCCGTTCAAAGAGAACGATACAAAGTGAGACCAGTTAACAAGAGACATAGACCTCATGAGCCCCCGCAACTACGGGGGCTCATGAAGATCTATGTCTCTTGCAGTGTTCATATTATGTTCATTTTTTTTCTCGGCAGTGAAGGGGTTAAAAAAATTTTTTTTTTTCTGGCAGCCCATTGGTATGTGACTCTGAAGGAGCAGTACAAATTCGTCCTGATCGGAGCTGGCCTTGCGATCGGCCTTATGACCATTGTCTGCGTGTTTGCTTGCTGCTGCTACTGCTCGTAAGTTATCGACTCAATCCATCGAGAACGGACGCGCATGTGGCCTGTCAAAAGTAACCCCAGTAAGAGACCGCTGGCACCGTTCTTTTTTGTTAACCCACTTGTGCACGCACCTCGCGCTGGGACCATATGGCGTTGAGGCGCGTCCAGTGGGTGGTGGATAGGGGGTCCCTCGCGAGCGGGGTGCACCGAATGACATAAGGTGCCGTGAACCAACATGATCTAAGGGAAGGTGACCCCGACAGAAAACCCCTGGTCCTCCTAGTAAGAGGGTTGGGCGTGGGGGTAGCTTCCCCACCCTGCAAATAAAGAAATAGCTACAAAAACGCCAACGAAAAGACAAACAGCAATTTCTTTCCTGGAGGAGGAAGGTTCTTCTACCAGAAGATTTATGACGTCCTCTGGTGAAAGCCGGAAGTCTTCGGAAGCCACAGGACCGAGCCGCCTCTCTCTATCCAGGAACACAACCATGGGCACATGGAATGTCAAGACCATGTACCAGAACGGCAAGGCCGCCCAGACAGCAGCGGAAATGCAAAAGTACAACCTTTCCCTGCTAGGTATCAGTGAAGCCAGATGGACGCAGTCTGGCCAGAAAAGGCTGTTAAGTGGGGAGATGATTCTGTACTCAGGTCATGAAGAGGAGAATGCCCCCCATACAGAAGGTGTAGCATTCATGCTGTCACCAATGGCACAGAGAGCGCTGATGGGCTGGGAACCTCTTGGGCCAAGAATTATCACAGCAGCATTTAGAACCAAGAAAAAGATCCAATCTGAACGTCATCCAGTGTTATGCGCCCACTAATGACAGTGACGAGGAAGAGAAACAAGAGTTCTACGACCGACTCCAGAGTGCCTTGGACAAATGTGCGGAGCGAGACATCACCATCGTCATGGGCGATTTTAATGCCAAAATAGGGGAGGACAACACCGGATACGAAGAGGTGATGTGGAGACAGGGACTAGGGGAGATGAGTGAGAACGGGGAGAGCTTTGTAGACTTTTGTGCTCTAAACAGACTTGTCATTGGAGGTAGCATCTTCCCACACAGAAGAATACACAAAGTAACTTGGGTCTCACCCGACCATACCACAGAGAACGAACCGAATAGACCATATCTGCATTAGCAAGAAATTTAGAAGAACCCTTCAAGATGTTCGAGTGAGGAGGGGAGCAGATGTCGCCTCAGACCACCATCTGCTTACCTTAAGAATAAAGCTCAAGTTAAAGAAAAGCCGCACAGAGACAACAAGAAGACAGCGCTATAATGTAGGCCTCCTGAGAGAGACTGGAGTGAGAGAAGAGTTCAAACTGGTGCTGTCCAACCGGTTTCAAGCGCTACAGGAGCTAGTAGATGAAGAGGAGGCGGTCACCACAGAGCAGCAGTGGAAGGCAGTTAGAGAGGCGCTGAACTCAACCTGCAAAGACACTGTAGGGTTCAGGAAACACCATCACAAGGACTGGCTGTCGGCACAGACCTTGAAGAAGATAGAAGTGAGGAAGCAGAAGAAAGCAGTTGTCAACAACAGTCGCACGAGAGCAGCCAAAGCAAGGGCACAGGAGGAATACTCGGAAGCCAACAGCGAGGTGAAGAGGAGTATCAGGGCAGACAAGAGGGCCTACGCAGACAGCCTGGCAGCAGAGGCAGAAAAGGCAGCAGGCAGCGGCAACATGAAACAGCTCTACGACATTACCAGAAGATTGTCGGGCAAGTATGGCCATACAGAAAGACCAGTAAAAGACAAAGAAGGCAAGCCTATTGCAGACAGAGCAGACCAACTCGACAGGGCCGAGTATTTTGATGGGTTACTGAACAGACCCAGCCCACCCGACCCCCCAGACATCCAGCCAGCAGAGATCGTCCTACCCATCAGACCCAGCCGGGAAGAGATCAGAAGAGCAGTGGCATTTTTGAAGAACGGCAAAGCAGCAGGGCCAGATGGCATCCCAGCGGAATCTCTGAAAGCAAACCTAAAGACAACAGTTAGTGATGCTGTACCCACTGTTTGGAAAGATCTGGGAAGAGGAGGTGATGCCGGCTGACTGGCAGGAGGGGCACCTAATCAAGCTTCCCAAGAAAGGCGACCTAAGCAAGTGTTCCAACTACAGAGGAATCACCTTGCTGTCAGTTCCGGGAAAGGTCTTCAACAGGATCATCCTGGAGAGAATAAAGAGCTCTGTTGACCCCCAGCTGAGAGAGCTCTGTTGACCCCCAGCTGAGAGACCAGCAAGCAGGATTCAGGAACAAAAACGATCATGTATAGACCAGATCGCCACTCTCTGCATCATCGTGGAACAGTCTCTGGAGTGGAGCTCCCCGCTGTACGTCAACTTTGTGGATTACGAAAAAGCATTTGACAGCGTGGACCGAGAGACTCTGTGGAAACTCCTACGACACTACGGTGTACCCACAAAGCTCGTCTGCCTGATCAAGAGCAGCTACGATAGCATGGCATGTCGCGTGATCCACGAAGGGCAGTTCACCAGGGAGCTCCAGGTCAGAACCGGTGTCAGGCAGGGGTGTTTGCTGTCTCCGTTCCTCTTCCTACTGGCCATAGACTGGGTCACGAAGAGGACCACAGAGCAGAGAAGAAGCGGAATACAGTGGACACTGTGGACACAGCTTGACAACCTCGAATTTGCAGACGACTTGTCTTTACTGTCCCACACTCATCAACAAATGCAGGACAAGACCACGAGGCTTGCTGACATCTCGTCTCAAGTGGGCCTCACCATCCACAAACAGAAAACAAAGACAATGAGGCTGAACGCAACCAGGGAAGAACCAGTCTTGCTTGCTGGCACCCCGTTGGAGGAGGTGGAGTCCTTCACCTATTTCGGGAGCATCATAGACAAAAAAGGCGGCACTGATGCAGATGTCAGAGCACGAATCGGTAAAGCCAGAGCAGCCTTTCTCCAGTTGGAGAAAGTGTGGAGTTCCAGAGAGCTGTCACAACACACCAAAGTCCGGATTTTCAACTCCAACGTAAAAGCAGAGACTTGGCGATTGACAAAAACCACAGTCAACAGAGTACAGATCTTCATAAACAGTTGCAGATGTCAGAGCACGAATCGGTAAAGCCAGAGCAGCGTTTCCCCAGTTGAAAAAAGTGTGGAGTTCCAGAGAGCTGTCACAACATACCAAAGTCCGGATTTTCAACTCCAACGTAAAAGCAGTTCTCCTATATGGAGCAGAGACTTGGAGATTGACAAAAACCACAGTCAACAGAGTACAGATCTTCATAAACAGTTGCCTTTGAAGAATTTTGAAAATCCACTGGCCAGAGAAGATCAGCAACGTCAGACTCTGCGAGAGAACATAGCAGATAACAGCAGAGAATGAAATTGGGCGAAGAAGATGGGGATGGATTGGTCACAGTCTGAGAAAGCCAGCTTCCAGTATCACTAGGCAGGCATTGTCATGGAACCCCCAGGGAAAGAAGAAAAGAGGCGGGCCGAGAAACACCTGGCGTCGAGACCTCCAAGCAGACATCAAGAGACTGGGAACCACCTGGAGTAAAATCGAAGGAGAAGCACAGGACAGGAGTCGCTGGAGGTCTCTCGTCGACGGCCTATACTCTGGGAGGGGTGACAGGCGTAAGTAAGTACTTGTGCACGCAGCCACCGGTACTGTATACAGTACCGGTGGCTGCGTACACAAGGGGGTTAATCGTTAGATAAGTGAGATAACCCATCATGTTGACGAGAATGACCTCACATCTGACGTAGAAACAAAAGTGTATTCGCAGATCCCTGCTAAAGCATGCGCTTAAATCTTTTACGCTTTTTTATTCATTCGGTCGGTCGGTCGTTCCATTGCTCGGTAGTCGGTCGGTCGGCCACCGGCCATCCACCCATTCATCCATCCATCCATCCTTCCGTCCTTCCGTCCGTCCGTCCGGCCGTCCATCCATTCATCTATCCATCCCGAAGTCAGTCAGCCAATGAGTCAACCGTTTGTTCGTTCGTTGATTGATTGATTCATTCATTCATTGATCGATTCATTCATTCATTCATTCATTCATTCATTCATTCATTCATTCGTTCTTCGCATTCATTCACTCATTCATTCATTAATTCATCCGTTGATTTGTTCATTCATTCATTCATTCATTCATTCGTTCGTTTTTATCATGCATTTATTCATTTGCTTCAGATGCAGACGGCGAGGACGAATATCGATGAACAGAAACGACAGCAGGAAGAAGTGTGCTCTGCCTAGCAAAGACTATCTGGACAGCCAGCTGAAGCTTGAAACGCAGGATCGCTACGTTCCTTATGAAAACCGCACCCTTCCCCGCCAGCCATCCACCCCCAGAGACCCCGCCCCTCCCCCACCCCCATTCTGGAAGGCTGTTCACGCCCGCTTTAACAGGGGACCCAAACGCTCCGAAAGCGATGAGTTCGGCTGCGGCGGAGATTCAGATGTCTACCAGAACGAAGTGTTCTCGCCGGTGCGACAGAACGGGGCTCCCGTCTACGGCAATGTTCAGTTTTAGAGCTCCGCCATTCTACTGATCCGAGTACACAAAAATTAATCGGGTCTACGGCGGCCCCAGTTGGCCAGCGCACGGCTGTGCGCGTGCCAACGGCTGCGGCCGATATTGGCCCGAAAATGGTCACGTTTCGTGTACTGGGCAGTCCCACAGAGGCCACACTTCAATAATATTACGTCTGCATGAGGTGACCTGGTCCATTTGCAAACGGCCTTCTAATGGTATCATGAACCTTCCCATCCCTCTTTCCTGTGTTGAGGCCTGCTTTCTGGCAATTAACCCCTTCACTGCCATAACAAAAGTGATCACTGATGATCCAGCTGCAAAAGGCACAAATCCTCATGAGCCCCAGCAGTTGTGTGGGTTCATGAGGATCCATGTCTCTTGCTGAAACCACTTTGTATCTCCATATGACTGACGGCTGGGGATGTCGACGTTAAATTGACAATGGTTTCAAAAACGCAATCTGCGTCCACTGGTAGTGAAGGGGTTAATGCGACAATACTCGGTCACACAGTTCTTTGACACACATTGGAGTCTTCGCGCAGTTTTAAGAACATTTTTATTTGTCACAAAATAAAGCTCGTCATTCACTGGAGCTTTCACTACCTCTCGGACAACACCAAAGCTTCTGTTCCAACGCACGCTGAGGTTCCACCGAGTGTCCGCGAGTTTTGTGACGACTGTTAGCTTACCGCAATGCTCATTACGTAGATTCGGCACCTCTCGAATAAGGTAATGAAGCTTTACTGGTTTGAGAACTGATGGCCTAGGGCTTCTGAAACTTACAAATTGATGTTATTATAACCGAACCAATTCCACGCCCAAGCTTCGGTTCAATATATTTCCGGTCTCTAAAATCCGACGCCGCGAACTGGGTTTTTGTTTGGTTGTTTGTTTGGTTGTTTTTTTTTTTACGTATTAAAAACTCAGTTTCACTATCACTTTCATCTTCACTATGATACTTCGAGCTGTCCAGCGATTCACCCAATCAAACAGCCGCTATCAGGTGCGGCCATTTCCAAGCGGATAAGAGACTTCCGGTTTCAATATGTGTGTGTGCTGGTCTGTAATTGTGGACCTTACAGCTCCAAGCCGTAAACTGTGCAAATTTACGAACTCCAGACCAAAGAGCTGACTGCCAAACGTGTCAAATGCAAGAAAATAACCAAGAAGAAAGAAAAGAAAGACTTTTTTTTTAAATGAGCAGAGTTCCGGGTATTTTAACCCCGTTACTGCCGAGAAAAATTAAACAGCACCCAAATGCAAGCGGTATAGATCGTCATGAGCCCCCGCAGTCGCGGGGGCTCATGAGGATCTATATCTCTTGCTGCCACCCCTGTGCGTCCATGTCACTTGAACTGTTGGGGCTCTTTGGCGCTATAAGATTTCAGAAACTCAAGCTCAGCTGGAAGTTAAGGATGCCCTTTTTCAAAATGAACACACAAACAAAGAGCCCAAAGCTACGTATCTCTTCAGGTTGCCGCCAAATGGTAACACCCAAGTAACAGACTAGCAGTAGCACACACAGAAAATGTAACATTATTTTTAGAGAGCGTGAATGTTCGGGTGATGACCTGTCACATGAGTTACAATAGAAACTGTTTTTATCAACTTCATTATTAGCAACAACAAAAAAAGTAGATTAAATGGCAAGTGCTGTCTCAAGAGAAATAAAGTCTTGATGGGCAAAAGGTGGCACCCTGTTATTTAGGTGGCTACAACTCTTGTCGTTAAAGACCGTTATTCAGGTGGCTACAGCTGTGGGTGTCAAGATTAATGCGTTTGTTCAGTTTATGGAAACTAAATGACTCAGATTACACCAGAAATCCCTTATCCTACTATGTCATTGACCTTGCCCGTCCCCCACTCCTCCTTCCTCCCCCACCCCCAACCCCTCCATGTTCTCCCCCTCCCCTATCTAATTCTGTTGCCGTCGGTTCTTGAACAAGGAAGCACACACATTTCATAATGTTAACCCCCTTACACGTGCAAATAACTAACCTTACACGTGCAGTCACTGCTACTGTCAACTGTACCGCACTGCATGCTCAAGGAAGTTAAAAGATTAGAGATTAACCTCTTCACTAAGAAAAACTGAACGGATTCCGAATGCAAGTGGTGTAGATCCTCATGAGCGCCCCGCAGTTGCGGGGGCTTATGAGGATCTATGCCTCCTGCTGACGCCACTTTGTATCCGTGTTTCTTGGATGGCTGGGGCTCTTTGGCGTAAAGTTGCCACATCAATTATTTCAGAAACACAATCTGCGCCCACTTGCAGTGAAGATATTCAGTGAATTTCCCCGATTAATAGAACCAGGAAAGGCTCACGCTTCCCTTATGCGTATGGAACTAATAGGCTAAACGGTGTCAGCTTCGTAATCTCCCATTAGTACCGGTGTCAGGAAACCTATGTAATTCTCCTGGTTTTTCTCTGTTTTTCAGTTCCGTTGATGCGTATAAATATATGTGACTACCAATTCGCCTTATTTTCTGCACAGTTCCGTATCGTGCCCATGTGGCTTCCATCTGCACGCGGCACAGATTTTCGTGAGCTCTTGCGGCAATAGGGGCTCATGAGAATCTGTGCCTCTTGCTTAACTCATTCTACCCCAGACACACCACAGCAAGATAAGGACGACCATGATAGTTCAAGGGTGATGCCAGAATAGCTTGGCGCCTATGGGCGCCAAGCTATTCTGGCAGTCACCCTTGAACTATCATGGTCGATCTGTGTCCTGCACTGCACTCCAGTCTTCAGAGGACAACGGCAAAGTTTGGGATTTCGGTCTTGGGGTACAATGAGTTAACTGGACCGACTTCTGCTGGATCGACTCCACCTGTTCCTGTTGAACTCCTTCACTGCTAGAAAAATGCGTCCCCCACCCAGCTGCAAGATGCACATCACTCCCCTGCTCAAGCTCCTTCACTGGCTCCCCATCCCCCAACGCATCCAATACAAGATTCTGTCTCTCTGCTACAAATCCCTGAACAACTACGCTCCTGCCTATCTCTCCAACTTACTTCACCCCTACACTCCTCCCCGCTCCCTCCGCTCCGCCTCCGACCCTCTCCGCGTCCTCATCCCCCGCACCAAACTCAGCACTTTCGGCCCCCGCTCCTTCTCAGTATACGGTCCATCCACATGGAACACTCTCCCACTCTCTCTCCGTCAGAAACACTCGCTCTCCTCCTTCCAGTCCGCCCTCAAAACTCACCTCTTTAAACAGTTCTAGCACTATATCACCACACTCCCCACCCCAAGCTGACCGTCGTAATGTATTTTCACTATTTGTGTTACGTGAGTCATTGTATAAAGCGTGCGCATGCGTGTGCGAGTTGTGAGTGCGCGCTTAGAGTTATAATTATTATAAGATAAGCGCATTATAAATACCGTAATTATTATTATTATTATAGAACTTCATAAGCCCCCGCGTCTGTGGGGGCTCATGAGTTTCTTTGCCTCTTGCTGACCCTATTCATATCTGTGTTCCTTGGGGGTTATGACATTATACTGGTGTTGAATTTGACCTGTTTTCAAAGACAGTTTTCTTTTCTTTTGTTGTTTTTATTGTTGTTAATCCTACGACTATAATAATTATGTTCGTTGCGCTAATTCAATTTTCTGTCACTGCCCGCGTTAACTTTGGAGCTGTTTCTAGAATAGCACATCCAGGGACAACACCTCAGTCGAGGGACGGTGAAAGTTATCTCTCGTTGTGATGAGGTGATATGGAGATTGCCAGCTCCTGGGTAGTGCCTGATTACTTTGATGAATGCTTATGTCAATATTTCCCGCTGCGCGCTGTATAGTAGTGCTTTGTAAATGATTGAAATGGTTAATACATTAAACAGTAAGAAAGAAACACGCTTCGGAATTACAAGGACAGACTAGTGTTAACTAATTTGTAAATGTGTACATGTGTGTAAACTGTTTTGTGAAACTTTAAAGTGGACAACGCAACAACAAAAAATTGCAGCTGTACTTATGTTTTTGCGACGGAAAGATTCTCTCTATTAGCATGTTGTTATTGTTTGGTTGTTGTTGTTTGACATTTTTATATTCAGAAACATGTATCTAAGATGTGAGAATGTGCCTTTGACCCATTAACTGCCGAGAAAAAATGAACACATCCAACTGCAAGAGGTATAGATCCTCATGAACCCCCGCAGTCGCGGGGGTTCATGAGGATCTATGCCTCTTGCTGAAACCGCTTTGTATACATGTTCCGTTGACCGTTTGGTTTTACGATTTCCAAAACACAATCTGCGTCAACTGACAGTGAAGGAATTAATATTGTTTATTGCTCTTATTACTTGCACGTCTAGAGGCACCATTGTTTTGCTGTTCCGCTTTGCTTTGTGCCAGTAAATCTCATTTCATTGTTTTCCTAATGAAAACGTGTTTCTCGTGTTTACAGATCCATTGATGTATACATTTATCAGTATAAATGTTCCTACTGTTTTCGTGAGTGGCTTATGCATTGCTGATAAGATAAGATGAGATAAGATAAGATAAGATAAGATAAACTTTATTGCCATATTTTGCATAAACATTAGGATTTTTTGTGTGGCAAATAAACGAGCGTCCATTCTCAACACTGACATAATAATTATCATCGTCATCTTACGTGTGCCTGTCAGTAGCTTACGTACAAATATCCATGGGTCATTTGAATGAGTGAGCTTAGTCCTGCGCCAACCACTAAGCAAGGTACTCCGCCATAGCGGAGTACCTTGCTTAGTGGCTGGCGTAGGACTAAGCTCAAGTGCGACTGGGCCCATGTGTGAGAATCAGTGGAGTGAAATAAAAACGTCTGACCGTGATAGTGATTGACCTACTACGCAAAAGGGCATCGGGCCGACGTCGACCGCAGTTGGCCCGCGTACAACCATGCTAAAAGTCCTTTTTGCCTACCTGTACAAACCTGATACTGTAATGTTTCAAAGATTGAAAGATTCCGAAAAAGAACTAAACTAAACTAAACTAACTAAACTAAAACAATATAAACTAAAACAAAAGAAAAGAAAAGACTGCAACAACAACAATAAAAAACACAATATTGAATGCAAGTCTCCAGCCGGTCTAACAAGCAAGATAAACCTAAATATATGCTAAGAGCGTTGCGTCTTCATGCTAATTGGCCGACCTCGGAATTTAAAATAATAATAATAATAATAATAATAATAATAATAATGGTAATAATAATAATAATAGTAATAATAATAATAAATTAGAAATCTGTACAGAGAAATAATACATAAAAAAATCTATTAACCGCAAAATGCGTAGTTGATTTTATGATTGTTCGCCCCAAACAAAGCTCGAGGCGTTTTGTTTTCAGATTTTTAAACTGTCGCTCAGTTGTTGTTGCTTTTTGTTTGTTTGTTTGTTTACTGTTGTTTTTCTTGTAGTATTTGAGGATATATGTTTTTGGGTCTTCCCAATGCGCGTGTCGCTTCCACAGCTGTGCGCGGGCCAACTGCGGCCGACTGACGTCGGCTCGATGGCCTTTGCGCACTGGGTTATTACTATCCATTCCCCTTGGTTTGTATATATTACTATCCAGCCTACAGCTACCATTGTTTTGCTGTTTCGCTTTGCATCCTGTTTGTGCCAAACTATGATATCTCCTTTCCATTGTTTTGCTAACGAGAATATGTATCGCGCACTTCCTGCTCCATTATTATATTAGTGTCAATATTAGTACAAAATTAATATTCGCATTATTTTCGTGAATGGCTGACCATCATCTCATGCGGGTTAGATGCAACTATATAAGCAGCTTTTGTTACATAGGGCCGTGTGTATGACTGCCCGTAGAAGAACATCACAAAGAGATCATGACCACGAACTGAGCTTTAAGGTTGTGTGTACAGAAATATAAGAGATTCTGTTGTTTACATACATGTGTACACACACACGTAGATACATACATACGCACATAAGGCGCTTCCCGCCAAAAGTACGTTCAGCAGCGAGGTTAGCGTAACTCAGACAGGACGTAATCTTTATCATGTTACTTCAATTGTGAGAGGTTTAGGCCTGCCCGCCTTTGACATCATGGACATGCTATTAAATTCACCCCACCGCGACCCGTCCTAAAAAGTCCCATCTATTTATAGAAGAGACTTTAAAAAAGGGTAGAAAAGTATTCTTGAGAAAGACAACATTGATAACCCGTTTTACGAACTAATGTTAGCAATCAGTGCCTGCCATGGGACAGATCGCTTTAATAAACTGCACAAACCCTGACACAAAGAAGGTAACAATGAATTTTACTTTTTTTCATTGAAGCACAGATATGTATTTTTGTATTGTGTATTTGCAGAGTGAAATTGCGAAAGTGTTCATTTGCTTGCATTGCACAGTTGTTTTTTTTTTTTTGTTTTTGTTTTTTTTTTTTTTTAAGCTTTGGCGTGGCTTTATGCAAAAATAAACAATTTTTAAAAAGTGTTTTCATTTTATGATTGGTGGTTGTTAAGCTGGTTGACTGGATGACTTAATCTTTATCTCTGTCTGTCTGTCTGTCTATCTGTCTGTGTCTCTCTCGCTCTGTCAGTCTCTGTGAGTGTGTGTGTGTGTGTGTGTGTGTGTCTGTGTGTGTGTGTGTGTGTGTGTGTGTGTCTCTCTCTCTCTCTCTCTCTCTCTCTCTCTCTCTCTCTCTCTCTCTCTCTCTCTCTCTCGCTATGTTAATCACTACACGTCAAAAGCATCAGCTAAACCCGCCTCCACTTGAGCCGATTAGGCAGGTCACCCAGCACCGGTTGCTAGGCGTCATTATAGACAATCAGTTGTCTTGGCATGCACATGTAAACAGTGTATGCAAAACTGTGTCCAGAAATCTGCTTCTGCTTTCAAAACTTATTTATTTTACAGATTCAAAGACGAGAAATTTGTTTTTCACCGCTCACATTCAGTCTCACATTGACTACGCATCTACAGTCTGGGATGGGTGCAGTGATGCATGCTTAATGAGGCTTAATTCCCTCCACCGGAGGGCAGCCAAGCTAATCCTTCCTAACAGGAGGGACAACACTGACGAGCGCCTGATAGCCCTTGACATGTTTTCGTTACATAACCTCCTTATGTACAACAAGGGCGTGTTAATGTTCAAATACAACATCTCTAGAACACCACCGTACATTTCGGATTTGTTTAGCTATGCTAACACACCGTACAAGACGGCAAGAAACAATCTGTTAGTACCTAGGCCGCGACTTGATATATTAAAAACTAGCCTTTCCTATTCAGGACTGAGCTAAACTTTGGAATTCCTTTCCGGCCAATATTACCGAAGCTCCCGGCATCCATGTCCACTTGTCAAGGCTTTTCCGGCACTTAAATGAGCCGCTTAACAAATCGCACTGCGTTTTGACTATTCATTAAACATGTGTATGTGTATGTGTGTGTGTGTGTGTGTGTGTCTCTCTCTCTCTCTCTCTCTCTCTCTCTCTCTCTCTCTCTCTCTCTCTCTCTCTCTCTCTCTCTCTCTCTCTCTCTCTCTCTCTATGTTAATCACTACACGTCAAAAGCATCAGCTAAACCCGCCTCCACTTGAACCGATTAGGCAGGTCACCGAGCACCGGTTGCTAGGCGTCATTATAGACAATCAGTTGTCTTGGCATGCACATGTAAACAGTGTATGCAAAACTGTGTCCAGAAATCTGTTTCTGCTTTCAAAACTTATTTATTTTACAGATTCACAGACAAGAAAATTGTTTTTCACCGCTCACATTCAGTCTCACGTTGATTACGCATCTACAGTCTGGGATGGGTGTAGTGATGCATGCTTAAAGAGGCTTAATTCCCTCCAGCCAAGTTAATCCTTCCTAACAGAAGGGACAGCACTGACGAGCGCCTGATAGCCCTTGACGTGCTTTCGTTACGTAACCTCCTTATGTACAACAAGGGCGTGTTAATGTTCAAAGTCAGCATCTCTAGAACACCACCGTACATTTCGGATTTGTTTAGCTATTCTAACACACCGTACAAGACGGCAAGGAACAATCTGTTAGTTCCTAGGCCGCGACTTGATATATTAAAAACTAGCCTTTCCTATTCCTAAACTTTGGAATTCCTTTCCGGCCAATACTACCGAAGCTCCATCCATGTCCACTTTCAAGTCAAGGCTTTTCCGGCACTTAAATGAGCCGCTCAACAAAGCGCACTGCGTTTTGACTATTCATTAAAGATGTGTGTGTGTGTGTGTGTGTGTGTGTGTGTGTGTGTGTGTGTGTGTGTGTGTGTGTGTGTGTGTGTGTGTGTGTGTGTGTGTGTGTGTGTGTGTGTGTGTAATGTAACAACCGCTAAGCAGCTTTACTCAGACATTGCAGCGAGGCGGGCACCGGTGGGCTTGTCATCCGCTGTTCAGAAGCACCATCAGCAACAGCAGCCAAAACAGCGATGCCCACAACAGGAGCAAAATGAGCTACAGCAGCCCGAACGAATGATTAAAGACTGCCGCACTCTGGCGCGCGGTTAATCTCGTCACCCAAGGTAACAGCAAGAAATCGTCAGCCATTCTTCTAGTATTACTGCAGACACTTTTAACAAACATTTTTTGTCTGTTGCCGAGTCAATCATACCCTCAAGCGGTAATGCGTCTTACACATGCCCGGAGGCCCTGCTTAACTTCTGTAAGCAGAAGACTAAGGACAAAACCCCCTTCTCTATACCGCCTCTAGCTGTGTATGAAGTAGGAAAACTGATCGGGTCATTGAAAAACAAAAAATCATCGGGACCTGACGAGATCAGTCCTAAAATCCTGAAACTGTCCCTTCCCTATACAGTAGAATCGTTAACGTATATTTATAACGTATGCATCCAACAAAAAATATTTCCATCAAAACTAAAGCAAGCCAAGGTTATCCCTTTGCCTAAATCGAAAGATCTCTCTGATGTTAATAACTATAGACCCATCTCAATATTATCCAGCCTTTCCAAACCTCTTGAAAGACACGTGCACAAACACCTTTATCAATATTTGGAGAGTCGCAGTCTTTTGCACGTATTTCAGTCCGGCTTTCGCCCCACACGGCACTAACAAGACTTATTCATGCGTGGCTAGCATCCATGAATAACTCCCAAATAACTGGGTCGCTCTTTACTGATTTTAAGAAAGCTTTTGACCTTGTAAATCATAACATTCTTTTGTCAAAACGTCAAGCATATCTCTGCAGTGCAGATGCTGTCTCATTGTTCACTTAAAATTTAAGCGGAAGGAAGCAAAGAGTACTGTTAAATGGATCCTACTCCTCGTATGGTCTCGTCAAAAGTGGCGTGCCTCAGGGCTCTGCCCTCGGGCCATTGCTGTTCTGCATATTTATCAATCCTCGCGCTGGGACCATATGGCGTTGAGGCGCGTCCCCTAGGTGGTGGATAGGGGGTCCCTCGCGAGAGGGGTGCACCGAATGAAATAAAGTGCCATGGTCTAAGGGAACGTGACCCCGACAGAAAACCCCTGGTCCTCCTAGTAAGGGGGGTGGGCGTGGGGGTAGCTTCCCCACCCTGCAAAAAAGGAAATAGCTACAAAAACGCCGACGAAAAGACAAAAAGTAATTCCTTTCCTGGAGGAGGAAGGTTCTTCTACCAGAAGATTTATGACGTCTTGTGGTAAAAGCCGGAAGTGTTCGGAAGCCACAGGACCGAGCCGCCTCTCTCTATCCAGGGACACAACCATGGGCACATGGAACGTCAAGACCATGTACCAGAGCGGCAAGGCCGCCCAGATAGCAGCGGAAATGCAAAAGTACAACCTTTCCCTGCTAGGTATCAGTGAAGCCAGATGGACGCAGTCTGGCCAGAAAAGGCTGTTAAGTGGGGAGATGATTCTGTATTTAGGTCATGAAGAGGAGAATGCCCCCCATACAGAAGGTGTAGCATTCATGCTGTCACCAGTGGCACAGAGAGCGCTGATGGGCCAAGAATTACCTCTTGGGCCAAGAATTATCACAGCAGCCTTTAGAACCAAGAACAAGATCAAGCTGAACGTCATCCAGTGTTATGCGCCCACTAATGACAGGACGAGGAAGAGAAACAAGAGTTTTACGACCGACCGACGAGTGCCGTGGACAAATGTGCGGAGCGAGATATCACCATCGTCATGGGCGATTTTAATGCCAAAATAGGGGAGGACAACACCGGATACGAAGAGGTGATGGGGAGACAGGGACTAGGGGAGATGAATGAGAACGGGGAGAGGTTTGTAGACTTTTGTGCTCTAAACATTGTCATTGGAGGCAGCATCTTCCCACACAGAAGAATACACAAAGCAACTTGGGTCTCACCTGACCATACTACAGAAAATCAAATAGACCATATCTGCATTAGCAAGAAATTTAGAAGATCCCTTCAAGATGTTCGAGTGAGGAGGGGAGCAGATGTCGCCTCAGACCACCATCTGCTCACCTTAAGAATAAAGCTCAAGTTAAAGAAAAGCCGCACAGAGACAACGAGAAAACAGCGCTATAATGTAGGCCTCCTGAGAGAGACTGGAGGGAGAGAAGAGTTCAAACTGGTGCTGTCCAACCGGTTTCAAGCGCTACAGGAACTAGTAAATGAAGAGGAGGCGGTCACCACAGAGCAGCAGTGGAAGGCAGTTAGAGAGGCGCTGAACTCAACCTGCAAAGACACTGTAGGGTTCAGGAAACACCATCACAAGGACTGGCTGTCGGCACAGACCTTGAAGAAGACAGAAGTGAGGAAGCAGAAGAAAGCAGTTGTCAACAACAGTCGCACGAGAGCAGCCAAAGCAAGGGCACAGGAGGAATACTCGGAAGCCAACCGCGAGGTGAAGAGGAGTATCAGGGCAGACAAGAGGGCCTACACAGACAGCCTGGCAGCAGAGGCAAAAAAGGCAGCAGGCAGCGGCAAAATGAAACAGCTCTACGACATTACCAGAAGATTGTCGGGCAAGTATGGCCATACAGAAAGACCAGTAGAAGACAAAGAAGGCAAGCCTATTGCAGACATAGCAGACCAACTCGACAAATGGGCCGAGTATTTTGAAGAGTTACTGAACAGACCCAGCCCACCCGACCCCCCAGACATCCAGCCAGCAGAGACCGACCTACCCATCAGCTGTGACAGACCCAGCCGGGAAGAGATCAGAAGAGCAGTGGCATTTTTGAAGAACGGCAAAGCAGCAGGGCCAGATGGCATCCCAGCGGAGTCTCTGAAAGCCGACCTAGAGACAACAGTAGAGATGCTGTATCCACTGTTTGGAAAGATCTGGGAAGAGGAGGTGATGCCGGCTGATTGGAAGGAGGGGTACCTAATCAAGCTTCTCAAGAAAGGCGACCTCAGCAAGTGTTCCAACTACAGAGGAATCACCTTGCTGTCAGTTCCGGGAAAGGTCTTCAACAGGATCATCCTGGAGAGAATGAAGAGCTCCGTTGACCCCCAGCTGAGAGACCAGCAAGCAGGATTCAGGAAAAAACGATCATGTACAGTCCAGATCGCCACTCTCCGCATCATCGTGGAACAGTCTCTGGAGTGGAGCTCCCCGCTGTACGTCAGCTTTGTGGATTACGAGAAAGCTTTTGACAGCGTGGACCGAGAGACTCTGTGGAAACTCCTACAACACTACGGTGTACCCACAAAGCTCGTCTGCCTGATCAAGAGCAGCTACGATGGCATGACATGTCGCGTGATCCACGAAGGGCAGTTCACCAGGGAGCTCCAGGTCAGAACCGGTGTCAGGCAGGGTTGTCTGCTGTCTCCGTTCCTCTTCCTACTAGCCATAGACTGGGTCATGAAGAGGACCACAGAGCACAGACGAAGTGGAATACAGTGGACACAGTGGACACAGCTTGACGACCTCGATTTTGCAGACGACTTGGCATATCTGTCCCACACTCATCAACAAATGCAGGACAAGACCACGAGGCTTGCTGACATCTCGTCCCAAGTGGGCCTCACCATCTACAAACAGAAAACAAAGACAATGAGGCTGAACGCAACCAGGGAAGAACCAGTCTTGCTTGCTGGCACCCCGTTGGAGGAGGTAGAGTCCTTCACCTATCTCGGGAGCATCATAGACAAAAAAGGCGGCACTGTCAGAGCACGAATCGGTAAAGCCAGAGCAGCCTTTCTCCAGTTGAAAAGAGAGCTGTCACAACACACCAAAGTCCGGATTTGCAACTCCAACGTAAAAGCAGTTCTCCTATATGGAGCAGAGACTTGGAGATTGACAAAAACCACAGTCAACAGAGTACAGACCTTCATGAAACATTTGCCTTAGAAGAATTTTGAAAATCCACTGGCCAGAGAAGATCAGCAACGTCAGACTCTGGGAGAGAACAGAGCAGATAACAGCAGAGAATGAAATTGGGCGAAGAAGATGGGGATGGATTGGTCACAGTCTGAGAAAGCCAGCTTCCAGTATCACTAGGCAGGCATTGTCATGGAACCCCCAGGGAAAGAGGAAAAGAGGTAGGCCGAGAAACGCCTGGCGTCGAGAATTCCAAGCAGACATCAAGAGACTGGCAACCACCTGGAGTAAAATCGAAGGAGAAGCACAGGACAGGAGTCGCTGGAGGTCTCTCGTCGACGGCCTATACCCGGGTAGGGGTGACAGGCGTAAGTAAGTAAGTAATATTTATCAATGACCTTCCACTGCATATTAGTTGCCGCGATATTTCTTGTGACATGTTTGCTGACGACTGCACACTACACACTCCTCACAAAAATGTAGCTGCAATTAGCACGCGTCTGCAGGGAAGTCTGCGTGAGGTCACCGACTGGTGTCGTTCCAACTCCATGTCCCTGAATCCGTCAAAAACAGAATGCATGGTTATAACCACACGTCAAAAGCACCAGCTATGCCCGATCCCTATCTCTCTCTCTTAGTCTGTCTATAAACGGCAGCCCAATTGAGCAAGTATCACACCACCGCCTCTTGGGGGTCACTATAGATGATCAGCTTAAATGGCAAAAGCATATTAATAATGTGTGCAAGAGGGTTTCCAGAAGCCTGTATATGTTGTCAAAATTGAAAACAATTACTGACACAAATACGCGTCTTCTTTTCTACAATGCTCATGTCAAGTCGCACATAGACTATGCATCAACAGTGTGGGATGGTTCTAGTGATGTACATTTGAAGAGGCTGAACTCTAACATAGCAGAGCTGCTAAGCTTATATTTCCCGATCCCGAACTCTCAACTGACGAAAAGCTTAAAACTTTAAAAATGCTCCCTCTATCCCATCACTTTCAGTTTGATAAAGGTGTATTGATGTACAAGCTGTACAAGCAATCTTGTCCACTGTACTTGAGTTTGCTTTTCTTTCTCAGAACGGACATCTGTAGCCTCTAGACATGGACAACAATTCAAAGTACCCCTGCCGCGTATTGATTTATTCAAAACCAGTTCTCGGGAAGTTCATTCTGGAATTCTATTCCTGCGGAAATCAGAACCGCAAAGACGCTCACCTCATATAGGGACAGCCTCTTCAAACACCTAGAATCTCTGACGTAATCTAATCAATACAGTATTGGGATAACTTGCACGTGTGTTCAGGTGTGTGCATGTGCGTGTGTGTGAGTTTGTGTGTGTATATATGTATGTGTGTGTGTGTGTGCGAGAGAGAGATAGAGAGAAAAGAGAGAGAGAGAGAGAGAGAGAGAGAGAAAGTCCCTTTTTTCCATATACAGTGTACCATAATATTTGAATGCCAAGAGTACATTGAATACTGCATGTACTGTGTATAATGTTTTTGCCTTCATATGTGTGTACGCGATATTTTGGGCGCGCGCTCGCGTATGTGTGTGTGTGTGTGTGTGTGTGTGTGTGTGTGTGTGTGTGTGTGTGTGTGTGTGTGTGTGTATACTGTATGTGTGACTGTGTGTATGTGTGTGTATGTGTGTGTGTGTGTGTGTGTGTGTGTGTGCGTACGTGCGTCCATGCTGTGTGTGTGTGTGTGTGTGAGAGAGAGAGAGAGAGAGAGAGAGTAAAAGAGAGAGAGTAAAAGAGAGAGAGAGAAATGAAATGAAAAGAAATGAAATGAAATGAAACTCTATTTCTCAAGGATAAATGATAAGGTACACAGACCTTTTTTCAATCATGTCCTTGCACACGCACTCACACAACAATCTCATGCGCGTGACTAAAACTAAAAAAAATTGGAAAAGGCAAAACGTGATTAAAAAAAAACAAAAAAAAACAAAAACAAACAAACAAAAATATTTAGCAGTCACACACACACACACACACACACACACACACACACACACACACACACACACACACACACACACACACTAAGAACCTGATTAAACATGAAGGTTAGAAGCTTAGTTTGAACAACAACAGCAAACTCGACAATACAACTCAATGCGCTCGAAAAACGCCGACACAATTACACAACTATGGGCTTAAGTTTCTTTCAGCTGCCGAAATAAGCGGGCCCTGAATGTGGACAAAGAAGGCGCCCCAGTAATGTTGATAGGCAACAAATTCCATAGTTTGGCTCCTGAGTAAGACAAACTAGTTTTGAATATATCGAGGCGCGGCCTTGGTATAGATAGATTGTTCCTCGTACTTTTATAAGGCGTATGAGCGGGGTTAAATCGATCTGTTAGATAACTAGGCGTTTTAGAGTGGTAGATTTTAAACATAAGTACGCCTTTATTGTACACGAGTAACTTGCGCAGAGGCAGCATGTCAAGGGCTTTGAGTCGGTCGTCTGTGCTTTCTTTACTATCCGGGTGGATTAATTTGGCTGCCCTACGGTGAAGAGCATTAAGCCTTTTTATGCACGCATCGCTACATCCATTCCAAACTGTGGAATATATATGGGATTGAATATGTGCGTTATAGAATATTTTCCTTGTCGGTGTATCTGTAAAATAACGCAGTTTTGAAAGAAGATATAAATTCCTGGACACTGTTCGACATACGCTGCGCGTGCCATGTGAGTAGGTCGTCGATAATGACGCCTAACAAGCGTTGCTCTCTAACTTGTCTAATCGGCTCAGAGTTGAGAGAAAGGCTAAGCGGGGGTGGATGTAGCTGCTGCTTTTGTCGTGTAGTTATAAGCATGCATTCTGTTTTAGACGGATTTGGTACCATATAGTTAGTGTGACACCATTTTGAAACATCAGTTAATCCCTGTTGAAGTGAGGAATTGATTGTGGAGATTGCTGACGACACGTCGAGAGTAGCATCATCAGCAAACAATCTACAGCGTACGTTTAGATCTGAAATATGCAATGGCATATCATTGATGTAAATAGAAAATAAGAGGGGCCCTAATATTGATCCCTGAGGCACGCCATGCTTTATTATACCTTCAGCAGAACGTTTTCCATTAACAAACACATACTGACGTCTTCCGTGCAGGTAGGATTTGAAAAAGTCCAAGGATGCTTTGTTTACGTGATACACTGATAGCTTTAGTATCAACATATCATGATTTACTAGATCAAAGGCTTTAGAGAAATCTAGAAATACAGCACCGGTCATTTCAGCTTTGTTCATGGACGTAAGACAAGTATTGGTCAGGTGAGCTGGAGCTGTGTGGCATGAGTGGCGGGGTCTAAAACCTGACAGTAGTGGGTAAAGCAAGTTATGTTTTTCAAGAAAATAGCTCAGGTGCCTGTGTACATGTTTTTCTATTGGTTTTGACACAGCCGACAATAGCGAGATTGGTCTAAACTTATTAGGGTCTGAGAGGTTCTTACTTTTAGGCAGAGGAATAACTTTGGCTACTTTCCAGCTGTTTGGAAATGTACCATGTTGTAAAACGAGATTATAAATAAATGTCAAAGACTCGACCACATACGGGGCAGCAAGTTTTAAACAGTATGTATTTATCCCGTCGTGACCAAGCGAGCGTTTATTTTTGAGTTGGCTAATAGATTTGCCAACGTCAAATACAGTAAGCGAAGGAATACTAAAGGATACGTTTGGCGCGAGTTTGTCCTCACAAAAATCTGTAAGCCTTTCGGATATAGATGGTGTGTGAGTTGTCATACTGCTTAACAACAAATCAGCAGCAGACAAGAAATGGTTGTTAAATGTGTCTGCAGATATAGATGTACATGGTGCTGTTTGTCGTGATTTAGTGAACGCATAAAGGGCGCGCCAGACAGATAAGGTGTCTGTTTTGTTGTCCATCAATCGCTTAAAGTGGGGTTTTTTTGCCTCTAATACCACGTATTTAACACGATTTCTCTGCTTGCGGAAAGCACCAAAGCGCTTTAGTTCATTTCTGACAGCCATGACCTCTTTAATGTCATTGCTTAACCATTGGGGTAAATGCACATGTTTCACCCTCTTTTCACGCAACGGCGCATGTTTGTCACAAGAACCCGACGGAACAACCTATACCAATCGGCCAACGCATCTTCAGGATTCGTATGATTGTAAACCGAAAGAAAAGAGGTTTTATTTAGTTCGGCTAGAAACATATCCCTATTAAACTTTTTAAACGATCTATAATAGATAGTGGTATGCTTTTTTTTCGATTTTGTTTGTCCACCCTCAAACTGCCCAGCTGCAGCACACAGGGTAGTGGTCACTGATCGCCACTTGAAGGGCACAAGAACAATGAACCCTTGAATTGTTGGAGGTGTATACATGATCAATTAGACTGGCAGACGACTCTGTAACTATAGTTGCAGACGTGATAATCTGCTTGAGACCAACCATAGTGATTGTGGATTCCCAAGCAGAGTTCGAGACAAACATATTAATGTTAAAATGGCCAAGTAATAACACTTCAGTGCTGCTTTTGTTAACCTTATCCGCCATACTTAAAAGTCGTCATATCACTCAAATGACGCAGACGGGTTTCTGTATACAAATCCAACAAGCAGAGGTTTGTCTTTACCTCAACCCACACACTTTCAACAAAGTCTGATTCCAGGTCTGTTCTTCTGCGTGTAAAGTGCGCAATAGAGTCATGAATATACACAGCTAAACCTGTTTGCTGAGGACGTACAGGATCGCGCCGGATTACTGAAAACCCCGGTATCGAAATAGATGCGTCACTTATGTCGGAACGTAAACGTGACTCTGTAATTCCGAAAATATGAAAGTGGGTGGGCTGAGAGAGGAGGGGAATCTTGTTCAACAAGTGATAAATATTTAAATGACCCAAATGTAAATTGTGAAATGTTGAACTATTCGACATGTTAAAAGAAAGAAAATTATAAATGCAAGTACAATTAAAACTATATTGAACATAATGATCATGCTGTCAGGACTTCCAGTACTGTCGTGCCTCAAATTAATGTGTCCGTTAGGGTCACCACCTAGATAGTGGCTGACGGTTATCGCAAACACGTCACAGTCAGTCAGCAACAGCATACCCACAGTGCTTCACATTAAGTTTAGGCTGCCTTTCAGGTACTAAAAGACCACGAGATATATCGTAGCAATACAATGAGTTAGTGAATGTGCTCACGGACGAAATATTAATGAGAACGCTCAATTCAGCTGTCAAATAATTCACTAATTTGTGAAACTTGAAATGCCAAAACTTATAAACTGGAGTGTAATTGAGGCAAATATGTCGCTTTTAATAAGAGCTCGCAAGACTGTGAGGACTAAGGTGCTCTTGGGTGTACGATGGCACGGGATAGAAATAATCAGGTGGCACCCATGATAATGCTGGGGCAGTCCAAATACTTTGGGATTATAGCCGTACACCGGCCACGTGAACACCTGAGGCCCAAGAGGGTGTTGCGTCACCACTGGCCAGGAGAGCCCTGGCTGCTGCAACGAGGGGTTTACTGGCACTGATGACGCAACACCGCCGTCGGCAATATACTTCGTCTGCTGCATCAGATGCTCGGGTCGTTGCCAGGTAACGTGTCTGAGCGGCTCACTGTGTGCGGTTGCCTCATCCGAGCGGCCACTCTTGCTGCTGGGAGTGTGTGAAGCGTGGCGAGGCTGGTCGCGTGGCTGGTTGTCGGCTGGTAGCCACGTTCGTCTGATGTTGGTCGCCAGTCGGGTCATGCCCTTGTAGCTCGGGTGGATGAGGTCTCGTCTGTCTTTACTGTACATGGCAAGGCGTGGAAAACCCATGTGTGTGAAGGTGGCCGTGTTGTCGACGAAGATCACCCCCAGTTTGCGACAGGCGTGGCACAAGTTTGCGCTGGAAAGTTCTATTGGGAGTGTCATCCTACACTGTGTCTTGGCGGGCAGGATGCTGGAGGCGTGAAGTGCGGCGTTGGGGAATACACGCCTGCACTGTGTCAATAGCTGATCCCACAGGCGGCTGGTCACTTCGCCAGTCTTACAGTCATTCATCCCTACATGCACGGTGACCACCCGTACATGGGGTGCTTCAGTCTGACGCTTCATCCAGTCCGACAGATCTATAGCTTTCATGCCCGATACTGAGAGTATCTGGACCCTTCCACTTAGGTTGGTCGTCATTTTACTGGCCTTCATGTGTCGAAGAGTAGAGTCGCCGATGACGAGATGGGTTGCATCAGGCTGTATACGGCGAGAGGCCAGGTCAGTGTTCAGCAGGTGACTGTGACTGACGGCGGGGCGGGCCGACGTGACTGTCACTGCGGCCTAAAGTGGTGTAGAGAGGCTGATCTTCTGAAACACTGTTCCTTTCGGCTAAAACGACAACAGGTATGCGTGCACCCGCTGGGTTATTGACAGCCTCTGACTGGGATGGCAAGATCTCAGAGGCAGTGGCACACATGTATGAGGAAGCAGGCTGCCGGGTGACTGGTTAAGAGGAAGCATGCGGCTGCGATGACTGATCCGGATTCTGTGTGTTTGGTGGGGCAGTGATGATTCGATTGACCCTCCGCCTGATGTCCCTGATGGTATGTCCTTGGGATTTTTTGGACGAGGACAGGCGGCTGACTCTCACCTCTATGTTGTGCACCTGGTCATGCAGGCCGGCCCGTTCACTCTCAGACACCTTGCACGTTTTGGTGGCCTTGACAGCGGTGTCTCTGATGTGGCTGTCACGCTTACCGATCATGGCTAGAGCAGAAGCCAGCTGTTGTTTGGTGTCATACATTTCACGTTTGACTGCCTGCATGTCATTGTATAGGACACCAACAACAGCGTAGGCCGCCACGTGCCGCTGCAGCTGCTTAGTGGCAAAATATTTGAGAGGGAGAGGCTGGTGTGTAGAGTCATTGTCCGTTGATACTGCTACCGGTCGGCAGCCAAGCAGTGTGTCAACAGGCGTCTGGTCCGCAGTCAGAGGTCTGCAATCAGGCTGTAATCCGGCAGTAGCAGGAACAGACTGGTCGCCGGGGAGATGCGGGGTAGAGGAAGGGAGGGGACTAAGGTTGTCTGTCTCAAGGATGGTGGGGACGGGCGGGTGGACGACGACTGTGGGCGGGGCAGGGATGTTTGACGGCTGTACCGAAAAGGCATCTTCCCTTAATACTATTGAGTGGCCGGTTATTGCATGGATATGGTTGCTGGGCAATTCATTCACACTACAGGTAGTGATCACATGTCTAGAGGGAGTAGAGCCAACAGGCTTAAGGGCAAGGGTAAGGTTATCGTCGCCTGTAAGTGCGACGTTAGATGTTAGAGGGGATAGGGCAAGGCCAGAAAGAGAATGCGGGGGTGGGTGGTGCGCTAATCGGCTCACAGTAGATTAGGGGATTGAGTAGTTCGGAGTCTGCTTGAGGGGATCAGTCGGCATTCGACACGGTGTCTGACTTGGGGGTAGGTGGGGGTAATGGCGGAAGGGCGGTGGAGGCGATGCCATCAGTTGCTGTGGTGCTCAGCGCTTCAGTCGGTTCTAACTCTGTCACTGACAGTGAGAGCATGTCTGGAGCATATGTCTGAGGAAGTGAGGACAGGGGTGTTACCGGGCAGCGTAACGACTGGAGAGGAGGGCACAGCATTTGGTGCGATCACAGACTGATCGGTGGGTGTGGGCGGGACATTGTGCGCTGATGACCAGTCGTCAACAGCGCGGCTGGTGATGGCTCGATGTGTGACGTCAGGGGTAAGCACAGTGTCCTCGTTGAGGTCAGTCTCCATCAACAGTTTAACCAAGTCTGCAAGCTGGTGAAACTCTGTCGTCACCCACTTCACACACCTTAGGCCCTGGATTAAACGTGAGCCTCCTTTAGTCCGATTCTTTTTGTAGAAGAGGGTGACGGTTATGTCACACAGTACATCTCACCTGCCCGCCAGATCTGCACGAAAGTCTTGGCGAGGCATTCTGGGAGAACGGCGCTCTTGCTTCGCAAGTTAAAATCACGCAGAATGATATCACTTTCGTCAAAGTCAATGTCTCTCCACACTACATAGAAAGCGTCGTCGTATTGCTTCAGCATGTGGTTGTAGCGTAGCATATTGAGCGCTTTACGCCAGCGCCTGAGAACCGTTACATTATTAGTCTTAAAAACCTTTTGATTATCGTCCCTAGTGTCAGTGATAGTGGGTGTGACAGGGGAGCCTCGGGGGTGATGTCTATTGGTCACGGACCGCAGTGCCGTTTCCGTACTGTCCAGTCTCTTAGCCTTAGTCAGTCCCAGTCATCCCCTAATTTTTCAATTCCCTAAAAAAAAAACACTACCGCCCACCAGCTGCACATTTGCCAAGCACAAAATAAAATTTTAAAAAAACAGCACATCACCCGTCTCATTTCTTGGCTATGAGACTGGTTCCTTACCAATCCCACACCCAAGCACAGCTGAAATCAGCCTGCCCCTCAAATCACTACGTCAATGGCAACACAACATAGGCCCAAAATTGTCCACTGGATAAGCTCAGGATAGTATGAATCAAAGCACCAAACATGTCTCCTCTCAGCTAACCAGAAATTTCCAGCAAATTCCAACATTCAGCCCTACTACAAATTTTCAAACAAGACAATTTTTTTTTTTTAAACACCGGTCCTTGCACTGCCTGAAATGGCCAAATTTGACTGTATAATGTGACGTGTTGGGCTGGCTCGCTATAACAGGGGACAGCATGGCCATTGTTTCGTGTATAGTTGCACAGCCGTAACTGCGCTCAGCTCTGTACTGTCAGTGGGCGGTATTGAAGGAAGCTACACGCTGCGCGGCCGGCTCCTTATCTTACGGCCCGCACGCGCGCGCGCTTCAGAACTAATGGGAGGCCTTGAACAGCGGTGCGATCCCGGCTGCTAAAGCCGGTTTGGTAGACCACTCAGCGGAGTGAAAATGTTAATCCATTCGACTAAATATCAATATCTATATCAAGTCCCCGTCGATGAAATTACACCATCAGATGCATATCACCAAAAACAAGCTATCTATTCTAGCTATCTATCTATCTATCTATATCCCGTAGTCTTGCCGACCGTTCGCTGGGGCACCACTGATGACTTGGCAACCAGCTCCGTCCATTCCTCTCTGTTCTCTGCCATTCTCAGCGTATCGCCCAGCTTCAGTCCTGTCCACTCTGAGATATTGTCCTCCCATCTTTTTCTCTGGTCTTCCTCTCCTTCGTCCTCCTTGCACAGTGCCTTGCAGGATTATTTTGGCAAGCCCTGCTGAACGCGTGACATGCCCATACCAATTCAGTTTGCGTTTTCTCACAATGGCTAATAAGTCTTCATAGGGCCCGATGGCTTGCCTGATTCTGCTTCCCACTTCCTCGTTTGTGATGTGATCTCTGTATGAAATGCCAAGCAGCCTTCGAAAACATCTCATTTCAATGGCTTGTATCCTCCTTTCAAGGTCTGCTGTGAGGGTCCATGACTCGCAGGCATACAAGAACACCGAGATGACCAAGGAGCGCATCAGTCTGATCTTGGAGCAGAGTGTGATGTTTCTGTCCTTCCATATGGTCTTCGAGTCAATCTTGTCAGTGCTGTTGTTGTCTGCGCAATCCTGGACAGTATTTCTGGTTTTGATCCCTCATCTGTCACAATGGCTTCTAAGTATTTGAATTTCTTAACTGTTTCCAGTTTTTGGCCTCCAACCATGATTTCAGTGCCAATGCCACTGGCGTTATTGGTCATCAGTTTGGTCTTCTCTGCGCTGATTTCCATCCCATATGCAATGGCTGTACTATCCAGCTTTTCCACCAGCTGAGCTAGCTCCTTCTCTGTTCCTGCAAGGCCATCAATGTCGTCCGCAAAGCGCAAGTTCGTGATTGTTCTGCCTCCAATACTGACAGTTCCTTCATGATCTTTCAGAGCGTCCGTCATGATTCTTTCCAGGAAGATATTGAAACTAGTAGGTGAGAGCACGCAGTCTTGTCTGACTCCAACTGTAGTCCTAAACCAGTTTCCTATTTTGCCGTTGAAGCAGACTGCGCTAGTGGCCTTGTTGCAAAGGTTTGCTATGACTTTGATCAGGTTGGCATTGATGTTGTATAGCTTCATGGTGGACCAAAGGGCTGCATGCCACACCCTCTCAAACGCTTTCTTAAAATCCACAAAGACATGATAGAGGTCCTGCTGGTGCTGGAGGTATCTCTCACATAGAACTCTCAGGTTGAAGTTCTGCTCAGTTGTGCTGCGCCCTGGTCTGAAGCCTGCCTGTTCCTCAGCTATGATTTCCTCTGCCTGTGGTTTCAGCCTGTTCAGTAGGATCTTTAACATGACTTTGCTTGGGTGGGATATAAGACTGATCGTGCGATAGTTCTGGCATTGATGTAAGTTGCCTTTTTTGGGGAGAGTTATTATAAGTGATTGGGTCCATGGTGTGGGCCAATCCCCTGACTGCCATATCTTATTGCAGATTGTTAGTAAGGCGCTTATCTCTCTTCTCCCCCTTCTTGGACTAGCTCTGCAGGGATGTTGTCTGCTCCTGCTGCCTTCCCTTTTTTCAGCGACTTCACTGCAGCCTCTACTTCTTCTCGGAGGATGGGATAGTTGCCATTGTTGGTCACGGGTGGGTTGACAAGTATGCCTGGGTCCCCTGCAGCTCGGTGGTTGTACAAATCTGATCAGTACTCTGTCCATCTCTTCAGTATGTCTTGGTCTTCCGTAAGACAGTTCCCTTCACTATCTTGAATGATCGAGGAGCGTCCTTGTTTTACACTGGTCAGGTTTTTCACCAGCTGGTATACTTTTTTGCTATTATTTTTGTTCAGATTTTCTTTTACGTGTTTACACTGATCTTGGATCCACTTATTCTTTGCCTTTTTCATGCTATTCTTGATATCATGGTTAATTTCCCTGTATTGTTTACCTCCTTCTACCTATGATTTCTTTTTCTTTTATTCTCGACGCTTGTCACATAGAGCAAAGATGTCAGCTGTAACCCAAGGTTTCTTTGCTTGTCGGTGTTTGCCAAGGATCTCACTGGCAGTTTGGGTTACAACAGTGTTAAATGTGTCAATCAGTGTGTCCACGTCCGTGTCTTCTGCACCTAGAAGTAGCAGTGGTGCGAATTTTCCTCCTATCTTTGCCTGAAAGGCTTCCGCTACCTCTGGGTCTTTCAGCTTCTCGAGGTCAAACTTGATTCTGGTGGGACCCTGCTTGTCGACCTTCTTTAGGTGGAGTCGGAAGGTCATCATCACTAAGTCATGGTCACTTCCAATGTCTGCTCCTGGAAAACTTCTTGTCTTGGCCTGGAGAGGGATGGGCTCCACCAGGTTCTTTTGCCCAAGACACACCACATGCAATGACAACCTTACCTCAATCCATACCGGATCGGTCGTCGCCCGGAACAAGGACCGCGCCTTCTGTCTTGCGCCAGGGCAGAGGTGTTAAGTGTGTTACTGGTGCACCATCACCATCAAAACTCCGTGTCAAAAACAACATCAGCATTGGCACTTGGAACGTCAGAACATTAAGAACGCCTGGAAAGATAGAGGAACTGACACATGAAATGAACAGATACCATTGGACCATCCTAGGACTTTGCGAAGTACGATGGAAGAACCTTGGGGAAAAATCAACCCAGGAAAACCACAAACTGTACTACAGTGGCAGAGAAGACAAACACGAACAGGGTGTCGGATTTCCCGTCCACAAAGACATCGTGAACACCGTCATGAGTTGTCGGCCAGTCTCCAGTAGGCTTATCACCATACGCTTGAGGGCAACCCCATTTAATATCACCATTGTACAAGAGTATGCCCCAACAACAGACTATGGCGATGAGGAAATAGAAGACCCCCCAAGAAAGACATTCTTGTGGTGCAGGGAGACTGGAATGCTAAAATAGGAGAGGATGCTGCTAGGAACTGGAAAGGCACATGCGGACGCTACTGCAATGCAGAGACCAACGACAGAGCCTTAAGGCTCCTGGAATTTGCCAGTTCAAACGAGCTAAAGCTGATGAACACGTTTGGCCCGCACAAAGCATCCAGAAGGTGGACATGGCACAGCCCGAACGGAGAGCACCATAACCAAATTGACTACATCTTGGTGAAGAGACGCTTCCAAACCAGTGTGAACATTGCCAAGAACAAGCACCATGCCAAAAATCACACTTGGCAAGCACAATCAGCACACATAACTACACTTTGACTCAGAGCACGATGTGGCCACGACCGTTCCGTTCCGTGGCGCGCGCAGATGATAGAGAGAGAGAGAGAGAGAGAGAGAGAGAGAGAGAGAGAGAGAGAGAGAGAGAGAGAGAGAGAGAGAGAGAGAGAGAGAGAGAGAGAGAGAGAGAGAGAGCACCTACATACATATTTGCCCTTGGTGTATGAACTCTAATGTACTTAATGAGTTTTTTGTTTATTGCTTTACTTTGCATTTTTACTCATTTTATAGTTTTGTGCGTACGCGTGTGCGCGTATGTATGTCAGTCTGGAGTGCGTGTCCGATAGCGTGTGTTCAGTGTTTTTGTTCGTGTGTGCCTGAGCGCGTGCATGTGTAAGTTTGTTTGTGTGTGTGTGTGTGGGGGGGGGGGGGTGAGAGTGTTCGTGCGTTCGTTCGTAATTGCGGTGTGCATGTGTGTGTGTGTGTGTGTGTGTGTGTGTGTGTGTGTGTGTGTGTGTGCGTGCGTGCATGCGCGAGTTGTGGTGTGCATGCGTGCGTACCTGAGTGCGTGTATGTGGGTATATGTGTGTGTATGAGCGTGCGTGAGCGAATGCATGCATGCATCAGTGTGTGATATGTGTTTTCTTGTCTATGTCACTTATGTAGTAGATGTAGCAATGTCAAGTTTGAAAACTGGTCCTGTTACCAATAACTTCTACCGTTGGAAAATAAAGGTTCTTTGTTCATTGTTCATTGTTCTCAACAGTGTGCAAGGTATATATGTATGTGTTTATTATGCAGTTGTTTTTCATGTACCGTGCGGTGTAATGCATTTTAGCCAGACGTGGGTCGGGACTGTGCGTCGTCTGACGCGGGCGTTAGTTGAAGCCCCCGGACATATTATCACGATACCACAGTGTTACGATTGTGGTTGTGTTATCCTGTGAGAGCGTGCGTGTGTTATTCGTAGGTAACGATCTGATGTTTATTTGAGCTTTCACGGTTACGATTCACGTGCCTTTTTAGTAAGATTTTCTTTTGTTCGTGAGTAGAGCCGATTTCGTTTTGTTGTGTTTAGTCCGGTGCGTTCTGGAAAGGTCGCACTGTCTAGTGACATCGTAAGTGTCACGTCGGGTAGTTGGCATCGCAACATTTTCGCTACTTTTTGTTTTCCTGTGCGCGTGTATTGAGCAGCCTTTATTTTGTTTTGGGAATGTTTTCGTACTTTCTAGAGCTACCAGGTGATAGGGATACCATACTTTTATGTGACTTAATTATACGCTAGAATTTAGAGCTGAAGTGAGCAGTCGAGTTTTTGTAGCCTGTTATAGTTTTTTTGGAAAGTTTATTTTAATGAGCTTTGGCTGCGTGTTTCGTTCTGATTGGTTGCGTTGTATGATTTCCGTAGAAGATTCTGGAATTTGATAGTATATATAAGGAGGGCGCTGGGAAAGCCCGTTAGTACATTGTCTTGCTTTGTCAGTTGTAGAGACACGTAGTTTATTGCGAGAGGCGCTGTGTATGAGAAACTTTGTGTCGTAGTGTGGACATTGCAGAAGAGACTTTGTATCAGTAGTTTGTGCATTTGAAAGTGCATTACTGTGTGGATATCGCATCGCTGAATTAAATATTGTTGGAACTGTTACTCCAGTATTGTCTACATCCTTAAGCCACGTGTGACGGACTGCAGCTGAACGAGGTTTACTTTAAAGAACTATACGTGTGTGTGTGTGTCTGGTGTGCTTATCATACTTCGACTACAACTCCACCACGTAACATTTTGGCGACCCCGACGAGACCTCTTCAGTTGCTTCAGTGGAAAGGGTAGCAGGAGAAAACAGCCAGCAGTGAAAAGCAGAGATGGCGACATCGGAGATGGAGACATTCCTGAAAATTGGAAAGGAATGTGGACTCGAAGGAGCTCAACTCCTCGAGTTTGTAAAAGAGAGAGAGAAGGAGAGACTGGAGAGAGAGAGGAGAAAGAAGAAAAGAGACGAGAGAGAGAAGAAAAGGAGAGACTGGAGAGAGAGGAGAAAGAAGAAAAGAGACGAGAGAGAGAAGAAAAGGAGAGACTGGAGAGAGAGGAGAAAGAAGAAAAGAGACGAGAGAAAGAAGAAAAGGAGAGATTGGAGAGAGAAGAAAGAGCTGGAGAACGTGAAATCAGGAAACTTGAAAGCCAAGCAGAAGAAGCAGAAAAACAACGAAAAGAGGCGGAGAGGCAGCGACAACATGAAATTCATCTGAAGCAGATGGAGATAGAGGCACAGAGCCAGAGAACTAATGAAGCAACAGCATTAGCGAGCAGAGAACAAACAGCCCGTGCGCCAAAACTTCCACCTTTCATTGAAAATTCAGATAAGATGGACGCTTATCTGGAGCGATTCGAGCGCTTCGCAAATAGCAACAATTGGAAATAAGAGACTTGGGCTATTAAACTGAGCGCACTTCTAACTGGCAAAGCGCTTGAATTTTACACCCGCTTACCAAGAGAAGACGCCGAAGATTATACACAGTTGAAAGCCGCTCTGTTGAGACAGTACGACTTCACTGAAGAAGGTTACAGGCGACGATTTCGGAACTGCAAGCCTGAAGAAGGAGAAACACCTGGCCTATTCATTGAAAGAATCAGAAGCTACCTGGAGAAATGGATAGAGCTGGCTGGCCTAAACAGAGAGTACCAAGACCTGTGCGACCTCATCATCAAAGAACAAGTTTTCAGCGCATGTTCTAAGGACCTGGCCGCCCACCTCAGAGAGCAAAAAGACCAGTCACTAAAGGCCCTGGCCGACTTCGCTCAAAGATACCTTGACGCTCACAACATGAAGTTCGGGTCCAGTAAGCCACAGCGTGTGTCTGCACCAGCAGAGGAAATCCACAATGTCAGAGACATCCCGAGATACAAGCCGGTGGAGAACCTGACATGTTTTCTCTGTGGAAAGAAAGGTCACAAAGCGATACGGTGTCCTTCTAAAGATGTTCCCCGAGGCGACAACATCAGAAGATCCAACCAAGATCGTGGGATAGCGGGCAGAAGCAGTACCACGTCTCAACACAGAGCTGCTGCTGTATTAGCCAATGATGTGACGTCATCCAATGACTTTGAGACTAGAGAAACGCGAGTGACACCAGAGCTGATTGAATCTTTCAAAAAGAATGGACGCATCCCAGTAGGAGATGGGGCTACATTTTTACCAGTCTCAAACATCGCGCTGCCTGAGAATGAAGTGCCGAACATGCCGGTGGTGTCAGGATTCGTCGGCGACACACCAGTGAGAGTGTTGAGAGACACTGGTTGTAGCTGCATCATCGTGAGAGAGGACCTAGTAGCTGAAGACCAGAAGCTACAGGAGTGGACCACCCTCATTTTGGCTGACGAAACTGTAAGGATTATCCCCTTTGCCAAAGTCAGTGTCGACACCCCATACTTGACAGGAGAGGTGAAGGCGTTGTGCGTGAAGACACCAGTCTACGACCTCATCATCGGAAACATGGATGGTGCCAGAAACGCAGACGATCCAGATCCAGAGTGGAGACCTGAAATATGTTCTGTTACCACGAGAAGTCAAGCAAAGAAGAGTAACCAGACCATCCCTCTAAAAGTGGCGGACAACACGGAAGCAGCTGTCGTGAATAGGGACAGGCTGGTGGAGCTACAGAGAGGTCAAGACAAACCAAAAATGGCCGCATCGGTGCGTCTTGCTGATGACGAAAGACTAGACGACGAGAACCTGTTTGACCTTAATGAACTCCGACACAAAGAGGATGTAGAAGATATCCAGTTCGGTCAGAATCTGACCCAGACTCAACGTGAAGAACTGCGCGTCCTGACTCAAGAGTTCGAGCATCGGTTTACACCTGACCCAGGGACAACAGACACCATCCTGCACGAGGTAAACCTGACGTCAAACGAGCCAGTTCGCAGCAAACCTTATCGTCTTCCTTATAACACGAGAGAAGAATTGAAAAAGGATATCAAGGAAATGTTGAGTCTGAATGTCATCAGAGAGTCCAAGTCACCATATGCGTCCCCAGTTGTCATCGTGAAGAAACCAGATGGATCCAACCGAGTGTGTGTGGACTATTGCAGACTCAATAGACTAACAATCTTTGATCCAGAGCCTATGCCCACAGCGGAAGAACTGTTCCAGAAGGTCAGTGGAGACCGATTTTTCTCCAAAATTGACCTAAGCAAAGGGTATTGGCAAATCAAGGTTGCAGAAGAAGATATCCCCAAGACATCCTCGCGTTCGTCACACCCGACGGTCATTGGGAGCTCCTGAAAATGCCTTTTGGTATGGTGAACAGTGGTGCCACATTGAAGAGAGGACTGAAAAGGATCCTAGAAGATATGCAAAATGTGGTCTTTTACTGGGACGACATTTTGATCCATACCAAAACTTGGGGGGACCACCTCAAAGCCCTCCGAGAACTGTTCCAAAGACTGTCAGATGCGAATTTCACCATCCGTCCAAGCAAGTGTATTCTTGGGGTTGACAACATAGACTTCATTGGACATAAATTGAGCGAGGGTTTAAAGGGGCTACACGACACCAACGTGCAGAAGTTCAGGGATGCCCCGCGACCTACGACCAAGACGCAAGTCCGCTCATTTATGGGCTTGGCGAACTACTACCGGGAGTTCATACCAAACTTTGCGGCAGTCACAGCACCCCTGACTGATTTGCTGAGGAAAGGACAACCTAACATAGTGAAGTGGGAGGAGGCCCAAGAGCGAGCATTCCAGGCGGTTCGAGACATCCTAACCGAGAAGCCTATTCTACACCTTCCTGACCCATTGAAAACGTTCTTCCTGAGAACAGACGCCTCCAACGAAGGAGTAGGTGCAGTCTTGATGCAAGAAGATAACGGAAAACTCCACCCAGTGAGCTACGCCAGCAAAATGTTGACCAGAGCTGAGAGAAACTACTCGACCATCGAGAAGGAGTGCCTAGCCATCATCTGGGGAGTAAGGCGATTCGAACTGTACCTTCTGGGAGTGCCATTTGTTCTCCAAACAGATCATCAGCCCTTGAACTATATAAACTCTGCAAAGTTTACAAATTCTCGTATTATGAGATGGGCGATATTCTTGCAGAATTTTGACATTAAACTACAGTCTATCAAGGGTTCGCAGAATTTTGGAGCAGATTACCTGAGCAGAGCAGTTTAAATGAACATTTCTGTGTCCAGAACTTTTGTATGAAACATTTCGATGCTCAGGACTGTTTACAGGAACAGTGAGACGTTTATTTTAATTTGATTTTTGATGTGAAGTTATATTTGTTTAGGGTTTTATGTAGGTTTACACAGCCACAACCGTATTTTTGAAATTTGAGAAGACATTTTTGTGAAATTTCATTCTTAAGAGGGGGGTAATGTTACGATTGTGGTTGTGTTATCCTGTGAGAGCGTGCGTGTGTTATTCGTAGGTAACGATCTGATGTTTATTTGAGCTTTCACGGTTACGATTCACGTGCCTTTTTAGTAAGATTTTCTTTTGTTCGTGAGTAGAGCCGATTTTGTTTTGTTGTGTTTAGTCCGGTGCGTTCTGGAAAGGTCGCACTGTCTAGTGGCCTCGTAAGTGTCACGTCGGGTAGTTGGCATCGCAACATTTTCGCTACTTTTTGTTTTCCTGTGCGCGTGTATTGAGCAGCCTTTATTTTGTTTTGGGAATGTTCTCGTACTTTCTAGAGCTACCAGATGATAGGGATACCATACTTTATGTGACTTAATTATACGCTAGAATTTAGAGCTGAAGTGAGCAGCCGAGTTTTTGTAGCCTGTTGTAGTTTTTTTTTTTAAAGTTTATTTTAATGAGCTTTGGCTGCGTGTTTCGTTCTGATTGGTTGCGTTGTATGATTTCCGTAGAAGATTCTGGAATTTGATAGTATATATAAGGAGGGCGCTGGGAAAGCCCGTTAGTACATTGTCTTGCTTTGTCAGTTGTAGAGATACGTAGTTTATTGCGAGAGGCGCTGTGTATGAGAAACTTTGTGTCGTAGTGTGGACATTGCAGAAGAGACTTTGTATCAGTAGTTTGTGCATTTGAAAGTGCATTACTGTGTGGCTATCGCATCGTTGAATTAAATATTGTTGGAACTGTTACTCCAGTATTGTCTACATCCTTAACTCATTCTACCCCAACACCGAAATCCTTAAATTTTGCCGTTGTCATCTGAAGACTGCATTGCATTGCAGGACAGATCGACCATGATAGTTCAAGGGTGATGCCAGAATAGCTTGGCGCCCATAGGCGCCAAGCTATTCTGGCATCACCCTTGAACTATCATGGTCGATCCTTATCTTCCTGTGGTGTGTTTGGGGTAGAATGAGTTAAGCCACGTGTGACGGACTGCAGCTGAACGAGGTTTACTTTAAAGAACTCTACGTGTTTGTGTGTCTGGTGTGTTTATCATACTTCGACTACAACTCCACCACGTAACACACAGTCAATTCGTCCGGGCCTTTAATCCAATGTTTGAGCCGTAGCGGGGTCTGACCTACCTCTGATTTACGTACTTCTTTGTGTGTGCGTCTGTGCGTGCGTGTGTGTATGTGTGTGTGTGCAAGCGCGTGTGCGTGGCGGCGTGTGTGTTTGTGTGTGTGCGTGCGTGTGTTTTCATGTAGTTTGTAGCAAGGACAAGAATGAAAAAAGATCTGCGCAACTATTTTATCCTTGGAAAATAAAGTTTCATTTCATTTCTCTGCGCAACTATTTTATCCTTGGAAAATAAAGTTTCATTTCATTTCAAGTTTCATCTCTCTCTCTCTCTCTCTCTCTCTCTCTCTCTCTCTCTCTCTCTCTCTCTCTCTCTCTCTCTCTCTCTCTCTCTCTCTCTCTCTCTCTCTGCATACCACCCTTCCCATCACCCGTCGATCCCCCAACCACCAAAAGAACAATGACATCAAGTCAAAAGAAAGCCGATAAAATCTTCAGTATTCAGTCTGGACATCTGATTTTGTTCTTGTGAGCGTCATAAAATTCACCTACAGTAACTCCTTCACTGCCGAGGAAGATTGAAGCCCACCCAACTGCAAGAGGTTTGCCCGTCTTGCTGAAGTCATTCTGTATTCGTCCTTTCTTTGACGCCTGGGGATCTTTGACGCTGCATTTACAATATCAAACCCACAGTCTGCGTCCACTGGCAGTGAAGGGGTTAACTCTTTCGAGACTTGCCGCATCCGGATTCGCGGCGTAAAGCCGCGAATCCGGATGTGGCACGTCTCGAAAGAGTTAAAAAGCGCCGAATATACCATGAAACATTTTGCCCGGGAAACTGAACTCTAAATGAATTCAGCCCTCTCTTGTCAAGTTCCGAGGCCGGGGCCGACAATACTCATCTATCTATCTATCTATCTATCTATCTATCTATCTATCTATCTATCTATCTATCTATCTATCTATCTATCTATCTATCTATCTATCTATCTATCTATCTATCTATCTATCTATCTATCTATCTATCTATCTATCTATCTTTCTATCTATCTATCTATCTATCTATCTATCTATCTATCTATATCCCGTAGTTTTGCCGACCGTCCGCTGGGGCACCACTGATGACTTGGCAACCAGCTCCCTCCATTCCACTCTGTTCTCTGCCGTTCTTAGCGTATCGCCCAGCCTCAGTCCTGTCCACTCTAAGATATTGTCCTCCCATCTTTCCCTCTGTCTTCCTCTCCTTCGTCCTCCTTGCACAGTGCCCTGCACGATTGTTTTGGCAAGCCCTGTTGAACGCGTGACATGCCCATACCACTTCAGTTTGCGTTTGTTCACAATGGCTAATAGGTCTTCATAGCTCTTTCCCATTTGTAATAAGGAAGTTAAGCACGAGTATCCTCCCTTTGCTACACCGAGTTCCGGCAAGATGGAAGCAGACATAGAACGCATGAACGTGAAACAATTAAAAGATTTTCTTCGAAAACATGGACAACTTGTCAGTGGAAAAAAAGAAGAATTAGTGCGCAGAGCAAGAGGCACATTTCTGCTGCGAAAAGATGTTGAGGATGCTGTCGATGATGCTGTGGAAAGAAATGATGCAGGTCAGTAAACAGTTGACTCCACTGACCACTGCCATATGATATATTATAAATATTTCATATTTGTCAGCATGTGCTTCTTGTGCTTTGGACTCTGTTTATAAATTACATTATTGTCATATGTGTGTGTGTGTGTAAAATTTGATCTGCTAGTTAGTAGTTTTGTAATATAAGTAAAATCAATTATCCCTGATTTCTTATATAAATAAAGTATTCTACATGGCATAAAGTACATGAAATTGTTAATATTAAAAAAAATTCATAAACTTTATAAAAAAAATCAATGTCTGTTTACTTGAGTACCTATGCATTTTTGTAGCGCTATCAAACGTACTTCGAGCAGTCCCCTTTATTATTATTTAATTTAATTTTTTTTTTTACAAAATGCTGAGTGCTAACTACTAGCATCTATTTCATTGTCATAGTCAGAGTTCCTTTCAAATAATGAGTATGAAGTTAAAAATGATGTAACATGAGATGATATGATTTTTAAAAAAATAAAAAAATAAATATAAAAATAAAAAAAGAGAGAGAGCTATAGGCAACAAGTAGAGGTTTCTAGTGGTTGTTGCATTTTTTTTAATCGCATATTCAAATTAAACTAATGCAGGCTGTAAAATAGATACCCAACATAATCAATATTATATAATATAATATTACTAATTATTTATTTGTTATAAGACTTCTAAAATTACAACTGAGTGTCATTATTATTAGTAATAACACCACAGATGTGTTGTTTAAAACATTTACTGTCAATTTTCATTCATACAGTATTTTTGCTTATTTTACGGATTGGCCACTATTTATCTTGAAAATGAAGTGGTGGTGTGGGTGACACCTTCTTTGTCCTGTTGCATCGGGGCGATGGCATTGCTGGACTACTACAGTACTAGTACTACTAATACTAATATTATAGACTAGAGGAAATCTCAAAGTGTGATTAATAAATAAAGCTTCATTAAAGAAGACTAAATAAAGCTTCAGTAAATAAAAACACAAGTAATAATTCAAATAATTTACTAACCGTAGAGAGTTTAAAAGTTCGATTCGGGAAAACAGATAGGACATCATCACCAAATACAGGTCCACGTTTTCCAACAAAATGTTCCGAGCAAACAAGTGGATATTTGACCGTGTTATAATCTTGTCGGATCAAACGTAAGGCCGGCGCTGCTCCCAAGCTCTTTTAAGTTGCTTGTTTGCTGGACAGCTATGTAGCTTGACAACTCTTCCGTCAATAATTTTTCCTCGGTGGTTATAGCAAATAACACAGTAATGTTTTCCACCTCCACATACTTTTGCCGATCTAGCCTTTAATGCTGACGCCATTGTCGAAACAGCAGCCGGAACTCAGTGAGCGTTCTCCTACGCTAAAGAGCAGCGAAAGATAACCCGTACTTGATGAGAAGTGAGACTGTCCTATAGGGCCCGATGGCTTGCCTGATTCTGCTTCCCACGTAGTCCTCGTTCGTGATGTGATCTCTGTATGAAATGCCAAGCAGCCTTCGAAGACATCTCATTTCAGTGGCTTGCATCCTTCTTTTAAGGTCTGCTGTGAGGGTCTATGACTCGCAGGCATACAAGAACACTCAGATGACTAAGGAGCGCGTCAGGAGCGTATGGGATGGAAATCAGTGCAGAGAAGACCAAACTGATGACAGATAACACCAGTGGCATTGGCACTGGCGTCATGATTGGAAGGCAAAAACTAGAAACAGTTAATAAATTCAAATACTTGGGAGCCATTGTGACAGATGAGAGATCAAACCAGAAATACCCCTGCCACCATGCGTAAAATCCGCACCGATAAGTCCGACCCGTGGTTTACTCCGGAAGTGACTATAGCCAAGCAAGAACGTCGGCGTGCTAAGCGTACTTACTTACGCCTGTCATCCCTACCCGGGTATAGGCCGTCGACGAGAGACCTCCAGAGACTCCTGTCCTGTGCTTCTCCTTCGATTTTACTCCAGGTGGTTCCCAGTCTCTTCATGTCTACTTGGAGGTCTCGACGCCAGGTGTTTCTCGGCCTGCCTCTTTTCCTCTTTCCCTGGGGGTTCCATGACAATGCCTGCCTAGCTGGAAGCTGGCTTTCTCAGACTGTGAACAATCCATCCCCATCTTCTTCGCCCAATTTCATTCTCTGCTGTTATCTGCTCTGTTCTCTCCCAGAGTCTGACGTTGCTGATCTTCTCTGGCCAGTGGATTTTCAAAATTCTTCTAAGGCAACTGTTTATGAAGATCTGTACTCTGTTGACTGTGGTTTTTGTCAATCTCCAAGTCTCTGCTCCATATAGGAGAACTGTTTTTACGTTAGAATTGAAAATCCGGACTTTGGTGTGTTGTGACAGCTCTCTGGAACTCCACACTTTTTTCAACTGGAGAGAGGCTGCTCTGATTTTACCGATTCGTGCTCTGACATCTGCATCAGTGCCGCCTTTTTGTCTATGATGCTCCCGAGATAGGTGAAGGACTCCACCTCCTCCAACGAGGTGCCAGCAAGCAAGACTGGTTCTTCCCTGGTTGCGTTCAGCCTCATTGTCTTTGTTTTCTGTTTGTGGATGGTGAGGCCCACTTGGGACGAGATGTCAGCAAGCCTCGTGGTCTTGTCCTGCATTTGTTGATGAGTGTGGGACAGTAAAGCCAGGTCGTCTGCAAAATCGAGGTCGTCAAGCTGTGTCCACAGTGTCCACTGTATTCCACTTCGTCTGTGCTCTGTGGTCCTCTTCATGACCCAGTCTATGGCAAGTAGGAAGAGAAACGGAGACAGCAAACACCCCTGCCTGACAGCGGTTCTGACCTGGAGCTCCCTGGTGAACTGCCCTTCGTGGATCACACGACATGTCATGCCATCGTAGCTGCTCTTGATCAGGCGGACGAGCTTTGTGGGTACACCGTAGTGTCGTAAGAGTTTCCACAGTCTCTCGGTCCACGCTGTCAAATGCTTTCTCGTAATCCACAAAGTTGACGTACAGCGGGGAGCTCCACTCCAGAAACTGTTCCACGATGATGCGGAGAGTGGCGATCTGGTCTGTACATGATCGTTTTTTTCCTGAATCCTGCTTCCTGGTCTCTCAGCTGGGGGTCAACGGAGCTCTTCAATCTCTCCAGGATGATCCTGTTGAAGACCTTTCCTGGTACTGACAGCAAGGTGATTCCTCTGTAGTTGGAACACTTGCTGAGGTCGCCCTTCTTGGGAAGCTTGATTAGGTACCCCTCCTTCCAGTCAGCCGGCATCACCTCCTCTTCCCAGATCTTTCCAAACAGTGGGTACAGCATTTCTACTGTTGTCTCTAGGTCTGCTTTCAGAGACTCCGCTGGGATGCCATCTGGTCCTGCTGCTTTGCCGTTCTTCACAAATGCCACTGCTCTTCTGATCTCTTCCCGGCTGGGTCTGTCACAGCTGATGGGTAGGTCGGTCTCTGCTGGCTGGATGTCTGGGGGGTTGGGTGGGCTGGGTCTGTTCAGTAACTCTTCAAAATACTCGGCCCATCTGTCGAGTTGGTCTGCTCTGTCTGCAATAGGCTTGCCTTCTTTGTCTTTTACTGCTCTTTCTGTATGGTCATCTCTTGGCTTGACTTCGCGAACGAAGATTCTATAGGGCTTGCCCACGTCGTCTGCAGGCATTTTCGTGGCTGCGGAGGCCAATCCGGGACAGGCAGGTTCGACCGCAGTGGCTGCAGGGGAAGGTCTGGTCAGGGTTCTGAGTTACGACAACTCTGTTTTTTCTTCTGAGCCGCTTGTCCTTAAGGTTAGCTCTGCGAGAGTCCTCAAAGGAGACGGCTGCCTTGTGAATGGTGGAGCGCCAGGTGTCACGGTCCGCAGCAAGCGAAGACCACTGGCGGTGGTCGATTTGGCAGGCACTAAGTGACTTCTTGAGACCGTCTTTGTATCTCTTCTTTGGTGCCCCTCTGTCTCGGTGTCCAGTGGCGAGCTCGCCGAACAGACTTGCCCGACAATATTCTGGTAATGTCGTAGAGCTGTTTCATGTTTCCGCTGCCTGCTGCCTTTTCTGCCTCTGCTGCCAGGCTGTCTGTGTAGGCCCTCTTGTCTGCCCTGATACTCCTCTTCACCTCGCGGTTGGCTTCTGAGTATTCCTCCTGTGCCCTTACTTTGGCTGCTCTCGTGCGACTGATGTTGACAACTGCTTTCTCCTGCTTCCTCACTTCTATCTTCTTCAAGGTCTGTGCCGACAGCCAGTCGTTGTGATGGTGTTTCCTGAACCCTACAGTGTCTTTGCAGGTTGAGTTCAGCGCCTCTCTGACTTCCTTCCACTGCTGCCCTGTGGTGACCGTCTCCTCTTCATCTACTAGCTCCTGTAGCGCTTGAAACCGGTTGGACAGCACCAGTTTGAACTCTTCTCTCACACCAGTCTCTCTCAGGAGGCCTACATTATAGCGCTGTCTTCTTGTTGTCTCTGTGCGGCTTTTCTTTAACTTGAGCTTTATTCTCAAGGTAAGCAGATTGTGGTCTGAGGCAACATCTGCTCCCCTCCTCACTCGAACATCTTGAAGGGATCTTCTAAATTTCTTGCTAATGCAGATATGGTCTATTTGGTTCTCTGTAGTATGGTCAGGTGAGACCCAAGTTGCTTTGTGTATTCTTCTGTGTGGGAAGATGCTGCCTCCAATGACAAGTCGGTTTAGAGCACAAAAGTCTACAAACCTCTCCCCGTTCTCACTCATCTCCCCTAGTCCCTGTCTCCCCATCACCTCTTCTTATCCGGTGTTGTCCTCCCCTATTTTGGCATTAAAATCGCCCATGACGATGGTGATGTCTCGCTCCACACATTTGTCCACAGCACTCTGGAGTCGGTCGTAAAACTCTTGTTTCTCTTCCTCGTCACTGTCATTGGTGGGCGCATAACACTGGATGACGTTCAACTTGATCTTTCTCCTAGTTCTAAAGGCTGCGGTGATAATTCTTGGCCCAAGAGGTAATTCTTGGCCCATCAGCGCTCTCTGTGCCACTGGTGACAGCATGAATGCTACACCTTCTGTATGGGGGGCATTCTCCTCTTCATGACCTAAATACAGAATCATCTCCCCACTTAACAGCCTTTTCTGGCCAGACTGCGTCCATCTGGCTTCACTGATACCTAGCAGGGGAAGGTTGTACTTTTGCATTTCCGCTGTTATCTGGGCGGCCTTGCCGCTCTGGTACATGGTCTTGACGTTCCATGTGCCCATGGTTTGTGTCCCTGGATAGAGAGAGGCGGCTCGGTCCTGTGGCTTCCGAAGACTTCCGGCTTTTACCACAAGACGTCATAAATCTTCTGGTAGAAGAACCTTCCTCCTCCAGGAAAGGAATTACTGTTTGTCTTTTCGTCGGCGTTTTTGTAGCTATTTCCTTTTTTGCAGGGTGGGGAAGCTGCCCCCACGCCTAACCCCCTTACTAGGAGGACCAGGGGTTTTCTGTCGGGGTCACCTTCCCTTAGACCATGTTGGTTCACGGCACTTTATTTCATTCGATGCACCCCTCTCGCGAGGGACCCCCTATCCACCACCCAGGGGACGCGCCTCAACGCCATATGGTCCCAGCGCGAGGGTGCTAAGCGTGCCTGGCGTAAATCCGGACTCACTGTGCATAAACAGATTTATGACATGAAGAAACTTGTTGTCAATCAGACTGTATTGAAAGTGAAAACTGATTTTTACTGCTCCAAGATGCTTGAAAGTGACACTTGTAAAAAATTGTTTGCCCTTGCTGATAGCTTGCTTGGTAGATCTCGTGACTCTCCCCTTCCCACCAACATCCCAGCTGCTCACTTAGCCAACGCCTTTTGTAGCTTTTTGACCGACAGGGTGACGTCCATTCGAGACAGCCTTGATGCTGTGCTGTGCGCCCATATTGACACCCACCCTCCCTTTATCGATCACCCCTTTGTCGAGTTCACACCCGTCTCTGAACGGGTTGTTATTGACATTCTTAAGAAATGCCCGCCTAAAACGTGTGAGCTCGACCCCATGCCAACTTCACTGGTTTTTGAAAACATCGGAATTCTTCTGCCCATCATCACCAAAATCATAAATCAGTCCCTAGAGTCAGGCGTCTTTCCGTCAGAATTCAAATCAGCCGTTGTCAAACCTCTCCTGAAAAAGTCGAATCTTGACCCCAACCAGCTAAAGAACTATCGCCCCGTTTCAAACCTACCCTTTCTGTCCAAAGTTCTTGAGAGAGTCGTTCTGACACAGCTCACTAAATACCCACAGTCAAACAATCTCGTCCATCCGCTTCAGTCTGCTTACCGTGCCGGGCACAATACTGAAACTGTTCTCCTCTGTGTCGTTAATGGCCTCCTAAGTGCCTATGATGAAAACCAGATCTCAGTTCTTGCCCTGTTAGACCTATCAGCTGCGTTTGACACCATTGACCACTCCATCTTGCTCCAACGTCTAGAAAATTACTTTGGTATTTCTGGTAAAGCCCTCACCTGGTTTCACTCTATCTGTCTTCCCGCCATATCAACGTCTCTGTCAAGAACGTTCTTTCTGAAGCTGCTGCGCTAGAGTTTGGGGTCCCCCAGGGCTCTGTCCTGGGCCCCATTCTATTTACGCTGTATACTTAGCCTCTGTCTCAGGTTATCGCATCGCATTCAACCGATCATCACATTGTAAAATAGTGAATGAACTCAGTGTCTGATCAGTACTCACCATCAATATATTTCACAGCAATCTATACTCACTATACTGTATTCGACATTGGCTTGCCACCGGTTGTACTCTTGACATGCTGCACCTGACTGCTGGTGGGGTAAGTTTATTGTGTATTTTATTTGATTATTAAATGTTATATTTCTGATTATCATAATTATGATCTTATTATGTATGTCGGATTGGAATGGTGTCGTTCGATTGCTTTGTTGTAATAGTATAATATTTGTAGTGTTCATTTATAATTGTATTTTGTAGATTGTTCTGGCTTTGATTCTGAATCATTTGGTTTTGTAAATATTTTTGTTAATGTTATCAATTTATTATTCCGTGTGCACGCTTATATGATTTATATAGAAAAGTGAATGTTACATTTATTTATATCAGCTATATTTATGTGGAGAGTATGTATTTCTGATGTTTATTTATATATATATTGATTTGTCTTTCTTAGGGTTTGCTTAATAAACGAAAGGAACCCTTACTGCGACTTCCCGCCCGTTACATCTGGTGTCAGAAGTGCCGCAACCCCCATCAGCATGGAGGATCGGAAAGTGGACACAACAGCAGTCGAGGACCTCCAGCGGAAGGTGGCCGAGCTTCAGGCACAGCTGGATGCAGACCGGGGCCAACTGTCAGCGTCAGGCAGGACAGCACGGCCCAGCGCTTTCGTCCTTTCTGACCAAGAGAGGATCGCGCGCTTCTGTGACAGGCCACGCGATGCAGGCGACATCACTTTGCAGGACTGGCTGGACGACATCCATGCTGCTATCAGTTCGCGCAGGATCGAGGGCACCGACAGATCAGCCTTCATTCTGGAACACCTTGGGGGCAAGGCGAGACGGGAGATCGTAGGCAGAGGTGGCATCAGCCTCTCGGGGGATAGGATCCTGTCCATCCTGGAGAAAGTTTTTGGTGATGGCGCATCACTTCCCAGATTACAGTCGCAGTTCTACTCCTATCGACAGGACAGGGAGGATCTGCTAACATGCTCACACAATCTCGCTGTTCTGGCGGACAAGATTCAAGGTATAGAAAAAGACTCCGCTTTTTCCAAGCGCAAGGAGATTATTTTGAAAGAGAGGCTTGCGGAAGCAGTTGCAGATGTCACTCTAAGGAGAGAGCTGCGACGGCTAAATGAGGAGGTCCCTACACTGACGTTCTTTGATCTCCGTGATAAAGCCGTCCAGTGGATGGGTACCCCAGCGGCACTGCGTCCACGTCTGGAGGAGAAACAGACCCATAGTGAGTTCCTGGACATCCTAAAGTCTCAGCAGCAGCAGATCGCTCAGCTCACAGCTCAGCTGGAGGGCCTTACACGCCGTCACCAAGCAGAGGGCACAGCACGGAGCCAGCCAGGGGAAGCCCGTCGATGCTACATCTGTCATGCAACAGGACACCTTCAACGGGACTGTCCACATCGTCAGCAGAAAGGCCGAAGACGACCGTTAAACGGAGACACCTGCCATTGTGAGCCAGATGACAGGTGGACGAGGTCAATATGCTAGTGGCTCATCACGGCTGGAGAAAGCTGTTGGAGAGTGTCCAGTGGTAACTATAAACATTGGGTGGAGTGATGTAAAATGTCTTGTTGATACAGGCGCACAGGTTTCAACCTTGACTGAGACATTCTTTAGACATGTTTTTAGTGACACAACACACACTGACGATGTTTCCCCTTATCTAAAGGTTTCCGGCGCTCAAGGCCTCAAGGTGCCATGTATTGATTATGTAGAGCTAGACATTACAGTGATGAATAGAACTTTACCTAATATGGCATTCTTACTAATTCTTAGTTGTTAGAGATCCTCAGGGTGTCATGGCCGAGAGGAAGAAGGTACCCGGTGTGCTCGGTTACAACATCTTGAGACACCTGAAGACTGTCGAGGGAGGTAGCCATCCGGACTCGACTCTATGGCAAGGCCTAAGTGCCCTGTATGAAGAGAACGCCATTTCCGTGTCAAGCGACAGTTACGTGAAACCACTGGGGAGACGGCCTGTTCTGATCCCAGCACGCAGCCTGAAAATAATCTCATGCGCAACCAAGCCAGCTGCACCGGGTACTACGCGCGACATTCTAGTCGAGCCATCGGACAAGCTGTACCTTCCGGCCAGAATCGGAGTTGGGAGGTGCCTCTCTCGACTCAGCGATAAAGGGGTCGTACCAGTTCAGGTCGCTAATGTCAGTGACAGAGACATCTACCTGAAACCCCACGTCCCTATAGCATGTGCAGCTGAAGCCGACACTCCGCACTAGTACAGCGTGACTGTAACACAGGAAGAAATCCTCATCGAGGAAGTCAACGTACTGCCATCGCACGATGCACGTAGAGATATCATGTCTGAAGTATCTGTCGGAGACATACCCAAGAGCAGGGCCTGCAGCTCTCTCTACACTCCTCCACAGTTATGAGCATGTTTATAGCAGAGGCGATGATGACCTTGGCTTCTGCGATCTAATCCATCATCGTATCGTAACGGATAATGACACTGCCGTCAAGGTCCCACACCGCAGGATCCCACCCCAGTGCTGGGCTGAAGTGAGGGACTATCTGCAGTCTGCTTTGAAACAGGGCATCATTCGAGAGTCATGCAGCCCGTATGCCTCACAATGCGTCATTGCGAAAAAGAAAAATGGCAAGATTCGCTTTTGCGTTGATTATAGGGGATTGAATGCTAAGACACACAAAGACGCCTACCCTTTGCCCAGAATCGAGGAGGCCCTGGATGTGCTGAAAGGATCTAAATACTTCTGCAGCCTGGATCTAGCTCATGGCTTTAACCAGATTCCAGTGGCGCAAAACGATATAGAAAAAAAAAACAGCGTTTCTGGTCGGCACTGGAGGTCTCTACGAATACACCAGAATGGCCTTTGGGCTTTGTAATGCGCCGGCCTCATTCATGAGGGTAATGGACAAGCTTTTTGGTGATCAGAACTTCCAGACCCTACTCATTTACGTGAACGACCTTCTGGTATTTGGGAAAAGCTTCGACGAGACGCTGGAAAGACTGGGAATGGTGCTATCAAAGCTCTCAAACTTCAACTTGAAGGCACAGCCCAACAAATGCCACCTGTTTTTCAGCCGTCTGCGTTATCTTGGTCAAATGGTTACATCTGAGGGAATACTACCCGACCCAGACAAAGTCTCCGCAGTGGCAGATTGGCAGCTGCCCACCAGCGAGAAGAACTTACGGGCTTACTTCGGGTTGACCTCGTATTACCGCCGATTCATACCTGGCTTCGCTCAGATCGCAGCCCCTTTGCACGCTCTGCTGAATAAAACACCAGGCTCGGGACGCAGCAAACGTTTGAGCGGATGGAACGAGCAATGTACGCAGGCATTCCAGACCATGAAGCAGAAGCTAACAACAGCTCCAGTCCTCGGCTACCCAGATTTTACTCTGCTCTACATCCTGGAGATCGACGCCAGCTTCCAAGGCCTTGGAGCTGTTTTATAGCAAGCCGAACAGGCCGGAAAGCGAGTTGTTATTGGCTACGCCAGCAGGGGACTAAGGGAAAAAGAGACATCCATAAAAAGGTACAGCAGCATGAAGTTGGAATTGCTTGCGCTCCGCTGGGCAGTCACCGAGAAATTCAGAGATCTTCTGCAGGGCAGTACCTTCACGGTCTATACTGAACAATCCTCTCAGCTACATCCAGACATCCGCCAAGCTAGGTGCGGCAGAGACTCGCTGGGCCACAGAACTGGCCAACTTTAACTTCATAGTGAAATACCGCTCTTTGCGATCTAATGGGAACGCGGACGCACTCAGCAGAAGGGAGGTCCATGTCGAGCAATTGATGGCAGAATGCGACGAGCCTCAAGCTGCAGCCACCGCCGTACCATCTGAAATTAGAACAGCCATCGTAAACCTCACCCCAGAGTTTGTTCTGCACGAAATCCAGGTCAGGTCAACGCATACTTCTGCTCCCTCCTCCCTACCAGCAGCTGACCTGCCCAGGTTGCAACAGCATGATCTCACATTGAAAAGGGTCTGGCAGCTCTACAAAATTGGTCACAAACCCACCAAACGACAAGCAGCTAGGGAAAACCCCAACGTGCGGAAAATACTCCGCTGTTGGAACCAGCTGAGGGACAGGAACGGAACCCTTTATAGGGTGGCGCAGGACAACGGTAGAGACGTACTCCAGGTCCTCCTTCCTTCATCACTAAAACCAGACGTCCTGAAAGCAGTCCACGATGACGCTGGGCACCCAGCAGCGGAGAAGACTTGCAAGCTTGCCCAGGGCAGGTGTTTTTGGCCAGGCATGATGGCCGATATCACCAGGTACACAAATGATTGTGAAAGATGTTTCTTTGCAAAGGAAGGGAGAAGAGTCCACACCACCATGGGAACGCTCACCGCCACCCATCACATAGAAGTCCTCGCAATGGATTTCCCTCTTCTCGAACGTTCAACCAGTGGTCTGGAGAACGTGTTGGTACTAACCGATGTCTTCACGAAATTCACTCAAGCAGTCACTTGCAAAGACCAAACAGCACAGAGTGTAGCGAAAACCCTAGTAAACAGCTGGTTTCTCAAGTATGGCATACCCAAACGCCTGCACAGCGACCAAGGGAGGAATTTTGAGGGTGATGTCATAAAGGAACTCTGCAAGCTGTATGGAATCTACAAGAGTCGCACCACACCATTTCACCCAAGCGGAAATGGCCAATGTGAGCGCTTCAATAGAACCATGTACGACCGACTGCGAACACTCCCCGAAAGAGCGAAACGAAGATGGCCGGAACATTTGCCAGAGCTGGCCTTCTTCTATAATGCAACAGTTCACTCAACAACTGGATACACCCCATACTTCCTGTTCTTTGGCCGAGTCCCTTACCTGCCCATCGACTACCTGGGAATTCCCGCATCTGGTGATGGGGTTTTGACGGATTCTCCCGTTAGGGTTGATGACTGGCTCGCGGAGCACCAGAAACGTCTCCAGCAAGCCCACAAACTGGCACAGCAGCTGACGGATAGAGAGGTCTCAAGGCGACAGGAAGCTGCGGCCTCAAGGGTTAATGATGACGGCATTGCAGAGGGGACGACTGTTTACGCTCGCAACCGTCAGGTCAGAGGTCGAAACAAGATCCAGGACACGTGGAATAGTGAACCGTACATAGTTTTCCGCCGGCCAGATTCACAAGGAAACACTTTCATGGTGCACTCTGCGGACGGTCGCGGATCTGTTAGGACACTACATCGTACCGAACTACTCGTACCGCGATCGCCAGTGCAGCAAAGACCTCAGCCAACAGCCTCTTCTCCGGCCATCACCGTCGTCAAAGAGCGACACTGGTGACGACAGTCCGGAGTCCCTATCAAGGCCAGACTCTGTGCGTGACCACAAACGGTGACAGCAACAACAACCAGAGCTGCGATACCACTGCTGGTGACATGAGACAACAGGTCAGAGATGGAGGTTCACCCTCAGGACGTGACCCCGGCAATGCTCAAGCAGAGGAGCGAAGCATTCCCCGAAGATCGACACGCCACAAGGGGCATCATAGCAACCCTCACCATCTCCCCGTTACGGCCATCCAGCAAGAAATGGGACTGTTTGAGAAACTGTTGACGACGCAAACTCTCCTGATGAAGATTCTCCTAGACAGAGGCGTGGCAGAATATTTAGATGTTGTCGAGGACGCCAACTATTAGCAGGGGAGTCTGTAACATAGTGAACTGAACTCAGTGTCTAATCTGTACTCACCATCAATATATTTCACAGCAATCTATACTCACTATACTGTATTCGACATTGGCTTGCCACCGGTTGTACTCTTGACATGCTGCACCTGACTGCTGGTGGGGTAAGTTTAATGTGTATTTTATTTGATTATTAAATATTATATTTCTGATTATCATAATTATGATCTTATTATGTATGTCGGATTTGAATGGTGTCGTTGGATTGCTTTGTAGTAATATTGTAATATTTGTAGTGTTCATTTATAATCGTATTTTGTGGATTGTTCTGGCTTTGACTCTGAATCATTTGGTTTTGTAAATATTTTTGTTAATGTTGTCAATTTATTATTTCGTGTGCACGCTTATATGATTTATATGGAAAAATGAATGTTACATTTATTTATATCGGCTATATTTATGTGGAGAATATGTATTTCTGATGTTTATTTATATATATTGTTGTCTTTCTTAGCGGGTTTGCTTAATAAACGAAAGGAACCCTTACTGCGACTTTCCGCCTGTTGCAAGATGTATGCGGATGATACACAACTTCGGAAACTCTGCACCTCCAAACAGCCCCAGTCACTTTATTTCAGATGTTCAGAACTGTATCTCAGATGTTAAGTCCTGGATGTGTGAAAATAAACTTAAGTTTAAACGAGGGCAAGACGGAAGCTCTTCTTGTCGGTGCCTCTCGACTGCCGTCCAATTATCCTGACTCTATGCGCATTTATGACGCGCCTATTCCATTTTCTGATTCAGTTCGCAATCTTGGCGTTTTTCTTGATAAAGATCTTCAAATAAAGGAGCGTGTAAATCATGTCTGCAAACTTGCTTTTCTGGAATTAAGACGCATCAGTTCTGTCCGTCATTACCTCACTACTGAAGCTACCACCAAACTGGTCGTCTCCTTAGTCTTGTCCCGCATTGATTACTGCAATGCCCTCTTAGCTGGCCTCCCTCAGTTTCTCATTCAGAAATTGCAGCGAGTTCAGAATTGTGCTGCACGTCTCATCATCCGCGCCTCACAGCATCAGCCCATCCCTCCTATTCTGAGACAACTTCTTTGGCTGCCAGTCAAACAACGAGTCTCGTACAAAATCGCCTGAGTGCTACAAAAGCTATTCAGTAACTACTCTACCCCTGCCTATCTCGCTGATCTTTTTCAACTATACACTCCCTCACGCTCCCTCCGTTCAAGTAGTGACACGCGCCTTCTCAGAGTCCCGCTATTCATACAAAACCAGAGGCGACCGTTGTTTTGCGCACGTTGGCCCTGTTGTCTGGAACTCTCTACCTATAGACATCAGACATTCTTCCTCATTCACTGCCTTTAAATCTGCCCTAAAGACCCACCTGGTCGATACCCCAATGTAGCTCAGTTATTCGTCATTATGTACCTGTGTGTGTGTGTGTGTGTGTGTGTGTGTGTGTGTGTGTGTGTGTGTGTGTGTGTGTGTGTGTGTGTGTGTGTGTGTGCCGTGTGTGTGTGTGTGTGTGTGTGTGTGTGTGTGTGCTCGCGCGCGCGCGAGCGTGTATTGTAGAATCCGTTGTTTCTTTGGTTTTATGCCCCCCACCACTCCCACTCTTTATTTGTAAAGCGCTTAGAGCTTATTTAAGGATAAGCGCTATATAAGTAGCCATTATTATTATTATTATTAAATACTGTCCAGGATTGCGCAGACAACAACAGCACTGACAACATTGAAAACCATATGGAAGGACAGAAACATCACACTCTGCTCCAAGATCAGACTGATGCGCTCCTTAGTCATCTCAGTGTTCTTGTATACTCATCTCTGCGAGTGCTCAAATTCTTTAGTTACCACGGCGGCTTTGTGTTTTTACTTATGCGGCGGAAAACAGGGAGGGTTGGGGTTTTTGAAAGCTCGATAAAAGTCCTAGTACAGGGGCGTATTTTTAAAAAAAAAATATTTATCTATTTATTTATTAATATTATTATTTTATTTATTTATTTTATTTTTTTGTTTGGGGGGGGGGGGGTCCAGCCCCTCCCTTCCCCCGGCCAAAAGTCTTTCAAGTGCTATAACAAAGTCCCTTTTCGGGAGATTGGACCCCCCACCCACCCCACCCCACCCCCACCCCACCCCCATCCCCGCTTTTTGTTATTTTGCCCCCCCCCCCCCCCCCTCATGCAAATGCCAAAGAACCTCATCACCCATCACCTCCTCAAATGCGGCAGCTCAATTCTCTGCCTCTTGTTGATCCCATTCACATCCGTGAACTTTCGACGGATACAGCTGCTTGGCGTTTTAAAAAAGGAGTTATTAATAAATCAGAATCAGGGCAAAGACTTAGGCTATCTGCGCCCCTTTACAGTACGGGCGTCCACGCAATAATGAAAGGGCCGTTTCCATGGAACGCTGTAATCACTGAGGACATTTTCCTAACTGCAGTATGAGCTCATTTAAGGCGCCCTCATCAATAGCTGCAAAACTATGCGACACTTCCGCAGCTATTGATGCGGTACCTTAAATGAGTTAAGTACCTCAAGCTGATGTCAATGTGGCAATTACTTGCGAGCGAGAGGCATATGTTCTCGTAAACCCCTGGCGTCGGCTGCAAGGGGTTAATTTACGCCTTTTGCAGATGGCGCGGGCTGGATGAATCCACTGAATGTTTGAAATCCATGCAATGTTTGTTCTGCTTCTAACCTGTTTGTGCCCGCTCATAATGAAGGGTTCAGTGTAAGTTTGTCGTTTCTGAGAGTACAGACTGATTTCTCGAGCAAACAAAAGATTTGATTTGTTTCATGCATACTGGCGATGAGGATGATAAAAGTGACTGTGTGATGTGGGTGTTTTCACTGTAAACATAAAGATTAAATTATGCCTGACCTTCAGTTAAGCAAAATGAATCACGAGCGTTCAGTTCGACCGACAAAAGGCGAGCTTTCACGAGCATTCTGTTGGTTGAACTGAGCACGAATGGTGTACTTGCCTTTCAAGGAGGCCATATAATTTATTCTATTTACACAAGGACACATGGCCGATGCTGTGGAATAGGTACAGATTTTAGGGCGGATAACCTTTGTAAGCATAGCTGTGCATTCTGTTCAATATAATTATATTCGCATTATCCTTTTATTGAGTCTCGACAGTGTAAGCATACAGTAATTGACCCTGGATATTATTATTATCATCATCATCATCAGTCCCTTGCCCGAACTGGGCGTTGGGGGGACTGAAAGGCAGCAGCAACAGACAGTGCTCTCCACTGAGTTCTATTTTGGGCGGTGGCAAGCAAGTCTGGCATCTCGAGTTCAGTCCATTCTTTTATGTTTGCGACCCAACTCTTTCTCTGACGACCTCGCCGACGACTTCCTTCGAGAGTGCCTTGGAGGATAGTCTTGGACAAGGTGTTGTGTCGGGTCACGTGGCCAAACCAAGCAAGCTTGCGCCGTTTCACGGTTGCCAGAAGGGGTTCATGTGGGCCCACCAGGGAAGTGACGATGCTCCGTACATATTCGTTGGTCTTGTGCTCGCGGTACGAGATGCGGAGCAACTTCCTCAGGCACTTGTTCTCAAAGGCTTGGATTTTCTTTTCTGAGTCTGCAAGCAGTGTCCAAGTCTCACAGCCGTAGAGTAGAATAGACACTACGAGGGACTTGTAAAGCCTGTACTTTGCAGTGACCATACGATCTGTTATCCTGCTCAGAGAGGAAATAGACCCCATGGGTTTCATACTTTTTATTAGTGATTGATCAGGAAAAAGACGTTACTTATGCGGTCGAACATTTTTATTTTATTTATTTATTTTTTATTATTTTCTTTTTTTTTTACATAGGCTATATCAAACAGTGCGTCAGTGTTTCGTCGGGCCGTCAGTTGCCTGAGTACCTTCGGTCCTGATATAACGGAGCACAGGCCTTGCTTAGTGGCTGGCGCAGGACCAGTACTGAGGCTCAGTCACTGATACAGCCGGCTGGCCCCTGGGCATTATCAGGAAGATGTGTTTACTGTTTGTGTGCTTATTTGTGGACGTAAAACAACAATACTCAGTTATATATGCATGAGTGTTGACTACCCTCCCCTTACCCCTTCTTCCTCCTCCCTGGGAGATACCTGATCCGCCCCTGCAGCCGGCAGTACTGACGCCGCCTTTGATCTCCACAAGAGGAGGACCCGCTGACCCCACTCTCATACTCGGCCTCAGTACTTCAGTCCGGGTACGGTCCTCAGTATTATACTTGAAAAAGTACTAGTATGGCTGATGGTGCGCTAGAAACTACCTTGAATTACATGTTGGCAAAACATGAGAGATGGTCATAGATTTCAGGAAAAACAAACATTATCCCGATCCTGTTGTCATCAAGGGAACAGAAGTTGAGCATGTATAGTCGTATGTGACTCCGTATTTAGGAGTGTTCGTCTTTTTGACAACGCGCTCAACTGGAAACAAAACACAGAGGCCTTCAAGTTGTGAAAAAAGCGCATACCCGTTTTTACTGTTTGAGAAAACTCAGACATGCATGGATCATTTAATGTAAGCACTCAGCTTTTACAGATATTTTACTGCTCCAGTATTGTTAGCCGTTGAGACGGTCTAACTTTCGGGCTGACGTGCTGGCCGGGGTAGAAATGTATGTAAAAGAGATCAAGGTCGTCTCAACTAGACAAAGTAATCAGGAAAGCGGGCGGGGTGATTGGTAGCACACAAGATACTTTAGACACGCTGTACAACAGACGGATTATGAACAAACTGGGCTGACATTCTTGATGACTGTGACAAAACACATCAACTTAGCCTATATGATGAATTAGACAGCAGACTTCAGTATCGCCGAACGAAAGGGCAGCGGACTTCGAGTGCCTAAAAGTAGTACATCACGTTATGCCAACTCCTTTGTCCCTCATGCTGTTAGCCTTTTCAATGACAGTAATATCAGTACTGGCTATAGATAGTGTCTGTCACTCAGTGAACACTCTTTAGTTGTTTAGTACTGACTAGTCTATTCAGTAGTTCACCCGGCTGCAACATTGCCAAAAGCCGGCACTGACAGGTCCGGGAGTATAAACCATAAGTGTTTCTGATGCCAACAGTGTCACGTTTTACAAAGGTACAAACTGAGTGCCTCTGTTACAGTTCATCTCTTTAACTGAGAATTAGGTTATTTAATTAATTGAATGAGTGAATCAGTGATGACCATGCCGGCCATGTCACTGTTGTATAGTCGCGGGCAGAAATTTCAGTCCCCATGAGGGATTAATAAAGTATTGTTGTATTGTATTGTATTGTATTCAGTGTATTGTATTGTATTGCCACGTATTGTATTGTATTGCCGTCGTGATTGTATTGTATTGTATTCCCTATCTTTACGCGAGACTCTGCCCATCTATGTATCTATCTATGTATCTATCTATGTATCTATCTATCTATCTATCTATCTATTTATCTATATCCCGTAGTCTTGCCGACCGTTGGGGCCGGCACCACTCGGATGACTGACTTGGCAACCAGCTCCCTCCATTCCGGCCTCTCTGTTCTCTGCCATTCTTAGCCGCGTATCGCCCAGCCGTGAGTCCTGTCACTCTGATGATCGTTGTCCTCCCATCTTTTCCTCTGTCTTCCTCTCCTTCGTCCTCCTTGCAGTGGCGCTTTGCAGGATTGTTTTGGCAAGCCCTGCTGAACGCGTGACAGCCGGACATGCCCCGATACCACTTCAGTTTGCGTTTTTTCATAATGACTAACAGGTCTTCACTCTCAGTGCCCATGCCGCCTGGGCTAATCTACCCATTACCTCATCAAACAAGAAGGCGAAGGAATCGAAGCTCTGGCAAGAGTTTCGTGCCCCTAAATAAGTAAGAAAGAACGTCTATAGTATCCGAGCGAATCCGGCAGTCCGCCGCAGGGACACGAAACTCTTGTGACTATCTACAACCTGGAACTTTGATTCTCTTCCCCCCCCCCCCCCCCCCCCCCCACCCCCTCCCCCCCCTCCCCTTTTCTGATCAAACCGAAAAATCTAGATGGAAGAGCGACAGCACAAATCTACGCTGACTGGATTCACGCTTGGTTTATTTAAGACGAACACATTGCCACATTCACGTTATATAGACTTACGCCTAAATAATAGCGAATTTGACCACTTCACCGACAATGTGATTGAAGAGGACTACAGGGAGGTAAACCTGAAAAAAATGCAATCGCCCATAAGAGTAGTCTCCCGTAACAAAATGGCTGCCTCCGTCAGCAGATCAAAGTATTTTCTGTTCGTCGCATTGTTTGTACCATGATCGGCGCACTTCGTGCAAAGAATTAAACAAGAGTACACTAAATACACTTCAGTATCACGAACCATGGCTTCTAAGGGCTCTGCAAGTTTGCTAAACTTCTTTATCTTCAACTCGAATTATGGACCGAGAGAAGGGGAGGTTCGTTTGTCGTTTTTTTCCCAACCCTTGTCATTAGAGCTTATTTCCTGGAGGAATAATCGCGACATAAAGAGTTACCGACAGTCAAAGGGTTAACCCTTTGGCTGTTGGTATCGTTGTTTAGGACAGCTATCGACTTGATGATAAAAATAAATTCATGAAATCCACACTCGTACAAACTCCTTGAAAATAATGCTCCTTTTATCGCCCAGACAGCCAAAGATGGCTCAGCTTTGAAACGCAGTTAGTAATTACAATTTATGTCCCAATTGCACACGTAAACAGTCAAACGCATCCAGGTCCAGATAAGTAAATTCAAAAATGGCAAAATGAATGCCCCTTCGTGCATTATAAATGTTAAGATGAGGATTTCATCCCAAAGTATACCATATTGTTTGGAGCTCAGGTGCGTTTATCTTTTAGGAACATTCAGGGTTGTTGATATTTTTAGGCTTATTATGCTGATCCATTTCCTCCTCTCTAAGCCAACCCCTGATCAACACACGTCGGCGCACACAAATAAAGACGGACACACGGTGCTTCCTGCCATTAGTACGCTCTGTGGAATTGTAGTGACAGGAATCCATCTCCTTCTACTCTAACCCACCCTCTGATCCACACACACTGGCACACAAAAATAAAGGCGAGCACACGGTGATTCCCGCCATTCATAAGCTCCGTGGTCTAGTGTAGCAACTAGCATAGCTATTCTGAAGAAGAAGAATAGCACGAACAGCGAAATGACGTCACTTCAAGCTTCACGTCATGGCATCATTAGTCCCACGATGCCGTGTTCATAGTGACGACTCGATGTTATACGTCACTTATTGTGGTACTAACATTTGACGTATCAGAGAATCAACCTTGCAATTTTCTTGCTGATTTTCACGCCTAGGGCTTGTACTTACCATTTGACCTACTCCTACCCCAGGGCCGGGACAAACAGCAGGCTTATGCAAACATTGTTTATGAAAAATCATGCAGGTATTAACGAGAAGATAGTTTTTTTTTCCTGAAAGAAAAATTAAAGTTATCTTAGCTGTTTCACACATGACTTCTTGTTCTAAAAAGTGGTGCAGAACATTGTCTGATTTTCACACCTATGGAATACAGGTCACAATTGACCTAATCGTACCCAACAGCTGAGACAAACTGTAGGCTTGTGTAAATACCATATGTGAAAAATCATGTGATTATTAATGAGAACATTGTTTTTTTTCATAAAAGAAGATTCAATTGTTTTAAGATTAACCCCTATAGTTCATGAAATTAATCCCAAAAACGTGAAAATATATTTTTTTGAAAATATTTTAATTATCACCCAAAAGTTCTTGAGGTACAATTCTGGTTAAGGAACTAATTTAATATCTTCATTTTATCTTTATGCAAAATATCTAGTAAAAATAAGAAAAATTATGGACTCCAGTGTGGATCAATTGGTTTTTGTGAAATGGCCATTTTCTCGCCAATGAGCATTTTAATAAAAAAAATTTGAAAAAAAATGTCCCGAGATAATTCTTGTAGAAACAATATCCTAAAATTTCAAGCTTGTCTGTCCTCAAATGCAGGCTCTAGTCACTGTCACATACACACACACACACACACACACACACACACACACACACACACACACACACACACACACACACACACACACATACATATGGCGCTTGGTGCCAAAAAGATGTAGAGAACATCTTTTGCAAGGTTTGTGACATCATTTTTATCGTGTTACTTCTTTGCCAGAATTTCTGTGCCGCACACCAAAAACGTTATGAGCATGCTACGAAATGCACTCCGACCCAGCCCCATTTCAAAGTCTACAGTTTTTTCAATACAGTAGACAAAAAATCCTCAATTTGTCAATGATAATAATAGAAAATGTTTTATTGTTATCTCAATTTTTCATACATTACAGTGTAGTTTTGTTTTTTTCTTTCAGGAAGAGAAAAAGATCATGTTCTATTTTCCGGATGATGCTGACATTGACACCAAAGTGAAGAACATTGGTCTTTCAGAGGCTATTGTTCAGTTCGCAAAGTATGTAAAAAAAAATATTTTACATTGAATAACGTGTAATATAGAACCTACTATGAGGTGGTGTTAGCCCCACTAGAGATTTGATAGAAAGGCATGCATTAGTACTTGAGGCATCCAGACATACATACATTGCTTGCACAAAAATCAGAACATCCACACCCTCTGCACCTTATGAAACATGTATGATATATCATCGATACTGTTCATTGATGCTGTTCTTTTGTTGATCTTTTGTGATCATGTGGTAGAGTGATTGTATATAGAGTAAGACCAAATAAACAAGTGCCTTCATGTGGAGTAAGTTAAGGAGAAAGATTTATTAATGTGTGTCATTGCTGTGTTGTAGTCTTGAAAATGAATGGGAAAGGAGGAGAGTGGGTAACTGCTTGAACAGGCACATGGGATCAGTGTCCAGTCACATCACAGCTGGCTAAAATGATTAAAGACTAATGGGACAGGGTATTACTGTCTCGCCCAATCCCACTTGCCGCCGGAGGAAGCATACATGTACACGGTACTTTTTTCTCAGGTGTTACTACTTTCTTGGCTTTTTGGCAGACAAGTGTGCATATTGCCATTGTCCATGCCACCCTGGCCCATTCATGTTTGATGGCCACTTGAAAACTATGACAAGTGATTAATTTTACTGACCTCTAACTTTAGGCTCAGTCTAAATGTCTGATGCCGTGGTGTCTTTACAATACAATTAACAGATATGAAAAAGAGAATGTTCAAGACACACATCAATGACATAGAGTCACACACACAAAGATACATGCGTTTTCACATGTGTGAATTAAAATTGTTGGTCAAGCCAACACTCGGAGCAATGAGAGAGAAAGAGACCCAGTGCACAAGAGATGTTAGTGGAGACAGGTGCAACTTTTGCTTCTGCCCTGCTCAGTAACCGATGACACATCAACCCAGTGTGCAGGAAAAGGCACATCATTTCAATTCAATTTACTGTGTTTTTTAGGACCTTTTCGGAGTTGCCATGCCAGAGCATGCATACGCAGAAATCACGGCAACTCTTTCTGGAGCCAGAGCCTGGATTTTGGATGGCCATGGTGGGTACATCTGCTATTAGTTGGATGTGCCTTATACATGCATGTAACAGGTAATGCTCAAGACATATTGCATGCTTGTTACTGCAGGTCAGCCTCAGTATTAAGCGCTCCAGTATATGCGAACATGTCTGGCTCAACAGGACTGGTCAGTGTTGGTCTTAGATGGCCAGCATCCTAGGACCTTTCCCTAAACAGTGTTTTTTTCACAGGGCAGTGTAAATTTAGCACTACAAATAAAATGATCACCATTAACGTGATCGACTTTATGGTTCCTGGGTCACAGAGGTACTGAGGCTGAGGTATTGAGATTCATTCAGCAAACAGAACCAATAAGGCTAATATTTGAGACATGATGAAACAGCACAGGTTTTAATGTGGTCATTTTTGGGGGCTGCTATTAACCCAATACATCCAGAGGCTGATTTTTTTTTAAATTTGCTTATTGTCCTATGAAGGCTCATTACAGATTTGGAGAGAAATCAACCATTTTAATTCAAGCCAAGCTGTTCTGGCACCACCCTTGAACTATCATAGTCAAATTTATTTAAAGCAGAAGTGTATCATGATGAAAAGGGTTAAGCAACATCTCCTTTTATCAGACTTACTGCAAATTCACCTTAAATTTCAATATATTGGCTCACAGTATGTCATATTATCACCAACTAGTGAGGTCTTTTGATTGCAGACGGTGAGCTTGCCTTTTAAAGAGAAGACAAAAGATGGTCAGCCATATGTTGAATACAGAGAAGATGATGTGCAGGACTCTGTGTTTTCTGCAGTCTTGAACTTGGCATACAGGATGTTTAAGGTGTGATTCAAGTTTATTATGTTTCATTTCATAGAGTGTGCAACAAACTGTTTAGGTGCAAATATGTTGTGTGTGTCAGCAAGTATGTTTGCGTGTGTATGTGCATGCATGCTGATGCACATACATTATTGTGTGTGTGTATGCACACTGTTGATGCTCTTGTTCAGCAGTGTTTGCTGCTGTCTGGAACTTGGCGTACAGGATGTTGAAAGTATGATTCAAGTTTGTTATGTTTTATTTCAAATAGTGTGTTTAGTGTGTGGTGTCTGGAGTATTCAAGGAGGGGGTTTCACCTATAATAAGGGGGACAAGTCGTCTCTCGAAGGTTAGAGAGTAGTCCACCAGTATAGGTCCCCACTTTGACACTCAACTCTCACTTGTGGCTCCACGTAGCTGCAGCATGCACAGCGGCCACACCACAGGCAACAGCTTCGACTGGCTGGCTAAACCAAGTGAGGGGAAACCGAGGCTCTCAAACCCTTGGTGAGGCAGGACTTGCTCATCCTAACATGCAAAGTCTGTCACCGGCCGACTGGGCGGAGGAAACTCAATCAAGGGTTCAATGGCCAAGAGGGCGGGTCAGCAGTGCACTGTGGAGTGCATAAGGCATGTCAGAGCACAGAAGAAGACATGGCCATCCACTGCAGCCAAAGAAGTTACCAGTTGTAACATCTCATCGTGCCACTGGGTTCTGATTTCTGCGGCCGATAGGGTGGGGTTGCTCCAGCGCAACAGCTTCTCCACCAAAATCTCCTTCACGCGCAGGTTTTGTGCATGGATCTTCAACTTCACCAAATCTGCTTCTTCATCTTCTTTTTTCTTCTGCCTTCTCCAAAAGCCCTGCGGCGATGGGGAACAGGCGAACCAACAGGTAGAGGTTACTACTGGGAGTCGTAGCTCCAAACCTCCACGTAGGTGGCCTGTGGCCCAGTGGTCGCTGTTCCCTGTACCAGGGGCAGCAGGGAAGTTCGGCAGCATCCCAGGCAACTGAGCAGCCTTCTTCAGGACAGCACTGCTCACCCTAGTAAGGGAGGGAACTAGAAAAGGTGTTCCAAACATTGCCTGCCCTACACAAACCGGTCAGCTTACCGCGGCTGGCGGTTTAACCCTTTTATGTGGTCAAAAAGAAAAACAAAGAAATAAACTTATTCTCAGTATGTGGAATGTACGAACCCTGTTGGACAGAGATCAGACGAAGAGACCACACAGAAAACAAGCCCTCATAGCCAGGGAGCTGGCAAGATATAAGATCGCCATTGCGACTCTTAGTGAAACCAGATTTGCTGACGAAGGCTCGATCTGTGAACCTGAGGGTGGGTACACCTTTTTCTGGAAGGGCAAAGCTGAGAATGAGGACAGGATACATGGGATTGGCTTCGCCATCTGCACCACGCTCCTCCGACAGCTGCCTTCTCTTCCCACTGGTATCAGCGAACGAGTGATGAAGCTCCGTTTCCCCATCTCTCACACCCGACATGTCACTATCATCAGCGCCTATGCTCCGACACTCGCTAGCGCCAATGACAACAAGGAGGCCGTTCTATGAGACCTCGACTCCCTCCTGAAGTCCACTCCTGCAAGTGACAAACTCATTGTGCTTGGTGACTTCAATGCTCGAGTTGGGTGCAAAATGTGACTGCTGGGAAGGAGTAATGGGCCCACATGGACTGGGCAAGATGAACAGCAATGGCCTGCTGCTGCTGACATTGTGCGCTGAGAATGGACTCGCCATCACCAACACCCTCTTCAGGCTGTATAGTAAGTACAAGACAACATGGATGCATCCCATGTCCAAGCAGTGGCATCTCATAGACTATGTCATTATCCGCCAGTGGGATACTCGTAATGTCAGAATCACCAGAGCCATGAGAGGAGCTGAGTGCTGGACCGACCATCGGCTGGTGCGGTCTGTCCTCAACATGCACATTGCACCAGCACACAGGAAGAGGCCGAAGCTCACCCGACCTTCATTCAACCTGGCCAAGCTTAAGCGCCCTGACATCAAGGAAAACTTTCAGTCCCACCTTGATGACCTGCTAACTGCCCATGGACCGTTGACTGGCAACCCAACTGAAATGTGGAACCAGTTCAAGGAGATGGTGGCGGAGTCTGCCAAAGATGTGCTTGGACCCAAGCAGAGGGTACACCAGGATTGGTTTGATGAGAACAATGAAGAGACCAACAAGCTACTGGAGCAAAAGCGCAGTGCCTTCATTGAGTGGCAGAACGACATCAACTCCTTGTCCAAGAAAGACCGCTTCAAACACCTCCAGAGAAAAGCCCAGAGAGAGCTCCGCAAAATGCAGGACACCTGGTGGGACAGCAACGCAAAAGAACTTCAACACTTTGATGAATCCAACAACTCCAAGGAGCTTTTCAGCACTATGAAAGCTGTCTATGGCCCTGCCAGACCCAGCACAACCCCTCTCTTTTCTTCCGACGGCTTCACCTTGCTGAAGGACAAAGGCAGCTTTACTGAGCGCTGGAGAGAACACTTCTCAAATCTGTTGAACATGCCTTCTACTGTCGACCCCGCGGCCCTGGATATGATTCCCCAGAAGCCGACACTGGATGACCTTGACCTCCCACCTACCCTGGACGAGGTCAAGAAAGCGATTAGCCAGACTAGCTCTGGCAAGGCAGCAGGCATGGATGGCATCCCCGCAGAGGTCTTCAAAGCAGCTGGACCTGAGACCCTTGACACCTTCCTCAACATTCTGACATGCATCTGGGCAGAGGAGAACATGCCACAGGAATTTAGAGATGCCACAATCGTCTCCCTGTTCAAGAACAAGGGCAGCAAAGCAGACTGTGCCAGTTACCGAGGGATCTCACTCTTGTCCATTGCTGGCAAGATCCTCGCGAGAGTCATCCTCAACCACCTGATCAGCTCTGTATCTGAGGAAGCACTCCCAGAGGCTCATTGTGGCTTCAGACCTGGCCGCAGCACAGTCAACATGGTCTTCTCTGTGAGACAGGTCCAGGAGAAATGCATTGAGCAGCACATGGACCTCTACGCTGTCTTCATAGATCTGACCAAAGCATTCGACACTGTGAACAGAGAAGCGCTTTGGGTCATCCTCACAAAGCTCGGCTGCCCCAGGAAGTTCGCCAACATCATCCGCTTCTTCCATGATGGAATGGTTGGAGTTTTCCAGTCAAACGGTGACACATCCGCACCCTTTGACATTTCCAACGGTGTGAAACAAGGTTGTGTTCTTGCCCCCGTGATGTTCAACCTGTTCTTCACGTGTGCCCTGACCCATGCAGTATGCGACCTTGAGAAGGGAGTGTACCTGAAGTACAGACTAGATGGCTCTCTCTTCGACCTCCGTCGACTGAAAGCCAGGACCAAGACCATCAAGAGACTGATCCTTGAGGCGCTGTTTGCCGATGACTGTGCGCTGATAGCGCACACGGAGTCTGACCTCCAGACCATCGTCAACAGGTTCTCGGAAGCCTCTCGACTGTTTGGCCTCACCATCAGTCTCAACAAGACCGAGGTCCTGCACCAACCAGCCCCAGGCACCAGAGCCCCCCACCCAAAGTGTGTATTGAAGGCGCCGAGCTGAAGACTGTCGACCAGTTCAGGTATCTGGGGAGCATCATCTCTTCTGACAGTACTATCGACAAGGAAATCGCAGCTCGCATCAGCAAAGCCAGCCAAGCCCTGGGTCGTCTGCGCACTCGTGTGTTGAATAACAACAACGTCGAGCTCTCCACCAAGATCAAAGTCTGCAAGGCAGTAGTCCTCCCCAGCCTCCTCTACGGCTGTTATTCATGGACGCTGTACAGAAAGCACCTCAAGCAGCTTGAATATTTCCACATGAGATCCCTGCGCTCACTCATGGGCATCAAATGGCAAGACAAGGTGACAAACCTGGAAGTCCTGGAAATGCTGGCTTAGTGAGTGTTGAAGCCTTGATTTTAAAGACACAACTTCGCTGGACAGGTCATGTCATACGCATGGATGATTCTCGTATGCCACGCCAACTCCTGTATGGTGCACTCTCAAAAGGCCACAGGAAGCAAGGACGGCCAAAGAAACGCTTCAAAGACTGCATAAAAGACAGCCTCAAGTACTGCATCTTCCCGGCAAAGGAACTTGAAGCACAAGCACAAGACAGATCTGGCTGGCATGCCGCCACCAGGAAAACCTTCACGCTCTTTGAACAAAATCGGTGCGAATGGATCACCAGTGCAGAGCTCACAAAAAGACAGCGTTGACTCTCCCTACAGCTACGTTCCAGTGCCCCCATTGCCCTCACAGGTGTGGCTCCAGGATTTGCTTGGCCAGCCTTACCCGCACCCACAAATAGAAGTCATGCACAATGACGACATCATCGGTTTCGATGGTCTACCCATTAGTGTTTAACAAAACGTCTCAAGTTTATGTTTGTGTCAGCAAGCATGTTTGTGTGTGTGGCATGTGTGTGCGCCCTTGTTATTGTATGCACGTGCTTGTGCACTGTTGAATCTCTTGTTCAACAATAAGAAGACATATTTTTACTTTCAGGCAGCAATTGTTTTCAGCTGGCAGTGCACAAAATTACGTACAGTATTTAAAACAATATTTGGGAAAATAATGTTCTTGCATGTGATGACAGTATTATTTATTTTTTATTTTGCAGTTGTTCAATGGAACATTTGAGCATATCCTGCAGAGAAGTGGTGGAGACATTGTGTCTTTGCAACAGCGCCTTGAGCATTTTTACAACAAGGTATACTGGTGCTTTTCACAAAATTTTTCATGAAATTGTAAAGTTGTCAGTATGGTGAGTGTTGTGCTTGTTAATCAGAATTGTTTTTACTAGTGAAGACAAAGATAAGTAGCTGCTTAATGCAGGAAAAAGATGATGTAAAAACGAGAGAGAAAAGCTCAAAGAGAGACCAACTGAATAGACAGTTGGCCTCTCTTTCTCTCACTTGTTTCTGCATCTTTTTTCTGCTTTAGTCAACTAGTAATCCTTCTTGCATAGGTGTGGGTGCAGCACACACACTGTTGAAACACCCAATTGAGGGTGCATGTGCAAGTATAGCACATATTGTAGAAATAGTCGATGCATTTCTCTCTTCAGTCATACCAGATATTTCCCTGGTAATTTAAGGTCATCAGGCTTCAAGCTAATCTGGCACTACCCTTGAATTATCATGGTCGATGCTTCTTCTGCAACTGTATACTTTTTAGATGACACATCCATGGGTTTGAATTGGTTTAAACGCTACATTGGCAGTGTTTAACCCATATCATAATTTCGAGACTAAATTAAAGCTTCAACTTTGTACACTGCCATAACAATGCAAGCTTCATTACAGTACTTACAGATAAGGATATAGACCAATGGCTTTAGTTCAAGGGTGGTGCCAGAATACTTGGTGCCTAGAGGTGCCAAGCTATTCTGGCACTACCCTTGAACTATTTTAGTCAAACTTATTTCACACACTGGTATATTCCGAATGATAAGGGTTAAATGGGTTCAAACGCTACATTGGCAGTGATTAAAGGAGTGCACTGGGCATGCGTAATAAAGGAAATAGGATGCTAGCTGCCTCGGTGTAAGAAAGTGTTAACATATCTGAGCACTAGAACTTTTGTTTGTTTCCTCAAAACCCTTACTGATGGCATTACTATATGGAAGGTACACTTAGCTTACCGATTTCAGCTTAAGAACCCTTTGTGTATACCTACACAACCAGGGAACCAACTACAGGGAGTTGTAACCAAGAACCATGGGTAGTCTCCCTTCCCTCCATAAGGCCACATGAGCAGTGGTGCCATTCCAGTCTTACGCTTAGCTGCCCATGAGAACATTTCACCGGTTCAGCCTTCCGGCTTGGTTTGGATAGCATTCTATGACTACTCTGCTTTTGCGAGCTTGCTACTAGTGGATAAGAAGATGGCGAGGTAAGGCTTCGGGTTATGCCTTGAGAGGACTGTCTCATTGTGCGGCCAGCGATGACATCTCCCGTGGAATTTTGCGAGTTTCGTGACTCGACTGGACTTTGTTTTCAGAGAGTGTTCGTGAGTTCCTTGCACGGGGGCCTTTCATTAGTGGCCCCAAGCGATTGCCTTTTATGGGGTGGTGCTTTTTGTTGCAGTGCACAGTTACGTACCTGTAGGGGGTGCAAGGGCTTTCAGTGGCCCAGCGACTCGCACTCCCTCTGTCTTCTATGCTCCTGCTGCTCCTCCCGTACATGCAAGAAGTGCGCCTCCTGGAAGGAGCAGAAGTGGTCCCAGCTTTGGGGATTCTATTGTTGTCATGGGCGCCCATCGTCTTAAGTCCAGAGACCCACCCATGCAGTCGGCTCGGGACTGGTCGGCGCTCGATCCTTACTGCTGAGCCCCCCCAGGCCTTCGCAGACGCTCGACCTCGGATGTTGTGGGGCCCTCTTCCCGCCGGACGCAGCGGTCAGTCTCTCGTCGCCCCCCCCCCCCCCCCCCCTTCCAGTGGTGGCTGAGACGCAGCTTTCTGTCTCTCATGGTCCCCCCGCTAGTGGTGGCTGAGACACAGCAGTCGGTCTCTCGGGGCCCCCCTCTTGTGGCGGCTGAGACCTTGCCCGGCTCACCGCAGAGACACCCTCAGGCAGAAGCTCGACGGCACTCCGCCTCTCAAAGCTGTGCCCTTTGCTACCAGGACAGACCGGCGGCCCCGCTCTCCATGACGTAGCCACTGTGACTCTCACCTTAGCGCCGACTCTCCTCGTCACTCCACGGGTGAGGACTACCGGAGGATTCACCTTCACGCTCACCCCCAGCGAGCGAGCATGCAGCTCCACCAAGCCCCGTTGGGAGGTTCCCTCCTTTTTAGTCCGACCTGGCAAGCCGTCAGCTAAGGACCTTTGGCCTAGCGTGCCTAGGATGGACTCCACCCGGTTTCGGGTTACACGCAAGGCCGTGGGTCGCACCCTGTGGAGCTTCAGACCCTACTCCCGTCCAGTCGTCAGATGCCCCCCTTGGTCCAGTCAGGCCCCCTCCGGTCGCCCCCGGCCCCCTCCAGTCCTGGCCCCCTCCTGGCCCAGGAACGCCTGGAAGCCCAGGCATGGGAGGACCCAGTGACTCTTGCCCAGTTTCGCCCCCGCCAATTCCTGCAGGGTCTCCAGTCAGCGGGAGGCTCGCACTGCACAGCGCCGCGTGGCGGTCGCTGCTGCCAGACGACCCTTGGATTCTCGCCACCATCTTGGAGGGCCTTCAGATCTCCTTTCGGGCTCCCCCTCTGCTGCGCCACTCCCCCTCTGGACTCATGTGCCGGTCGACCAGCTCAAGTCAGACTCACTGCAGGACGAGGTCCTCGCTTTGCTCCAGAAGGCCACCACGGAGGTAGTCGCCTGCCATGATTCTCCAGCCTTCTACAGCCGCCTCTTCGTGGCTCCCAAGCCAGGCGGCAAGTGGCGACCAGTCATCGACCTCTCAGCTTTGAACAAGTTCATTGTGCCCCCCACCCCCCCCCCCCCCCTTCCACATGGAAACGGCAAGAGCATTAAGAGCTTCAGTTCAGCGCATGGACTTTGCTGTCAGTCTCGACCTCTTGGACATGTACCTCGACGTTCCCATGCACCCTTCGGCGCGCCGGTACCTGAGCTTTGCCTTCTGCGGAGTGGTGTACCAGTTCCGAGCTCTCCCCTTTGGCCTCAACCTCAGCCCCTGGGTCTTTACGAGGATCATGGATGTGGTAGTGGCCAAGGCCAGGCAGGCTTCTTCCAGCGCTATCTGGACGACCTGCTCCTCAAGAACCAGGAGGTGGCCTCTCTAGTGGCGGACAGGGACGTGCTCCTGGCGCTTCTTCGTCAGCTCAGTTTTCTGGTCAACATGGGGAAGTCGGATCTCTCTCCATCCCGCAGGTTCGTCCACCTCGGCATGGAATTCTTGACCGACCTCAACAGGGTGGGCTTACTGGAGGCCCGCATCTAGAAGTTGGTGGCCCTAGCACACCAAGTGTCCCTCGCGGAGGCGGTTCCAGCCAGAACCTGGCTTCAGCTCCTGGGTCTCTTGTGCGCAGCGACGTATCTGTTGCCCCTCGGCAGGCTCTACTCGCGCCCGCTCCAGTTGCATCTCCTGCTCCACTGGCGTCCGTCCTCGGGCGATCTCGCGGCCCTGGTCCCAGTTCCGCCTTTGGTCAGGCCTCATCTTCGGAGATGGACAGACCCGTCTTGGCTGGAGACGGGAGTGCCCCTCTTCTCTCCCCCCTCCTCAGTTCTTGCTCTGCTCAGATGCGAGCCTTGTTGACTGGGGAGCGCACTTACTGCCGGAGTTCAACGCAGTCTTGGGCCAGACCTCTGGGACCAGCACATCACTGGCTGGAGTTAAAGGCCATCTGGCTTTGCGCTCATCAACTGGGAGGTCCTGATCCTGTCTGACAATGCGACGGTCATGGCCTATATTCAGAAGCAAGAAGGTATGTGCTCCACGTTCCTCTGCATGCTCCTGTACCAGATTCTACTGTGGGGCAGAGATCATATTATCTCGCTTCAGGCACAACACATCCCTGGTCACCTGAATGTTCTCGCGGACTCGCGCTCTCGGCAGGGTCAGCTCCTCCACACTGAGTGGTCCCTCTGCCCGGACGGTTTCCGGTTGTTCTGTGCACACTGGGAGATGCCCATGATCGACCTTTTCGTGACCGGATGGAACAGACAGGCTCTTTGTCTTTTCCATCCCAGGTCCTCGCCTGGGCCGTGGCCACTCTGTCCGTCTCCTGGGAGGGCCTCATGGCCTACGCTTACCCTCACTCGGTGCTGGTGCCCAAGGTCTTGCTGAAGCTCAGGGGATGCAGCACGGTCCTACTCCTCATGGCCCCGTTCAGTTGGAACACGAGTTGGACAACCCACCTCTTGAGCCTCGCCACGACCCCTCCCCTCAGGCTTCCCACGCCTCGCACGAGGCTGAAGCAGCCCAGGCAGAATCTCTTCCACCCTTGCCCAGACAGGCTCCTTCTTCATGCCTGGCGGTTGTGCGGCAGGCCCTGGCAGCCAGAGGTTTCTCACATGTGGCAGTGGAGGTGATCGCTGCAGCCCGCAGACCTCCGCCCGCAGGGGGTACGAGGGAAAGTGGAGGTCCTACAGTCCTGGTGCGAGTCGGAGCACCTGTCCCCCATGGCACTGACCATGCCTCTACGGGCCGAGTTCTTCCTGTGGCTGTTCAGAGAGCAGATCTTGGTGAGTCTCTGCCTGCTCACAGGTTTGACCGGTCCCAGATGTCCCAGCTGCAGGACCGGGTTCAAGCGTTGAAGGTCTACATGCACAGAGTAATGCCCATCAGGAGAGACCGCTCTCACCTCTTCCTGCCCTTGACCCCGGGCCGAGCAGGCGGGACATCTGGGATATCGTCCTGGCTGCGATGGGTCATCCGCTTCGCATACACGGATCTCTCCCCGGAGGGTGCTATGAGACTGCGGATATGGGCACATGAGGTCAGAGCTGTCGCCGCGAGCATCAACTTCGACCGTAACTGTGCAGTCAGATACATTATAGCGGCTGTCGGGTGGCAAACAGATTCCACCTTCGCGCGCTTCTATCTCCGAGACCTCTCTGGCCAACGAGGCACCCTGGCCCTCATCGGAGACCTCTCGGCAGCGCAACACTCCCTCCCGGCGCCTCAGGCGCCATAGGTAATGCTTAGCTGAAATCATTGGGAGGTTGCCCCTCGAGGGCTTCGCCGAGCTTCTTGCAGTGGTGGGGTTTTTGGGCGGCACCCTCCTCCTTTTTGCTATTCTTCCATATAGTAATGTCATTGGTAAGGGTTTTGAGGAAACAAATGTATTTTTCTCTATAATGTATTTTTTCGGAAAATACTTACCGATGGCATTACTCAAAGGGCCCTCCCGCCTACCCTGCTTGGCGCCAGTAAGCTAAGTGTAAGACTAGAGTGGCACCACTGCTCGATTGGCCTTATGGAGGGAAGGGAGACACCCATGTTTCTTGGTTAAACTCCCTAGAGTTGTTTCCTTGGTTGTGTAGGTATACACAAAGGGTTTCTTAGGCTGAAATCGATAGCTAAGTGTACCCTCCATATAGTACGGTACGTATTTTTCGAAAAAATACATTTTAGAGAAAAATACATTTTTCAGTATCTCCTGACACTGAAGCTGTCCCAGAGTGACCTGCTGGATGTGTTTAATGGGATCCACTTCATGCCGCTGGACAAGAACACGTACCTGCGCATCCAGTGTTTCATTAACCAGCTGGAAGCAACCTTCCCCACTGTCAAGTACACTGCCTTCCTTTACAATGACAAACTTGTGTGGTGAGTGACAAAAGCTGAGCTGTCTTAGGCAAAACTACAAGTGTTAGAGGACTGTGGCATAGTGCCAGTATCCACCAGCATGTGGCTATCTTTTAAAAATCACGAAACGCCAACCAAGCTTCAAAACAAAAAGCTGTGTGCAGGTCAAACCTGCATAATGATCATCTAGGGGACAAGACGGATGTGGCCACTAGTGACAGGTGGCCATTTTATAAAGGGTGTTTACGTAGTTGTTTATGTCTTCAATGAGACATTCAATTATAATATGCTCGGAGGCTCTCTTAGCCACCCACTTAAGAAAGTATTTCGCCAAGTTTCAAACTTGTGTGTACAGAAATATTGGATATTCTCTTGTTTACATACACATACATACATACATACGCACATACATACATACGCACATACAGCGCTTCCCGCCAAATGTACGTTCAGCAGCGAGGTTAGCGTAACTAGACATGACGTAATTCTTATCTTGTTACTTCAATTGTTGAGCAGTCGCAGATTAAGGAAACATCGTTGGATACCTTTATGCAGGTATCTCTCTGCGAGCTACATTGCATAGGATGTCAAGCCTTTCCCTATTCTCAACGGCGTAAAGCAGGGCTGCGTGCTGGCACCGACCCTCTTCACCATCTTTTTTAGCATGATGTTGAAGCAGGCCACAGTAGACCTCGATGATGACGATGCAGTGTACATCAGGTATCGTCTCGATGGCAGCCTGTTCAACCTCAGACGACTGCAGGCCCACACGAAAACCCTAGACCAACTGATTCGTGAGCTGCTTTTTGCCGATGACGCTGCCCTCGTTGCACACACAGAGAGAGCCCTGCAGCGCATCACGTCCTGCTTCGCAGACGCTGCCCAGCTCTTTGGACTCGAGGTCAGTCTGAAAAAGACAGAGGTCCTCCATCAGCTGGCACCCAAGACAGTGTATCGCCCTCCTCACATCACCATTGGCGTGTCTGAACTAAAGTCAGTGCACCAGTTTACTTACCTTGGCTGCATTATCACGTCGGCCGCCAAGCTGGACAGGGAGCTTGACAGCAGGCTGGCAAAAGCGAACAGCGCTTTCGGGCGACTTTTCAAGCGGGTGTGGCACAATCAACAGCTGAAAACAGGCACCAAGATCAGCGTGTACAGAGCTGTGGTCCTCACCACCCTGCTATATGGTTCCGAGTCCTGGGCCCTCTACCGCAGCCAACTACGACTCCTCGAACATTTCCACCAGCGCTGCCTGCGTACCATCCTGGGCGTTCACTGGAGTGACTATGTCACCAACGTCGAGGTCCTTGAACAGGCTGAAACTGTGAGCATCGAGGCCTTGCTGCTGCGGACACAGCTCCGCTGGGCGGGGCATGTCTCCAGGATGGAGGATCATCGCCTACCAAAGATCACCCTGTTCGGCGAGCTTGCTACTGGACACCATGACAGAGGGGCACCAAAAAAGAGATACAAAGACTGTCTCAAGAAGTCACTTAGTGCCTGCCAAATCGACCACCACCAGTGGTCCTCGCTTGCTGTGGACTGTGACTCCTGGCGCTCCACCATTTACAAGGCAGCTGTCTCCTTTGAGGACTCTCGCAGAGCTAGCCTTAAGGACAAGCGGCTCAGGAGAAAAAAACAGAGATGCCGCAACTCAGAACCCTGGCCATACCTTCCCCTGCAGCCACTGCGGTCGAACCTGCCTGTCCCGGATTGGCCTCCGCAGCCACGAACAAGCCTGCAGACGTCATGGGCAACTCCTATAAAATCTTCGTTCGCGAAGTCAAGCCAAGAGGGGGGGGGGGGGGGAGGGGGGGGGGGGGGGGGGGGGGGGGGGGGGGGGGTTTTACATAGTAAAAGTGAAGGGGAGGTATGCATCTTGGGTTGCTGTTAATGACTGTGACCAGTATATGAAGTTGGCCGTTGCAGCTGGTTTGACTGTATTATTATTGATATCTTTCTAGAGATCATTTGACTCCTGACATGCAGTGTATGAGCAGCTGCCATGCCACCTTTTAACTATGATGGCGGGCATTTTGGGAGAAAGGGGTGGGGGGGGGGGGGGAAGGGGGCAGGGCATCACTTTGTACATACCAGTAATATGAGATTAATATTTTCATAATAATAATAAGTTCAAGAGTTGCTTAGTGCTTTAGGACAAACTTTTGTCCTTTAGCGTTCTGTGATATCTGAGGTTCACTGAACCTGGGATATCACAGAATGCTAGAGAAACCTCTGATGCACCAAACACTAGAGGATAAAAGTTTGATTGTTGTTTTTAAATGATGTCATACAAATATGTAATTTGCATAGGAGTAGTGTGGGTGGGACTTTTGAATTTGAAAGTGAAGAGTGTTACGTACTGGTGTATCGATCAATGTCTGCAACTATCATTCTGTATGCTTGTAAGTATCACTAGAAAAGTGTTGTTGTGACTTTGTTAGAAGCAAAGTTTACACATATTGTACTGTCACCTTCAGTTTTTCTGCTTTAATGTTTCAGGTCAATAAATAAATTCATTTGTGCACTGAATGTGAGCACTGCAGGTATTCTTTCCTCAAAACACATTACCGATGACATTACTGTAAGGAATAGTGTCTTAACTAGCCTAATTTTAGCCAAAATTGGTTGTGTACCTATATGGCAGGGGAGGCAACAAGGGGCGTCATAAGCCTAGCCAGTATCCCGAGTAGCCTCCCTTCCATCCCCATCCGGGCAACCGCTCACCGGAATCCCGCCAGTTTGTTTCTTAGCTTATCTGTGGAAGGTTGTCTACCTCTGTTTCTGCGTCTTGGCTGTGTACTGTGTGACCGGTTGCCTTGTGGCTTGGACTCTACCGTGTTTAAGAAGAGAAAGCTGTGCTCGCCTGGGATTACTGAGGCAGCTGTGCTAGCTTGGAGTTTACCTTCGTCGGTTTGAGAGTGACTTTCCACTGGGCTTGTGGTGTTGGGGACTTGGATTACTTCCCGTGTTCCGCTCGAGCCTTGGATTACTGTGTTCATGGTGCTTCTTGGAGCAACCTTCAGGATGCACGGCAGTTCACCCTTCTCTGAATTCCTCTTTTTAGTTGGGCTCTGTGCCAGCCGTGACCCACTTCACTGATAAGTGCGCGCGGGTCATAGCAGGCTCCAGCCTAGCTGCTGGCGGGAAGCGTTGCGCTCTTTGTTCCCTGTTGAAGTCTGTCAGGCATGTGATAAGTTTAGCCTGTTTATAACTTATTATTACCGTGGCTACAAAGTTGCAATCGTAAATATCATTATGTAACACTATGCTTGAAATTGTCCTCTTCAAGCTCATATAAGTTTGGTTTGAACACCTCTTCGAATTCTGTGATTATTACTTGATTGACAACGTGTGTAGTTCGAGGAACTTTCCTTCCGCTGTAGACAGTGCTTGTGTGTAAATGACTTGTTTTCTGTGCCGGATGTATCACTCCAATGTGTGCCCTTATCTGATGCATTATGTATAGTATAGCTTGTTAAAGCCATGGAGAATGGACATTCCTTTCCAAGACATTTGGAAGCCATGAATTCTTTGTGTAAACTTTGTGGTAGAAGGTCTAGGCAAGCAGTCAAAGACAAAAACAAACCCGTGGTTTTTGTGCACTAAATACACCAGTGATATATTTTCGTGTTACAACAATGATGTGCTCAACGACCAGGAAGGGAAGCATTCTAAATCAATTTGTTGCATGTGTCACACAACAGAAGCTTAGAATCCTTCTGACAGAGCATTTGGCTTTGGTTTCTCCACATTTTCATCAGGTATTCACAGACTGCCACTCGTCCAAAAAAAATGAAACTGATCGGCCTATCAAGTTTAGATAGGCATCATAGTGACCCTGTAGACACTCATTTTAAGCCATTTAAATGTGACACTAAGCCGGAACTGAATCTCGTAACAGCAAACAGTAAACCTCTGCTTTGTGTATTGTTTTTAAACTGTGTTAAAATTGTGATATTGTTAAAAACATTGACTGTATCGGTGAAACTCGCATACTTCATGTCGGCGCGCTGTGAATGGATTACCGGTTTTACTTGGCCCACCAAACCGGCTTTAGCAGGACTCAGGTATGTGGTTGTGAAGATTTTTAACATGGGATATGCGAGTTAAGACATCTGTTGACAGCACTGACTTTGTCTGAACTTTCCAGCAACTTTTGTTTTTGAACAGTGATGTGATAAAAAGTTTGATAAACTAACGGAAGGCGGCATCTAATCAGTCTGCTAGTGATACTTTTAGCCAGTGCAAGACAAACATCCACACAGATTACCCCAGCATGTTTGGTGTCCAAAGATAGTACAATTTCTCCTCTACAAGACGACTTATGTTCAAATAATCACTAACAACTGCAGGTGAATTAATTCCGGTTTACAGACAACATCTGTAATTTACAGCTTATTCGCCGATGTATGCAGCAGAGGCTAAGAGCTAATCGGGGTCAAGCACAGTAGTACTGTAGACAAAGACGGCTGCTGCGCTATTTGTATCCCCAGCGGAAGCGAGACCGTATAGCTGGTGCATTATCAGTGATGGTATTTAGCGCGCTGATAGCAAGGGGAAGGAGGCTGCCTCGCTATCTCAGTGCTTCCGCGAAGCCGATCTCTTAAGTGTGCTGGCTCGCGCCGGCGGGCATAGAGCTGAAAACTAAAGAGCATAGGCTCTTCTGTTGGTGGTGCGAGCCTTCGCTTCGGCGGCAGGGTTGGTCCCTTCGGTCCTTGGTTGGCCTGTGGCCTTCCCGACATGGTAAGGTAAAACCTCGATGGGTGCCCGCGACCGGCGCTAAAGGGGAGAGAAAGCGCCGGGTGTCGGCACTAGTCGTGGAGTAACATCGCTATCGATTCTCGGCTTTGCGCGCGTACGCATTGGATGCGTGGCCTTGGGGAGCCAAGCTCGCTCGCCTGTCGCTCATGATTATGTTTTTCAGTGGCAAGTCCGCATCTGCATGCGTTGTGGGGACTTACGGTGACATTGTGACGTTTATGCTGTATGCCTACCTTGTTCCGGCTGTCTCCACTCACCCGTGCATCGTCTGCACCCCCTGGCTGGAAGAGCAGTGGTCTCAGCTTTGGGGATTATATCGCTATGAACAACTGACACAAGTCCGAGTGCATGTGCCTGCCACCGACCCGACCACCTTCGGGGAGGGAACAGCTTGGACATTCGCTACTTGGCATGCACGGGCAGCTTCAGACCTTATCAAGCCGAGGACTTAAGCCGATGTTTCATCAGCTCACTGGGGAAACGAGACACCGAGCTTGGCCAACATAGGACTTCAGCAAGAATGTTTGTCAGCTCGCTGGGTAAACTTTACACCAAGCTTGGCCAACATAGGCCTCAGCAAGAATGTTCGTCAGCTCGCTGGGAAAACACACCGAGCTGGCCAACATAGGCCTTCAGCAAGAATGTTCGTCAGCTCGCTGGGTAAACGGATCATCGAGCCTGGCCAACATAGGATCTCAACAGGTTTGTTCGTCAGCTCGCTGAGTAATCTAAGCACCGAGTCTGGCCATCCGTGTACTTTTACAAGCTGCCACACGCCCAGACCCTTGATACAAGTCCAGCACAGGTGTATTGCGTCCCGTGCAGTGGTAAGTAAAAAGGTAAGGTACCCTAGCATGGATGAGAATGCTGGACAAGTGCTTACCCGCTCGTCAGACAAAGATAGAGATGAGACGGGCCCATAGCGACATAGTTCGCATTTACGAAACTAACGTTCGGACAGTTGCAGGGGGGAAGAGCTTCGCCACCTCGCTGGTAGAATCACCGAGCTTGGCCTACTACGTCCATACATGACCAAACCTTGGAACGAGTCCAGCACAGGTGTGCAGCGTCCTGCTCTGAGGTCAGTGACAAAGACTAGTGCCCTCAGCCGGACGAAAACGCTGGACCAGTGACGGCCCTCTCATCAGGTGAGATAGAGACGAGATTGGGCCACGGCAACATCGCTCGCACAGACTTCCCCGTGTTCGAGCAGAAGCCAGCAGGATGTAGAAAAGTAAACGACGAGATTACACGAAGCTTCAACATCCCGCTCCAAGGTCAATACGTGTATCTATTATTCATTTATGGGGGTTTGGCACCGACCAGGTAAACGACGAGATTACACGAAGCTTCAACATCCCATTCTAAGGTCAATACGTGTATCTATTATTCATTTATGGGGGTTTGGCACCGACCAGGCAACTAAGGCCATCTCGAGGCGGAAGGGCAGTGACAGATGTTCACGACCGGACAATTCTGCTGGACTTCGTGCGCCCGTTCATCGGATAAAGTAAAGGGATGAGCTGGGTTCATGTCAATATCGCATGCCCTGTCTACCCTCAGAATGGTGCGGATGGGCCACTGGATGTTCAAAGAACCAAGCGGGCTCCCTTATCTCATCGGCGGCCACGCTCGCGGGACAGGCCGCCGAAACTGCAGACTGCTTCCCGCGACATGGATGCCACCCGTCACCCTAGGCCGGCCCCCGAGACAAGAGTACGGCTGTCCAACCCTGCCACTGTCCAACAGAAGTGTTCCGCCTAAAGTTCAGTATAAGTACCATTCACCCAAGGCGAGACTACGGAATCAGTGTGCGGCCGCTTGCCTGACACTCACGGGACAGGTTGACTCGGGCTGCATGGGTTACGCCGCATGCTTCCGGCCCAGCACAGATGTACGGCGTCCAGCCCAGGGACGGATGCCTTTCCCTGGACAGGATGAGACTTGGGCCTTTGGGCGCCCGTGCGGCACTTAAAGTACTACGAGCGCAGCCAAAGTGGCAGCTCGCCACACCTGTTTGGCTTCCCGCTCCTCGCGGCCACTAGTATGGTTTTGGTGTACACATGTCACGGGGTTTTTATCATGGGTATACATTGTTTAGCGCTTACAGCTGGAAGGTAAGTTAATGATCGGTTTTATGCTGGTAGTAGCTTCGGCGGATGACACAGGATTCCCGCCGGTGCCCCAGGGCGTAGGACAGTGTATCTACAGTCTCGGGACGTGGCGCATTGGCCTGCGGAGACGGCGCTTGACTACGCATGACTGAGCCTCTACTGGACTTCGTTCCGTGCATCGAGGATCGGAGACTCCCTCCCTCGCCGTGGTTTAGGAGCTTCCTGGCTGGCTGGTCACCACCTACCACGCTGTGTGCCTCTCCTCGGTCAATGCCTTGCCGGCTACCACTTCGTGTGAACTGGTGCTTCAGGATGACCCCTGCGCGTCGGCCTCAACCTTCCGACCTTTGGTAAGCGACTACAACAGTCGACACACGCACAACGCTGTACAAGTTTTTTGCTGCCCTGTCCTTTGGCGTGGAGACCGCCCGAGCCTTCGCGCTGCAGTACAGACTAGGACTGGGCCATCAGCCTGGACTCGTCAACATTCCTAGCCGATCTTGTGGAGCCGGTCGGAGACCTCCTGGGACAAGATTGCATTCTGCTCGCCCCCGGACACCCTGTCTCCAGCTGTTACCTCCGCTTCACCTTTGGTGGCATTCTCCTGTTACCGAGATCCTACTCTGCCTCTGGCAGATGGCCTCCGGACCTCGTGGCCCAGCTTCAGGTGTCACGTCTGCGACGTCAGTAGCTTCTCGTCCTCTCCGACAGCGCCACAGTAGTTGACTACTTCAGAAGCAGGGTGGGACGTGGTTCCTCTCTCTGTACTTCCTCCTCTGCTGTTGTGATGAAGATCGAGACATCACTTCCGAACAAGAGACTTCCCGGGACTATCGCATGACCTGCCGACTCCCATCACGCGTCGCGGCCAGCTTCTATACACAGAGTGGACGTTCAGTCTAGACATCCTTCGGATGATCTGCACAGTGGAGAGTCCACCATGATTGCGCCGAGGTGGAATCGCCAGCTTCCCCGCTTCGTCTCCTATGTTCCATTTCCGCTAGCCTGAGCGGTCAGCAATCTCTACCTCTCTGGGGTCGACCTCGACCCCACACCGACCCACTTATGGTGCTATTCCCAAGCTCCTGCCCAAGCTCCTGCCCAAGCTCAAGGTGGCATCGCGCTCCTGATCCTGGTGGATACTTGCTGCAGGACATGCTCGTGGACCTCCGGCCTGAACCTCGCCGTGAGCCCCCCTCTGCGGATCACCACCCCACGCACAATGCTTCGCAGCCTCGAGAACTCTTACTTCACACTTGGACGTTGTGCGACAAGCCCTCGCCGCTAGAGCTTCTCAAGTGCTGCAGTGGGAGCTATCACTACAGGTCATAAGACGCTCGACCAGACGAGTTTACAAGGGAAAGGAGCGAGTCCATGTGCCGGACAGTTCCTCAGCGGGTGGAGTTCTTCCTCTGGCTCTTGGCGCCCTCACCTTTAGGGGCTTCCTGACCATGATCTCTGACTTGGACTGACTTAGACCTGACGACCCTGGTGCCAGTCCAGAACTCGCCGGCATTCTGACGCTCTTTGGACTACACGTCTGGCCTTCGCTCGCGGTTGCCACAATGGGACCTTGCCTAGGGGCTACGGGGGCTCATCTTGGACCTTTTTTGACCCGCTCCAGTTGGTGCGGACCGCCGACGTGCCACGGTACACCTACTCCCGACTGACCTTCGCCACGGCTGCCAGGGTCAGCGAACTGCACGCTCTTCAGTGCACCCCTCACGCTTGCAGTTTGGATGATTGACTGGACGTCTGCTGCCTGACCCGGCTTCCTAGCCATGACCCGGTTCCTTGGTTCGCCCATTTGGTCACCATTCAGCACTTGGGGGATTCAGGCCCTGCTCGGGATACAGACAGCTGGATCCGGTGATTGCCGATACGCAGGGGACGCACCTGCCTTCCAGGTGGGGATGACATCTCACCCCAGATGGTATACCTCCTGGCTCCATTGCGTATTTCGCACCGCCTACCAGGACCGCTACCCTGATGCAGCCAAAGGGATGAACAGCAGGGCGCAGGAGGTCAAAACCACGGCCGCATCCTCGCATTCGACCGCTACTGAGCTGTCAAAGACTTGCGGCGGCCGTGCGCTGGTGAGCGGAGTCAACTTCGGCCGATTCTACCTGAGGGATCTCTCCGGACAGCGCAAGATCCTCTCGGGTCCCCCCAAGCCAGCGGAAAACATGGCGCTGGTGGGAAACATTCCTGGAGCTCAACACTCCCTCCCGGCACCCTCGGAGCCGTCGGCTATTCTTAGCTAAAATTATCGGGAAGTTGCTCCTGGGAGGGCGGGCCTAGTTGGCAGTTGGGGGTTAGGGGCGTTATAAGCGGCACTCACCTCCTTTTCGTAATTCTTCCTTACAGTAATGTCATCGGTAATGTGTTTTGAGGAAAGAAATGAATTTTTCTCTAAAATGTATTTTTAAAAAAAAATACTTACCGATGACATTACTCGAATGACCCTCCCACCTGCCCCGCTTGCCACTCGTCGGCTAAGTAAACAAACTGGCAGGATTCCGGTGAGCGGTTGCTGGGATGGGGATGGAAGGGAGGCTACTCGGGATACTGGCTAGGTTTATGACGCCCCTTGTTGCCTCCCCTGCCATATAGGTACACAACCAATTTTGGCTAAAATTAGGCTAGCTAAGACACTATTCCTTACAGTAATGTCATCAGTAAGTATTTTTCAAAAAAATACATTTTAGAGAAAAATTCATTTTTCATAGCATATACTGATGAGCAAGAGAAATGTGACATTATTTTAATCATCGGAAACACTCTAGTGTGTGTTTCTGATGATTCAAAAAATGTTGCATTTCTTTTGCTTGTCAGTATATTTGTGTGGCTTTCTTTCTTCAGGAGTGGCCTTGAACAAGAGGACATGCGCACCATGTATTTGTATCTGACCACCAGCCTTTTCCCCACGTACATGGCCCTGGAGCTGCAGGGTGGGGGGCAGACACGACCGCAGGCTCAGGGAGCATCGCAGTTCTGTAGGTCAGTTCAGCCATTTTGTTTTTGCTCAGCTTTCTAGATGTGTGATTCCCTGGCATTCCTTGCTGTGATAAAGTGAACACAATTCAGGATTTCTGTTAACGGAAAATTTTCCGATTTGACAGATACATTTTGAAAGGAATGGAAAAAATTGAAGTGGGACAAACAAATACTAAGAAAAATATTAACTTATCCCTGCTGTGTTTCAAGTATGCGACGGACTGTAGAGCCCTTGGGACAGATTTTTGTCATGCTTTCCGCATGATGGACAATTTTTAAATCCTAGCAGAAAGCCTGACAATCTAACTGCTAGAGGCATAGATCGTCATGAGCCCCCAAAGCGGTAGGGGCTTATGAGGTTGTATGCCTCTTGCTGACACCATTTTGTGTCCACGTTTCTTGGATAGATGGGGCTCTTTAGTTTGACAAAGATTTCAGGATCACAGTCTGCACCCGCTGGCAGTGAAATGGTTAAGTTCACTTTTTTATCATCTATTTGTCTGCTGAGTTTCCATGAACAAGCACTTTTTATGCAGTGGAATTTGCTGCTAGGCTAAAATATAACTTCAGTTGTATAGAACAGCAAATTTTCCATGAACACTTTTCTAGATATACTTAACCATATTAAAAGCACAAAGAAGGCCTTATCATAGTGGCAGTGTGGTGTGTTTGTAGATTTCTGCTTCCACCTTGGTATATTTGTATGTTTTGCAGGTTTATGACAGGCCCACCTGACTTGTCTGATGATCAGGCCATTGGCAAGCTACCTCGTGTGTTTGTCAGCACAGAGACAGAAAATGAAGAGTGTTACCTGCTGGTCTATCGAGCAATGTCTGCAACTATCTGTATGCTTATCAATGGTGAGGAAATATGAGGGTATCTTGTCCTTTTAGACCGCTATAACTTGAGTTATTGTGGTCTGGCCATCTTCTGTGATTCAAACAAAGAACTAAGAAGTACCCAACGGAGAAAGAAACACGCTTAGAAAAGACGGGTACAACACACAAACAAAGAACTGAGCAAACAAACCTAAAACTGTATAAACCTTTTAGTTAGGGTTGATTAGCTGTGTAGATCTTCAAGTCATTCTATTTCTAATGTCAATTTTGTTGTTGTTGATTGTTTTGTTTTGCATGGCAGGACTAAAATCAGAAAATTGTTTTGTAAAAATAACGTATTCTTGACCTTTGTAGTGTGATTGGCATACAACTGAAAAGCAAAGGCTTACTTGGATACGGGAGTTTATGAGATCTGTGACTCATGTACGTGCACTGTAAACTGTGTGAAAATTCTAATTGCAGTAAAGAGCCCGCTGAATGTGCCCTTGTGTCGAAAACTGGATGCTATGCTGGCACCACAGATGACCAAACTGGCCTCTGACATCAAGGAACAGCATTACCAGAGGGCAGCACCACCAAGGTAACATAGCAGCTTTTGACTTTGTGCATTTTGTTGAACAAGTGAACTTGAACTCGTTAAGTTCTTAACCCTTTGGCTGTTGGTAACGGTTTTGTCACGATGATTCCTCTTTAAATCTTCATGATAAAAACCACTACAAACAGCCAAAGTGTTAGGTCCTTAAGCATGCAGCCACCAGTACTTTAAACAGCATCGGTCAGATCCCCACAGTTTTTTTTTTTTTTGGGGGGGGCTATGAGGATCGATGCCTATTGCTGACTGTATGTATGTTCCTTCAGATGAGGTTACCAGGCATTAAACTGCAATGGTTTGAGAGACACAACTCTCAGCCAATTGTAGTGAAGGAGTTAAACTGAATAATGACTACATGTCTCTTACAGCAGCACTGACCCAGCATTTAAGTACATCTACTTCAACCACATGAACCTAGCTCAGCAGACCACAGTCCACCTCGATCTGCAGAAGCGGGCTGGCATCAACATTCCTCAGGAAATCATGCGCCTGTTGGGTGACATCAATGCTGACCTTACAAGGTACATCAGGTGTCATTGCAACACAGTTGATTCTGCTCATGTCTAAGTCGCTGGATACTAATCTTTTTTTGTTTGTTTTCTTAACCCATTTAGCCCTGAAGATCTACTGCAGGAGATGGATCAGCCACGATAAGGGTAGTGCCAGATTAGCTTGGTGCCATAAGGTGCCAAGCTACCCTTGAATTATCATGGTCATTCCATCTCCTGTATGAGGTACATTGTTGTTAGGCAACACCTGCAAAATGTGTGGGGTTAAATGGGGTTACGTTTGTATGTTGAAATCTCTGGATATACAAGGGTTAAAAAAGGAAGGGAGGTTTGGCTGCAGCAAAGCATTCTTTGATATGGAATTGAAAGTTTGATGCAGTCAAACTTGTCAAATGGTCCCTACAAGTGACCGTTATATCAATAAACAGTAACCATCAAATAAAGAATTACTGTCAGCATTCTCCTTGAACAAATGAAGTCTGTTTATCATTTATGCAAGGTGAAAGTGATTTAACCCTTATCATACTGAGGCTAAAAGCTTCAAATTTGTACACTGCCATAAGCAAGCTACATTATAGTACTTACAGATAAAGATATAGACCAATCGTTTTAGTTCAAGGGTAGTGCCAGAATAGCTTGGTGCCTAGAGGCGCCATGCTATTCTGGCACTACCCTTGAACTATTTTGGTCAAACTTATTTCACACACTGGTGTATTCCAAATGATAAGGGTTAACACCGATGAGCTGATGCACATAGACACAACTGACCCTCAGGCCATGTAGAGAATCGCCGTCAGCTGAATGAGCTTGTACAAATCAGAAATGGCATTCGGGTGTCAAAGAGTGTGCATAGTTAGACCGCTATAGGCATGGTCGAATAGTAGTTGTTACTGAACAGCTGGCTGCAAACTTTATAAACTGGTGGCCATTTCTTAGCAAACATGCATTGGAGTAACTTGCTATGACCAATGACTGCTATGACCACTAAGGTAGGTTTGACCGTGTATATACAATTGATGTAAATGGAATGGACAGTGGACTGTACTGGGTGTAGATGAATCACTATCACACACATCTGCTTTGTTTGTGTCAGATGTCAACATAACATGTTTGCTTTTACATTATTGGCACTGGGGTGTCAGTCTGTTATTTTGCAGTACTTTGTTTTGCTATTAGTACATATACATCTGTAGTGTAATAGCATTGAAATATATTCAAGCATCAGTCTGCTTAATCTTTTGCATTGTATGTAAGGAATAGAGGCCTCCATCATTATTTGGTGTCTAACTCGGTATTTCTTCTTTGGCTGACAGGAGCAACCATGATGGAGAGACTATAGTGAAGACCACATCTGACTTCTGGGTGGTAGGCAAGAAATCAGACTCCAGGGAATTTTATGTTGTTATTAACCAGAAGAATGCCAATCTCATCGAGATCAACGGTAAGCAGACAGTCGTTTACTTAACCCATGTAGCCCCAACGCCCTACAGCAGGAGATGGAGCTACCATGGTAATTCAAGGGTAGTGCCAGATTAGCTTGGTGCCTGATGGCACCAAGCTAATCTGGCATTACCCATAAATTATCATGGTCAATCCATTTCCTGGAACTAGTACATATTTGCTTTTTGAAACCTTCAAACTTTGGGAAATGCAACCTTGGGGTTAAATGGGTTATATCCCCTTGACAGTTGCTAACGATACCATTCAGTGGGAAAGACACGTAGTTATGTGCCTTTTCTACCAAGCACTATCATCAGTAGCTGTCAAGGGGTTAAATGTGTACTGGCATGTGAATTTGGATCAAATTTGCAGTCCTGGGGTCAATTAACTGATTGAGCTTAGTCCTGCGCCAGCTATTAAACAATGTGCTCTGCTTTAGGGGTGCATCTTGCTTAGCAGCTGACACAGCACTAGGCTCGCTCATGCAGCTGGCCTCAGCACAAAAATTCTGATGACGTCCTTCATCTGAGAAACAGCTAAAGCAGATCACGGTGAGCAGTGACCAAATAAATAGGGCTGGCCAGTGGATGCATATTGTGTTTTTTGAATCTGTGTTTTTTTAATCACTGCTGGTACATGCAAAGAATTGTTTTGCATTGCCAACAGCCTTATGGGAAAGGTCATGTCTATTGTTCTTCCGAGCACCCATCCACCCCAAGTTCTTTCAAAGCTTTTCTCAGATTAGTGACAAAGTCAAAAGCATCCGTTAAAATATTGATAAATGTGCTGATGTTGGTATGAAAAACTGTCCATGTGCAGAGACCTCTTTTTCGGGTCTGCCTCTGACATGTTTTTGTCCTGTAATGGAGAAATTTGTGCATGAAACCATGAGTAAGATGTCGCCTAAAACGTGTGACCTTGACCCTGTCCCCTCTTCTCTTCTACTTGAATGTTGCGATGAGATTGTGCCAGCTGTCACAGAAATTGTTAACTAGTCTCTTAAAATGAATTTTTCTCTAAAATGTATTTTTTTTTAAAAATACTTACTGATGGCATTACTATATCTAAGATACCCCTTAGCCTACTGATTTCAGCCTAAGCATTTGTTGTGTATCCTGCACAACTGGGATAGGAGTCACCGGGGCTCCTCCCCCCCACCCCCCCGGGATCCATGCCTAGGAGCCCCGGGTGGCCTCACCTTCCCTCCCTATCCGGTCACGTGCTGGGCGGAAGCCCGCCAGTTTTACTCTTAGCTGACAGGCAGCAAGCGGGGCAGGAGGGAGGGTCCTCCGAGTAATGCCATCGGTAAGTATTTTTCGAAAAAATACATTTTAGAGAAAAATTCATTTTTTTTCTCAAAACCCTTACTGATGGCATTACTATATGGAAGAATAACGAAGAGGAGAAGGGTGCCGCCCCCTAAACACCCTGCGAGCGATAAGCCCCAAAGGCCCCAAGCGGAGCACTCCCAATGATTTCAGCTAAGAGTGACCTAGGGCACCTCCGGCATGAGGAGGGAGTGCTGAGCCGTGGAGATGTCCCCCACCAGGGCCAGGGAGTCACGCTGGCCGGATAGGTCCCTGAGGTAGATGCGGGCGAAGGTGGAGTCGGCCCGCCAGCCCACCGCCGCCACAATGTCTTTCACTGAGCAGTTGCGGTCAAATGCCACGCTGGTGGTCACCGCTGTCACTTCGTGCGCCTCTTATCTCTTGTCAGGGGAGAGGTCTTTGTATGCCGACCGAATGACCCACCGCAGCCAGGACGAAATAGTCTGTGCTGAAATATCAGCCTGCCCGGTGCCAGTGGCAGGAAGAGGTGGGAGCGCCCCCGGCGGCGCGGCTTTGTGCGAGGCAGGCAAATCCTCAGAGCCCGGACCGGGTCCTGCTGTCGAGACCTGCGGGATTGGTCCGTACCTCTGAGCGGACAGATGGCAAGCACCTGGGGTGCAGGTGAGGGAGGCCGGTTCTTGGCCAGATAGGACGGGTCAGTGAGGAGCTGCGCCGAGCCATCGGCCTGAAATGTAAACAGGCAGGGCGCACAGAGAGCACATGTAACTCGCTCACTCGGGACGCTGTGGCGAGGGCCAGGAGGAAACATGTCTTCCCGGGTCAGGTCGGAGAACCGTGCCAAGGGCAGAGGTTCGAAGTGGTCCTAGTTCAGCCAAGTCAGCACCCAGGCGAGGTCCCAACAAGGGATTTGTGAACGGGAGACTGGCCGCCGGAGCTCAAAGTGGGCCATAAGGTGATAAGGTCCGAGAGGTCCTTGCAAGCACCCGGATCTGGGAGGCCCAGGTGGCGGTAAGTGTCCGCAATCATGGCCCGGTACCCACTGATGGTAATCGGCGCTAAGCCCTGATCAGCGAAGAGCCACAGGAAGAAATCCGCCAGTTGGGGGGTAGTCAGATCTGTGGGGGGGAGCCGCTGGGCGGCACACCAGGACTCGAAGACCCGCCATTTCCCCTCGTAGACATTTCTGGTGTTTTCCGTATCCCTAGACGTAATAAGGTCACTCAAGGTCATCGTGCATTTTCGTATTTTCTTCCCATTACATGGAACACTCTCCCAGCTGATGTGCGTCACTCATCGTCTCTTTCCATTTTCAAATCCAAGCTTAAAACACACCTTTTCTCTGTTGCATATACGTAGAGACCATATTGTCTGCCGGCTCATCATGTGTGTGTGAGTTTTCTGCTCCTTGTAAATCAATGTATTTTTGTTGTTGTATGTGCTTGTTTTTGTATTTTGCTTTGTGTTTCATTACTGCAATTGTAAAGCACCTAGAGCACCTTGGTGATTAGGCGCTATACAAATTACCTTTATTATTATTATTAAGTCTGCGGGCTGCTGTGATCGCTTTCCACTGCTATACCCAAGAAACCTCAAGTGGCGAGGGCTTGCCGGACAACCTCCAAGACAGTTAGTGTGTAGGAGGAGCCGCTCCGGGCACGGGTGGAAGAGATCCTGTCGGGGCTGCTTGAGCATCAAGGATGGAGTGGGGAGCTTGGGGGGGGGGGGGGGGTATGTGGCCAGAGCGAGGAGGTCGGTGATCCAGCTCTTGGCCCAACTGGCGGAGCATCCCTGGAGTTTCCGCAGGATCTTGGGCACCAGGACGGCCAGAGGGTATGCATAAGCGATCAAGCCGTCTCACAGGATGGAGAGCGCGTCTACCACCCAGGCGAGGGGTTCCGGGACGGGCGAAACAAAGAGCAGGAGCTGGTGGCAAAGAGGTCGATCAGAGGTGTCTCCCACCGAGCTCAGATCAGGTGAAAGATGTCTGGGCGCAGGGACCACTCCGTGTGGAGAAGCTGGCCATGACGGGAGATTGAGTCTGCGAGGATATTCAGGTGGCCAGGGATGTGGCGGGCTCGGAGAGCAATGCCACGGTCCCTGCACCAGAGAAGGATCTGGTAAAGGAGGATGCACAGCAAGGGCGAGTGAGTGCCCCCCTGGTTCTGTATGTAGGCCACTACCATCGTGTTGTCCGAGAGCACTAGGATCTCTTGGTGCCCCAGGCGTTCCTGCCAGGCGCTGAGGGCTATCCACACTGCCTTCAATTCCAGCCAGTTGATGTGCCTGTCTGCGAGATCCTGGGGCCAGAGACCCAAGACTGAGACAAAGTCCGGTAACAGGTGCGCCCCCCAGCCCGCATGGCTCGCGTTGGTGCAGATGGACCACCGGGGCGGAGGAGAGTGGAGGGGTACGCCTGTCGCTAACCAGGACAGGTCCGTCCACCGCTGGAGGTGGGGACGGACCAGTGGAAGAACTGGGACTGGGTCCGCCAGACCACCGGAGGATGGGCACCAGTGCAGTAGAAAGTGTAGCTGCAGCAGGCGGGCGTCTGCCGAGGGGTAACAGATCCGCCGCCGCACTGAGGAGTCCCAAGAGCTGCAACCAGACCCTGGCCGGGAACAAGTCCCCTTGTGCCATCTGACGAGCGAGCTCGGCTATCTTCTGCCGCCATGCCACTGGGAGCCACACCAGGTTGAGGTTGGTCAGGAATTCCATGCCAAAGTGGAGGAACCTGCGTGACGGCATGAGGTCCGACTTGCCCGGATTGACCAGAAACCCAAGATGGCGGAGAAGGGTGAGTAGCGAGTCCCTGTCCTCCTCTAGGGACACGGCAATCTGGTTGCGAAGAAGCAGATCGTCCAGGTAATTGGTAACCTGGCCACCACCGCGTCGAGGAGCCTCGTGAAGACCCAGGGGCTGATGTTGAGGCCGAAGGGGAGTGCCCGGAACTGGTACACCACCCCGCGAAAGGCAAAGCGCAGATACCAGCTTGAGGCCGGGTGAATGGGAACATGGAGATAAGCGTCCGCCAAATCGAGGCTTATCGCGAAGTCCATAGGCTGGACCGCTGACCGAAGGACTCTGGCTGTCTCCATCCGAAAGTGCGGCGCTGAAATGTACTTATTTAGCGCTGACAGGTCAATGACCAGGCGCCATTTGCCGCTGGACTTGGGGACGATGAACAAACGGCTGTAGAAGGCCGGGGAGTCATGTCGGGAGACTACCTCAGTGGCTGCCTAGCGGAGCTGGGTACCCACCTCTCCGAGAAGGGTGTCTGCCTTGAGCGGGTCACCGGAACTGGGATCCAGAGGGGGGACCGCCGCAGGGGAGGAGGGGACTGAAATGAGATCTGGCGGCCCACGGAAACGGTTGAGAGGATCCAGGGGTCGTCCGGGAACAGCGAGCGCCAAGCGTCGCTGTGAAGGGCCAGCCGCCCGTTGACTGGCGATCCTACAACATTCGGCGGGGGCAAGAGGGGCAGGAAGTCAACGGGCTCATCTGTGCCCCGACATGCGGTTGCCTCGGGGCCAGGAGGGGTTCGTGAAAGGGAAGGAGCCCTGGCGCCCCTGGGGGGGGGGGGGGGGGGGGGGGAGATCTCCCACGGGAGCCACCAGAGGGTCGAGGATAGGGTCTTGTGGACCGCAGGGTGCGACCCACAGCCTTGCAGGTAGCGAGAAAGTGGGAGGTGGAGGAGGCAGCGGCGGGCCGGGGCCAAAGATCCTTAGAAGCTTCCTTGACAGCCTGCCACATGTCCCCAAAAAGCTGCGAACAACCAACCGGCCCCTGGGGGAGTTGAGACTTCACTGACTTGGGAAGGTCTGCACAGTAGCGAAGGAGGGTGTCCCGGCGCCAGAGGTCACAGTTGGCCGCCGCCACCATGGCGTTAGCTGCCACCAAGACGGAATGGATGCCACGAAGGGGGGTCGAGGCCGCAAGGTCCCAGGTGTCCCCCAAACACCGCAGCACAGCCTGCGTAGCCAGTTCCAGGAATTCGGAACAGGCCAGGGAGCTGTGAATCAAGGTAGCAGTCCTATCCAGACCGCGAGGCCAACCGTGCAGAGAGGGAAGGGCATCCCACGTAGCCTGAGCCAAAGAGCGGGGGAGGCTTCAATCCAGTCCATGCCGTGGAGAGGCGACGGCCGCGCGAAGAGCGGGCCGAGACATCGGACGCTGGGGAGCGGACCAACCTGTCTGCGCGTGGCGAAGCTTGCTGCCAGCTGCGCTCTGTAGAGCGTGAACGTCAAAATCTAGAGGTGTGGTCGGGCTCCGGAAGCCAACCCCTTCCCGAGGAGCGGGGAGACGAGGGGCTAGAAGGGTCATCCGGGACAAGCGGTTGGCGGGGGGACTGCGGGCGGTGCAGACCACGCTCGGATCTAACAGCAGCGGGGGGGGGGGGGGGGGGGGGGGGGGGCAGCGAATCTACGACTCACTGGCTCAGCTCAAATGAATCGGAGTGGGGGGTTAAGGCTCGCCGGCCCCGCTCGGACAGATCGGAGTGGGGGGAGGGGGGTGGGGGGGGGTAGTGTAACTGAGTCACGCCAGACCCGCTCGATCAGAACGGGGGGGGGGGGGGGGGGGATGGGGGGGGGGCGGGGAATGTGTTTGACTCGCCGGCCCCACTCGGACGCATCGGAGTGGGGGGAGGGGGGTGGGGAAGAGTCTCGCCGGTCCCGCTTGGACGCATCGGAGCAGGGGGAGAGTGACCGAGTGTCGCCGGTCCCGCTCGGACGGAACAGAGCGAGGGGGGGGAGGGGAGGGAGGGGGGTTGGATGTGTGTAACTATTGCCAGCCCAGCTCGGATGAAATGCTGGGGGGGGGGGGGGGGGGGGGGGAGTGACTGAGTCTCGCCGGCCCCGTTCGAACGGAACGGGGAAGGGTGGGGGCGATGTGTGTAAGGCTGGCTGGCTCAGCTTGGACGGAGAGGGGGGGGTGTATCTAGGGCTCGCTGGCCCCGCCCAGATAAATGGGGGTGGGGGGGGGAGCGACTCCAAAGCTCGCTGGCCCCGCGTGGAAGTCTCTGATGGGTGGGGTGGGGTCTTCGAAGCTCGCCGGCCCCACTTGGAAGACTCGGAGCGCAGGGGGAGACATAAGGCCCGCATGGAAGAAACCGACTTACCTGAGGGCGTTAAGGCCCGATCGACAGAACGCAGGGGAGACCGATCAGATAGGGAGGGAAGGGGAGGCCACCCGGGGCTCCTAGGCATGGATCCCCGGTGACTCCTCCCCAGTTGTGCAGGATATACAACAAATGCTTAGGCTGAAATCAGTAGGCTAAGGGGTATCTTCCATATAGTAATGCCATCGGTAAGGGTTTTGCGAAAACAAACAGGTGTTGCCCCAGCATGTTTCAAAACTGCCATTGTAAAACTCTCTTACAGAAGCCCACTTTGGATCCAAATGATCTGAAAAATTACAGATCTGTATCTAACCTCACATTTCTTTCAAAATTACTAGAGAAAATAGTTTTGTCGCAGTTATTCGACCATATCAACAGTAATGACCTGTGGCACATTTTTCAATCTGCCTACCGCCCCGGTCACAGCATGGAGACGGCGTTGCTTCGTGTCGTGAATGACCTGCTCACCGCCAGTGATGAAGATAATGTTTCTGTTCTGGCCCTTCTTGATTTGAGCGCTGCTTTTGACACGATAGATCACCAGATTCTCATTCAACGTTTAGACTCTGTTTTTGGCATCAAGAGTACCACTTTACACTTTTTTTAGGCTTACCTCTTTGGAAGAAAGCAAATAATGTCTGCGTTGGGAGTAGAGTCCGATCCCACTGAGCTTGTGTAAGGCTCTGTTTTGGGGCCAATCCTTTTCACATTGTATACCCAGCCTTTATCTAGTGTTATCAAATGTCACTCTGTTTTTCACCACTTTTATGCTGATGACAAAGAACTGTATGCCAGTGCCCGACGCAAACATGTTAGTCAGATGTTCCAGTCTTTAGAGTCCTGTGTCACAGATGTTCAGAATTGGACCACACAGAACAAATTGTAAATGAATAGTGACAAAACTGAGGCCTTAAGATTTTCTTGTTCAGCCTCCACTGATCTCCCAGACTCGATCAGGATTGGTCAGAACAGTATCCCCTTTTCCGAGTCTGCCCGTAATCTTGGTGTTATCTTTGACAATAGGCTGACCATGAGAGAGAGCATGTTAACAAGGTTTGCCAATGTTCCTTCTTTGAATTGAGGAAGATCAGTTCAATTCGACACCTCACAACTGAAGCAACTAAAACGCTTATTACCTCCCTTGTTCTTTCCCACATTGATTTTTGTAATTCACTTTTGGCTGGTGTTCCTCAGAATCTTCTTGATAAACTTCAAAGAGTTATGAACTGCTCTGCCTGATTAATTTACAGAGTACCGAAACATGACCACATAACACCCTTTCTTGTTGACCTGCACTGGCTGCCTGTATCTCAAAGAATTGTGTACAAGGTTTCTGTTATATGTTACAATGCTATTATCAGTTCTGCTTCCCCATATTTTTCCGACCTGGTTCATATTTACACGCCTTCAAGATACCTCCGTTCAGCATCAGACGCGCGTATTTTCAGGGTTCCTAGGCGAAAGAACTCTAGCCAGGGCCAGCGTGCCTTTTCTTATTTCGGTCCAGTCACCTGGAACGACCTTCCAGCCCATGTCAGACATGCTCCAACTCTGCTTTCAAATCACTGTTCAAGACCTATCTGTTTCTTATGCATATAGTTAGATGCATTTTCAGTGCATTAGCAATCTTTGGCAGTAACTGTTCTTGTAACGGTCTGTGTATATGTGTGAGTGTGAGCTTTTGATATGTCACTTTAGTTTTTGTAACATTTATTGTAGCGTTTTCTTTATTGTATTTTTTGTTCTGTGATTTTTTATCTTGTTAAGCGCTTAGAGCATCATTCATTTGGAGGTTAAGGGCTATACAAATGTACATTATTATTATTATTATTTAAAACCAACATCAAAGATCCCCAGCTGTCAAAGGAAAATAGATGCAAAATGGTTTTAGCAAGAGACATAGATCCACATGGCATGATCACTGAATGCATGTCCCTTTTTCTCATTTCAGAGGAAGTGAAGAGACTGTGCACATCTCATCTCAACAGTGTGTTTTTCCTGGACTGACATGGACACTCAGACTTTCTCTTTTATTTTTTAACCCTCTGGTGCCGTTAGCGGTTTTTAGTGGTGATGATTCCTATAGAAATCATCGTGACTAAAATCGTTACTGACACCCAAAGATGGGCAGTGGCTTCTCATAAGATTCCCTTAATGGCATGTGAGGCTTTCAGAAGTAGCTGATGCTGTTCACAGTTTTTGCAGTACTGCTCAAGCATCATATAAGATGTTCAGTATGTGATGAGACACTGAACTTATTCAAGATGTGCCGCATACAGAGATGCGGTGAAGACCCGTGTCCTCGTATGTGGCACGTTTCCAATGAGTGCATTCTTACTTGTAAGACACCACAGCAGGAGAGGGACTGTCCATAATAGTTCAAGGTAGTGTCAGATTCACATGGTGCCCTCTGGGCACCAAGTGATTCCTGGACTACCCTTGAACCATCATGGCCAGTCCATCTCCCACAGGTGACAATCTGTAGGAGATGGATTTTTTTATGCCTCCAAAATGTTAAAAAAAAAAATTCATTATTTGGTTTTGAGTGAACTGAACACAGCTCTTTTAGCCTGACCTACCCAGCACTGACAGTTCTGGGATGGGTTGCATATGCTTGCTTAGCGTGCTGAAACAGTGCTTAGAACTAAGATTATTGACTTAGCAAACACTTGGGTTGCATGGGCGTGCTTATCTTACCTGTTGTGCACAAGGCTGATTTTGAAGAGCCGCCAGCTGTGCTTGGATGCTGTATGCTTTTGTACAGATTAAAGATCTTTCTGCTCCACTCTGACAATTTGTTCCCCACTGTGATTATTTTCAGTCTGTTCAACCCACTGCCATGATATACTTTATGCAGATAGCCTCTAGCTATGTGCCATTGCTGATAACACACTCTCGTGGCCTTTTATTAACACTGAGTTTCATTCTGTTGTTGCTAACCAAGGCCGAGATTTGAGTCGCCTCAGCCCTGCAGGACATGCACTGTGTGTTTGCTTACGGGCTGAGAAGCAAAATAGTGCATTTCTTTGGTTGATGGTTACATCATATGCAGGAACCCTGCTAAAAGCTAAAAATAACCATGCTTGAGAGGTTTGACTTTGGACCCAGGAAAGCTTTGTGTCAACTCACAGCATGCAACAGAAAGCCCTCATGCACTAAGAATGTTCTTAACCCATATCATACTGAGGCTAAAGGCTTTAAATTTGTACACTGCCATATGCAAGCTACATTATAGTACAGATAAGGATATAGACCAATGGCTTTAGTTCAAGGGTAGTGCCAGAATAGCTTGGCGCCTAGAGGCGCCAAGCTGTTCTGGCACTACCCTTGAACTATTTTAGTCAAACTTATTTCACCCACTGGTGTATTCCGAATGATAAGAGTTAACCAAGCTTGGAAGGTGCTATGGTAAAGAGCTTAACTCACTACATGCAAGCCACCCCAGGAGTTGAGGTGTTTAACCCCCCCACTTCTAGTTTGCACAGATTGTGTTTTTCACAGTCATAGGTTGAATGTCAAAGATCCCCAGCCATCAAAGGAATGTGGATACAAGGGAATAAATTCTCATGAGCCCTCACAATCGCGGGGGCTCATGAGGATCTATACCTGTAGCATTTGGGTGGTGTTCATTGTCTTGGCAGTCAATGGGTTAATTTTCAAATGTGATTGATATGCAGCTCATATGGTAAGATTGACTATGGCCTTGTGAGTAAAATGATTTTGTGTCTCAGTTGTCGGCAGTACTGGTATATATAAGTCATACTAACCCCCTTTTGTATGCAGCCATTGGTACTGTAAACACAGGAGGTTAATATGTGTATACATTGGGAGTAAAGTAGCTGGTGGTTGTGGTTTTGAATTGCACTGCATTCAGAGTATCTACATGTATGTGAAATGTCTGCTTGTCTTAAAGCAGAGAAAATCATTTTTCTTTAACTAATTTATTTGGAACAATAAATTTTTCTTTATGACGTTGCATTTGCTTATCTGAAAGCATGTGTGCTTGAGCACTTACAGTGATGACTGAATGAATACACATTCATTGAAATCGAACATGCATGTTTCAGTGTAAAATATTTGTTGCAGTATGAATAACATGTTCCTTCATAATCATAATTGAAGAGTCATGTCATCTGTCATGAAATTCTTTTCTGAATGTTATGGACAAGTGTTTGTAATTTGACAAGATCCGTCACATGAATATGCATGGAAAAGTGTAACTATTTATATTTTTTAACTTATGGTGTGCGTGTGTGTGGGTGTCAGCTCGATATATCCCTGTCAGTGGATCCCTGTGTCGATGGATCTTCATGTCATTGGATCCCCAGCACTATACATGTTATAAAAAAAGTCAGTCACACTAAATTAATAATGATTACACCAATTTACACCAATTTAAACTGAAAACGTTTAGCGGCAGGCCCTTTACCACAGCAGGCTCTTTACTGCAGATGGCCCTTCGACAGATCCATTACTGCTTGCTTGTACCTACCGACCAACACCACCTCCAAACACCACCCCATCCCCTAACCCCCCACCCCACCCAGACACACACACAAACACAGAGAGAGCCAAATACGCACAGACGCCTGTCCAGCCATTCCTCTCCCCCACCCGGGTTTGCCCTGGGGGACTTGGGTGGGGTTAGGTATTTTTTAGTTCCCAGGGTCACCCTGGTCAGCCCCACAGGGTGGGTTTTTCTCTCTATTCTGGGGCATGTGTTTCTGTCTACCCGAGGTCCATTCACCTGTATTTGCCTTTTTAAAACTCTCCCTACTGTCTGCACTGCCTGTAGCTCTTGATATTGGATGTGTGTTGCTAAATGGTCTTAGCTTTATTTAGGCCCCATGTGTTAGGTTTATTTAACGTATTTGACCGGCTGGCGACATACATTCAATGTTCTGTTTATTTATTTTTTTTCACAAGCAGTGCAGGCACGTCCTGAGAAAGCCTTGTTGCTGTCGGGACGTTAAGCAATGTACAATCAATCAATCAATCAAACCAGCCATTCCTCAGATATAGCTTGAGAATCAATCAACACAGGGATCCATTGACATGGACCTGTGTGTGTGAGAGAGAGAGAGGGAGAGAGAGAGAAGCAGAGAGATAGAGAATGAGTGCTGTTGATGTTCTTTTCTTTTTTTCTTTTTGCTTTTGCACTTTAGCGCCCACATGACTTGCTCGTCACCCAGTGAAAAGCAGATTGGTTTTTTTTTCTTGTTTATTTGCATGTACATTTTTTTTCATTTTGCAGAAACATTGTGTCTGTTGCGTTCCAAATAGTCATGTCAACATTTCATTCCTTTGTAACGCCAAGGAATCTTATGCTTTAGCTATTGACTGTATTCATGTACTGCAACACCAGGGGCCCACATTTTTTTTCTTGTTATGACTGGAGTTTATTAAAAGCGAAGTAATTTATACCAAAAAAAAAATTGTCTTGACCACTGAAAAAGCATTGTTATATCTGACTTTTGTTAAATAAGACCTTTTTATTAACCCCGTTGAATTATTAACCCCGTTGTGCATGCATTCACTGTTACTGTAAACAGCATCAATGACTGCATGCACAAGGGGGTTAATCTCTGACAGCCCATAAACATTTAACCCATTTAGCCCTGATGCAGTACAGCAAGAGATGGATCAACCATGATAATTCAATGATAGTGCCAGATTAACTTGGCGCCATCAGGCGCCAAACTAATCTGGCTTTACCCTTGAATCATGGTTGATCCTTCTCCTGCAACTATAGTAATTAGGTGACATCTCCAAATTTTGGGAAATGCAGCCATGGGGTTAAAAGGGTTAATCCCATTACTGCCAGTGGATGCAAAATTATGTCTTCAAAAGCACAGAAAATTCATCACTAAATAATCCCATCAAATCCATGGAGCACAGATATAAACAGAGTCAGCAAGAGGCAAAGAACCTCCTGAGCCACTGCATCTGTGGGGAGCTCATGAGGTTCTTTGCCTGTCGCAGTTGGGTGATGTTCCAGTTTTTCTTTCAGTAAAGCAGGTTAAAGATACTGCCTCACGGATTCACACACCCTAACATTGTTCTAAAACGATTTCCCACAAGATATTGCATGTGCGAGTCTTGTGTATGCTACCTTAGATGGGTGTAAACAAAACCGTGCAAAAAGTGCCACTTTACGTCATCGGTGCACCCTGGCTTCAGTTAACTTGAGGGTAGTGTACCAGAATCTCCTGCAGTGTTTTTCACGTCACACACTGACACAAACCGTGTTTGTTGGGATATTAACCCTATTGTGCATGCAGTAAAGTGGTACAGCCGTAGTGCAGCTGAATTGATCAGTGTTCAGGTCATACTTCATACGCATTAGCAGAACTTCTCCCCCATAACCTGCCCGTTGGGACCAGCCATTATCACTCCACAGCCATGGACATTAAACCCCAAAATAATCAGTCGATTATCAGATTATTTTTGCTTTTCTGACTGTGTGTAATGTGCTTGAGTGCTCTGTAAGGGTTCATTGATATGCTCTAGTGGTTCTTCACTTGTTGGTACATTTATGTGTATGTATGTTTGCTTTTCCTCTCATTTTGTATTCCTACACTTCAACCCAGATGATATGCCCTCAGTCAGAGAAACAGACTGAGACAGTGTCGGACAGGCAAGAGGCATAGATTCTCATGAGCCCCTGCAGCTACAAGGGCTCATGAGAATATGTGCCTCTTGCAGATGGAGTAAGGCTATATCCTTCCATCTTTTCAGGTGATTGATTGTGCAGAGGTATTATGTATGGGTCACCATGGTGCAGTGATAATTTGGTTCACAATGAGTGATCTTGATATTAATATTGAACTTATTTGAAGCTGTTAACTTCAATCAATAAATTTGCAATACATATATATATATATATATATATATATATATATATATATATATATATATATATATATATATATACACACTTCATCATTGAATATTGGTGTAACTTCTCAATTCAAATGGGATAGATTCGCGTATACCCCTACTGTGTGTGTGTGTGTGTACATGTGTGTGTGTGCATGTAAAATATTTTATAAAATGAAAGTAATAAGTGATGATAATATTCATGTTATTGATGTGATATGATCAATATAAGCTTGAAATGATCAGAATAATTGAAATTGAAATGACCAGACTGATCTGCAGACAAGCTGTTGTCCTGTTGTAAAAAAAAAAAAAAAAAGACAGTTTACCAACAGACTGAACTTTTAAAGTCAAGTTAACTCATTGTGCCTGAGGTACGAAATACCCACATTTTGGTGTTATCTTCTGAGGACTGCATTACAATTCAGGAGACAGATCGAGCTTGATAGTTCAAGGGTGGAGGCAGAATAGCTTGGCGCCTATAGGCGTCAAGCTATTCTGCCACCACCCTTGAACTATCATGGTCGAGCCATAGCTTACTTTGGTGTGTCGCGGGCAGAATGAGTTAACACATTTAGATTTTTGTTATAGTCAGCACGCCATTTTGTGACAAGGGTAGTGGAGGATACGAAATATGAAAACGTCTTGGCGCCTGTACAAAGAAATATAGCATCAATCCGACAAAAGGGTTTGATAGAGATTATACTGATGCATCTTAGGACAATACCAAATTTCAAACCTCGAATCGACATGGAAACAGTTTCAGTTTGAAAAAAGGGACACATTGTTTCATATATTCAAGATTTAAAACATAATATGAAACACCAGGTCTCCAGTTATGAAACAGTGTGAATGTCCTTTTTGGCTCATGTGCAAAGAAAAAGTGCATCTATGTTCTGGGCCAGTGGTCGTCTGTCCGTCGTCCGTCCACCGTCGTCTGGTAAATTTTAACGTTGACATTTTCTTGGAGACTATTCACGCCACAGTCTTCAAGCTTGGTCCAAAGATATTTTGTGGCAAGACCTTTCTAAACATACCATTTGCGTGATCTCTCTTAAAGGTCAAGGTCATAGGGGATTAGGAAGTAGGTTACAAATTGCTATATTTTGACAAAATTGATTTTCTTTTTCAAATACTATTCACAACTTCAAACCCAAACTTGGTATCAAGATACCTGATGGTAAGACCCATCTATGCTTACTAATTTTGTTGACCCATCAAAAAGGTCAGGGGTCACAAGAGCTCAGGAAATAGGTCCAAAATGTCCATTTTCTGACAAAAAATGTTCTTTCTCAAATACTATTTACAACTTCCATTCCAAACCTGGTACATAGATACCTGATGGTAAGACATTCCTTTGCATGCTAACTTGGATGACCTCTTGGAAAGGTCATGGGTCACAAGAGAGCAAATTTGGCCTTGATCTTATGTCTTCCCTTTGTTGACCGTGTAGCACCATCGTGGTGGCGCATCAGCATGATCAAAACGTGTTTAACTTGTGATTGTGAATGGTTTTGTTATGTGTGTTTTCATTGTATGTGTGTGCGTAGATTTAACTTTTTTTCTAGTGAGATTCTGCATAATATATACATATTTTTGTAACGCGCTTAGAGCCCATTGCCCCTGGGGATTCTTACTTACTTACACCTGTCACCCCTCCCAGGGTATAGGCCGTCGACGAGAGACCTCCAGCGACTCCTGTCCTATGCTTCTCCTTCGATTTTACTCCAGGTGGTTCCCAGTCTCTTGATGTCTGCTTGGAGGTCTCGACGCTAGGTGTTTCTCGGCCTGCCTCTTTTCCTCTTTCCCTGGGGGTTCCATGACAATGCCTGCCTAGTGATACTGGAAACTGGCTTTCTCAGACTGTGACCAATCCATCCCCATCTTCTTCGCCCAATTTCATTCTCTGCTGTTATCTGCTCTGTTCTCTCCCAGAGTCTGACGTTGCTGATCTTCTCTGGCCAGTGGATTTTCAAAATTCTTCTAAGGCAACTGTTTATGAAGATCTGTACTCTGTTGACTGTGGTTTTTGTCAATCTCCAAGTCTCTGCTCCATATAGTAGAACTGCTTTTACGTTGGAGTTGAAAATCCGGACTTTGGTGTGTTGTGACAGCTCTCTGGAACTCCACACTTTTTTCAACTGGAGAAAGGCTGCTCTGGCTTAACCGATTCGTGCTCCGACATCTGCATCAGTGCTGCCTTTTTTGTCTATAATGCTCCCGAGATAGGTGAAGGACTCCACCTCCTCCAACGGGGTGTGAGCAAGCAAGACTGTTCTTCCCTGGTTGCGTTCAGCCTCATTGTCTTTGTTTTCTGTTTGTGGATGGTGAGGCCCACTTGGGACGAGATGTCAGCAAGCCTCGTGGTCTTGTCCTGCATTTGTTGATGAGTGTAGGACAGTAAAGCCAAGTTGTCTGCAAAATCGAGGTTGTCAAGCTGTGTCCACAGTGTCCACTGTATTCCACTTCGTCTGTGCTCTGTGGTCCTCTTCATGACCCAGTCTATGGCCAGTAGGAAGATGAACGGAGACAGCAAACACCCCTGCCTGACACCGGTTCTGACCTGGAGCTCCCTGGTGAACTGCCCTTCGTGGATCACGTGACATGTCATGCCATCGTAGCTGCTCTTGATCAGGCAGACGAGCTTTGTGGGTACACCGTAGTGTCGTAGGAGTTTCCACAGAGTCTCTCGGACCACGCTGTCAAATGCTTTCTCGTAATCCACAAAGTTGACGTACAGTGGGGAGCTCCACTCCTGAGACTGTTCCACGATGATGCGGAGAGTGACGATCTGGTCTGTACATGATCGGTTTTTCCTGAATCCTGCTTGCTGGTCTCTCAGCTGGGGGTCAACGGAGCTCTTCATTCTCTCCAGGATGATCCTGTTGAAGACCTTTCCTGGTACTGACAGCAAGGTGAGGTCGCCTTTCTTGGGAAGCTTGATTAGGTACCCCTCCTTCCAGTCAGCCAGCATCACCTCCTCTTCCCAGATCTTTCCAGACAGTGGGTACAGCAGCTCTACTGTTGTCTCTAGGTCTGCTTTCAGAGACTCCGCTGGGATGCCATCTGGCCCTGCTGCTTTGCCGTTCTTTCAAAAATGCCACTGCGCTTCTGATCTCTTCCCGGCTGGGTCTGTCACAGCTGATGGGTAGGTCGGTCTCTGCTGGCTGGATGTCTGGGGGGGGTCAGGTGGGCTGGGTCTGTTCAGTAACTCTTCAAAATACTCGGCCCATCTGTCGAGTTGGTCTGCTCTGTCTGCAATAGGCTTGCCTTCTTTGTCTTGTACTGATCTTTCTGTATGGCCATACTTGCCCGACAATCTTCTGGTAATGTAGAGCTGTTTCATGTTGCCGCTGCCTGCTGCCTTTTCTGCATCAGCTGCCAGGCTGTCTGTGTAGGCCCTCTTGTCTGCCCTGATACTCCCCTTCACCTCGCGGTTGGCTTCCGAGTATTCCTCCTGTGCCCTTGCTTTCGCTGCTCTCGTGCGACTGTTGTTGACAACTGCTTTCTTCTGCTTTCTCACTTCTATCTTCTTCAAGGTCTGTGCCGACAGCCAGTCCTTGTGATGATGTTTCCTGAACCCTACAGTGTCTTTGCAGGTTGAGTTCAGCGCCTCTCTAACTGCCTTCCACTGCTGCTCTGTGGTGACCGCCTTCTCTTCATTTACTAGCTCCTGTAGCGCTTGAAACCGGTTGGACAGCACCAATTTGAACTCTTCTCTCACTCCAGTCTCTCTCAGGAGGTCTACATTATAGCGCCGTCTTCTTGTTGTCTCTGTGCGGCTTTTCTTTAACTTGAGCTTTATTCTTAAGGTAAGCAGATGGTGGTCTGAAGCAACATCTGCTCCCCTCCTCACTCGAACATCTTGAAGGGATCTTCTAAATTTCTTGCTAATGCAGATAATTATGGTCTGTTTGGTTCTCTGTAGTATGGTCAGGTGAGACCCAAGTTGCTTTGTGTATTCTTTTGTGTGGGAAGATGCTGCCTCCAATGACAAGTCTGTTTAGAACACAAAAGTCTACAAACCTCTCCCCGTTCTCACTCATCTCCCCTAGTCCCTGTCTCCCCTTCACCTCTTCGTATCCGGTGTTGTCCTCCCCTATTTTGGCATTAAAATCGCCCATGACGATGGTGATGTCTCGCTCCGCACATTTGTCCACAGCACTCTGGAGTCGGTCGTAGAACTCTTGTTTCTCTTCCTCGTCACTTTCATTAGTGGGCGCATAACACTGGATGACGTTGAGCTTGATCTTTTTCTTGGTTCTAAAGGCTGCTGTGATAATTCTTGGCCCAAGAGGTTTCCAGCCCATCAGCGCTCTCTGTGCCACTGTTGACAGCATGAATGCTACACCTTCTGTAAGGGGGAGGGGGGGGGGGCATTCTCCTCTTGACCTGAATACAGAATCATCTCCCCACTTAACAGCCTTTTCTGGCCAGACTGCGTCCATCTGTCTTTACTGATACCTAGCAAGGAAAGGTTGTACTTTTGCATTTCTGCTGCTATCTGGGTGGCCTTGCCGCTCTGGTACATGGTCTTGACATTCCATGTGCCCATGGTTGTGTCCCTGGATAGAGAGAGGCGGCTCGGTCCTATGGCTTCCGAAGACTTCCGGCTTTCACCACAGGACGTCATAAATCTTCTGGTAGAAGAACCTCCTCCTCCAGGAAATAAATTGCTGTATGTCTTTTCGTCGGAGTTTTTGTAGCTATTTCCTTATTTGCAGGGTGGGGAAGCTACCCCCACGCCCAACCCCCTTACTAGGAGGACCAGGGGTTTTCTGTCGGGGTCACCTTCCCTTAGACCATGTTGGTTCATGGCACCTTATTTCATTCAGTGCACCCCTCTCGCGAGGGACCCCCTATCCACCACCCAGGGGACACGCCTCAACGCCATATGGTCCCAGCGCGAGGTCCTGGGGATTCAGCATGATATAAATGCTCTTTATTATTATTATTATTATTATTAAATGATATGAAAAATGTCTATTTTTTGTAGAATTTTAGTTTTTATCAAGATTTTTGCAAAACTTTTCAACCAAATTTGGCAGAACTGATTATAAGTCTTTTCTATGCACACTAATTTGGTTCACAACCTTTACTCAAAAAGGTCAAGGGTCATGAATAAACATGGATTTTGCAGGTACAAATGCCAATTCTTTCCTTATGTTATGTTAGAACACTTGAACACTTGCTTGTGACCTGTTGGAAGGTCAAGGTCATTATGTGGATTGGTCATGCACGTGAGCCTTGATGGCTTTGCCGTTCTGGTTTCAAGATTTACATACATTTTCTTGGAAAATTGAGGTATGAGAGAAGTGTAGCACAATCATAAGCTCATGTAACATTGCAAAGTGTGTTAAATAGGTCATCTACTATGGGTCCATCATTGGTCTATCCAGCCATCGTCCTTCGTATACCCATTTGTTCAGATTTTATCATCGTCAATATCAAAAATTTGTGATGGACTATTAGAGGCACATTCTTCTAATTTGGCACGGTGATCTTATGTGAAAATTACTTCAAATATATGTCCATTACGCTGACCGTTAAGGTCAAGGTCACAAGGCCAATAAATAGCAAAGTGTCATTGTTGTCAGAAACGACAGGGTAGTTAAAGTTGTATTAAATAACTTGGCAAATAGAGAAAACTGATGACAAGACTTTTGTTTGCAGCTGTACTAAGTGAACCTCTCGTTAAGGTTAAAGGTCACATTAAGTGAAAAATTTGTATTTGGGCTATTTATGAAAGATTCTTGCTATTAAGTGTAGTTCGTTTGTGAACTTTGCAGTATGGCTTAGCAGAAAATTTGCTTGAGATTAAACTTTCTATTCATACTAAATTGTATTGGTCATAGTCAGCAAGTGTGTTGAAAATGTCCATATTGCATTTACTTTTTCCACCTCAGAAGTAAACCTTGATACGAGGTACCATTATCGAGACATTTGTATGTACATGTTCAAGAGTGGATTTAGGAGAGGGGATAGGGTGGGGTTTGTCGATGTTCCAGGGCTTCCTTATCCCCTGGCTCCCAAAAGCAAAATATGTTCAAATTAATGTATAATCTGCCATTTGTTGGAGTTTGCATTCCCGGCTCCGTCGCCCCCTCCTCCCCCCCCCCCTCCACCCCCACCCCTTGCGAATTGGAAATTCCCCTTGAGAACTGATGTGGACCCCCCCCCCCCCCCCTCCCTTCAGTCCCCGAACCCCTCTCCCGCCGTTTGATTTTTTTTCCAGTGCCGGAAAGGTCTCCCCAGACCCCTCTCCACCCCCACCTCCCAACACACATATACCATACACACACCACCACCACCACCGCCACCACCGTTACGCACTCCTCGTTTCATTTTCAACGAGTGGTGCATTCATAGGTCCTCCTCCTCCTCTGGACATGCACAGCAACTGTGAAAGCGCTAAGAGGAAGCCCATGTTTTGTATATTTAAAAAAAAAAGGGTCTGCGGTATTTCCCGAAGTGCCCTGTGCCTGTAAGAGAGGTCTTTCGGAATAGTATTCATGGTATAAAAAAGACATACTTAGAAACGGTCACTCTTTAGAAATTTGTGCGTCTAAAGTTAACTTTATTTTTGAAATGTATGTGCGAAAAGTGACAAAATCTACAGTATCTGTAATTTACAGTTGTGTTGTGTTTCAAGACTGTGGACTAGAACAGCCCGGCTCTGAGAAATTGCCTTAGACAAACGCACATGCAGCATGAAAAAGGGGCGCGCACGCACGCATACGCGCACGGCGGATGTATAGCGGATGCGTGGATGATTGTTGCCGACTACATTTCATAGTATCTGTACTGAATCACAGTTGCTGTCACGCCTAAATCAACGTGGTTTGCAGTTGGTGCCGCGGTATAGCCTCACCCACTTCCCGTTGCCGAAAGTAAGACTCCGTTTTAAGTCGTCTGTCTGAAAGCATCCCAATAACTATACACTTCATCTTGAATGTAGCGACTTAAATTTGAGTTTGGTTTTTGACGTATTATTTGTCCTAAGCTGCTTGTAGGGGAGGAGGGGGGCTGCCGTTCAGTTTGTTTCTGAAACTCTATCTTAATTCAGTATCGAAGAGCCCAAGCCGGCCGCCCAATGAACATCTATACTGACGAAAAAAAGAAATGTGACATCAGTTTTTTTAATGATCGGAAACACCGTAAAGCGTTCACAGTTCCAAACACTCAAAAAAAATGTCGCATGTTTCTTTTGCTCGTCAATACTATGCAAAGTCAGTTGCGGTGCCGTCAGGTCAGCGGCACGGCGGGCAAGAGCCATGACTGATCCTCAGTCATGAGCCGTAACGCAACCGCGGGAGCTCATGAAGATAAAGTCAGTAACAATAATAATAAAGAGGATTTATAAGGCGCCTATACATGGTAAGATGCTCTAGACGCCGTACATACTACGAACAAGAAAAATATTACACTACAAAAAGTGACAACTACCAAAACCACATGTACAATTACACAAAAGAACAGAAAATGATTAAAAAGAAATAGTGATATATGATCACTCAGTGATAATCAAGATGGGTTTTAAGACTGTGTTTAAAACTGGCACAGAAATCGTTGTGTCTCAAGGATTTAGGACGATCATTCCAGACTGATGGACCCTGGTAAGAAAAAGATCTGCGCCAAATCCCCATTACTGCCGGTAGCAGGGCCGGATCACTTAGCTCCAGAGGGGAGGGGGGGGGGGGCAACTTCTTGTTTGGGACCTTGAACCTGATGCTAAAGCCTCCACCACGCTAGATCTTCTTTCCACAAGGGCCGAAAAGTCAAACAGTGAGGGGGGGGGGGGGGGGAGGGGGTAGGCGGCTTCAGATCTTGTTTCCACAGGGGCCGAAAAATCAAATAGGGGGGAGGGGGGGTAGGCGGCATCGGATCTTGTTTCCACAGGGGCCGAAAAATCAAACAGTGGGGGAGGGGGGGGGGGCAAACACCCCCAAACTGAAAGGGACTTTGTTATAGCAGCTACCCCCCCCCCTGGATCCGGGCATGGGTAGGACCGGCTGATCTACGTCACTGACAGTTGCGGATGGATCCTGTTGAGAGTTCCTCGGCGGCAGCGAAGGGGTTAAGTCAAAATGTCATAACATAAACTGATTTAGATGAAATAACCTTTTAGCTCAGAACTTGACCGGATCATTTCCGTCCGGAGGGCGCGGGGAGGCGGCGAAGCAATGTCAGTCGGCATGGATGCACCGATTGTTTAAGTCAAGTTAGTTAGACTGAACTTGAATTAGTTGCCGAGTCAGTACTGAAGAGTAGATCAGCAATGTTTGTTCATGTGAATGGCAACCACGCCATGGTAATTCTATGGTCACACTACACCATCAAAAGCTAGCAATGGGATGTTATGATTTATTGGAATAGTCGAACACTTTTTACCTCCGTAAAACAAGAAAGGAAACCAATATCAGGCAATCCAGACCAAAAAGGTAACTGCCAAGCGTGTAAAATGCAAAGAAGTACCCAACGGAGAAAGAAACACGCTTAGAAAAGACGGGTACAACACAATTTATTAATATTTCGGGTAAATAACCTTTGTCAAAATAGACAGAGAGATTATAGCCGCTACTTATCTTCATTCATAGAAGGAATGTGGCAACTGAAGGAGGTGACGTAAAATAAAAGAAAAGTTGAAGTGAACAAAAGTGCGGGAAAAGTAAAAATGACGTCAACGAAAAAAATCATAAGAGAGAGACTCCGAGAGAAACTGAACACGAGAGACAAGAGTGTGTAAGCGCGCGCAGGAGCGAGCAAAAGTAAATGTGAGGCCAGAGAGAGACACTGACTGACTGACTGACTGACTGACTGAAACTTTATTTATCAAGGATTGAGATAATAGGCGCACAGGCCTTTCTTCCAATCTGTCCTTGCTACATCTACTGATATATAATAACAGGCAAAGCTACATCATTATACTCACAAACAACATCGAAAGTAATGCTAATTATGACACACTACAAACAGCAACAATGATTTAACAAAACACACAGGTACCCATACAAAGATTTTAGCACGTGTCATAATATCCTTTTGCGGGAGCCCTCCCCAGAAACTCCCACCCGGGGGGCACGCCACAAGTATACTTTCACTCGAATGACATGAGTGCTAAGCACATCGTTTGAATAAACTGTGCACCGGCACTGCATCGGGAAGCACCCCCACAAACGGCACGTGAGCGTAAATGGTATTATTTATAAAAAAAATAATAATAATAATAGTTGCATAAAAAGAAATTAAAATATATTATGTTTTGACAACACGAGATAATTAAATTTACGTTGCCTTGGATAAGTATGGACCAGCAGAGGGCAGCCAACTATCTTAGCAGCCAGCAGAGAGCAGCCAACAATCTTAGCAGCCAAAGTATGATATACCGATCATGACAAAATACCAAAAATAGGCAATTCGCCAAGGGACGTAATCCCGGGACACCAAGAAAAGTGATGGACGACATAGGGCCATATAAAACAGTTACAAATGTGTTTAGGAAGCATTTCCATATTTATAAATGATGGGCATTAGAGGGCACAACGCATAGTTTTGCCATAAGACAGTATTGTCTGAAAACCCCCCTACACTGTCTGAGAAGCAGCGTGGAGGTCAGTCTTTACGCCATTTTTGGTCTCTAAACCTATGACGGACGGCATAAGGCCATATAAAACAGATATGAATGTGTTCCGGATGCATTTCTATATTCATAAATTATATGCATTAGAAGGCACAACGCATAGTTTTTACCATAAGACATTATTGTCTAAAGCCCCCCTACACTGTCTGAGAAGCAGCTTGGAGGCCAGTTTGTACATCATTGTTGTCTCTAAATGCAAAATGGTCGGCATAGCACCATATTAAACCTATAAAAATGTGTTCAGGAAGCATTTCCATATTCACAAATGTTAGGCATTAGAGGGCACAACGCATAGTTTTGGCCATAAGACAGTATTGTCTGAAACCTTTGACACTGTCTGAGAAGCAGCTTGGAGGCCAGTCCTTACGCCATGTTTGGTCTCTTAACCTATGACGGACGGCATAGGGCCAAATAAAGCAGTTATGAATGTGTTCCGGATGCATTTCTAAATTCATAAATGATAGGCATTAGAGGGCACAACGCATAGTTTTGCCATAAGACAGTATTGTCTGAAACCCCCTACACTGTCTGAGAAGCAGCTTGGAGGCAGTCCGTAAGCCATTTTTGCTTTCTTAACCTATGACGGACGGCATAGAAACATATAAAACAGGTATGAATGTGTTCCGGATGCATTTCTATATTTATAAATGATAGGCATTAAAGGGCACAAAGCATAGTTTTGCCATAAGACAGTATTGTCTGAAGCCCCTTACACTGACTGAAAAACAGCTTGGAGTCCAATCCGTACGCCATTTTTGGTCTCTAAATCTATGACGGACGGCATAGGGCCACATAAAACAGTTATAAATGTGTTTAGAAAGCATCTTCATATTTATAAATGATAGGCATTAGAGGGCACAACGCATAGTTTTGCCATAAGACAGTATTGTCTGAAACCTCCAACACTGTCTGAGAAGATGCTTTGAGTCCAGTCCGTACGCCATTTTTAGTCTCTAAATCTATGACGGACGGCATAGGGCCACATAAAACAGTTATGAATGTGTTTAGAAAGCATTTTCATATTTATAAATTATAGGCATTAGAGGGCACAAGGCATAGTTTTGCCATAAGACAGTATTGTCTGAAGCCCCCTTACACTGTCCGAGAAGCAGACTGGAGGGCAATCCGTACGCAATTTTTGGTCTCTTAACCTATGACAGACGGCATAGGGCCATATAAAACAGTTATAAATGTGGTACGGATTCATTTCTATATTCATAAATGATAGGCATTAGAGGGCACAACGCATAGTTTTGCCATAAGACAGTATTGTCTGAAGCCCACTACACTGTCTGAGAAGCAGCTTAGAGTCCAGTCCGGACGCCATTTTTGGTCTCTAAATCTATGACGGACGGCATAGGGCCATATAAAACAGTTATGAATGTGTTTCGGATGCATTTCTATATTCATAAATGATAGGCATTATATGGCACAACGCATAGTTTTGCCATAAGACAGTATTGTCTGAAGCCCCACGACACTGTCTGAGAAGCAGCTTGGAGTCCAGTCCAAACGCCATCTTTGGTCTCTAAATCTATGACGGACGGCATAGGGCCACATAAAACAGTTATGAATGTGTTTAGAAATCATTTCATATTCATAAATGATAGGTATTAGAGGGCACAACGCATAGTTTTGCCATAAGACAGTATTGTCTGAACCCCCCTACACTGTCTGAGAAGCTGCTTGGAGTTAAATCCGAACGATATTCTGGGTCTCTAAATCTATGACGGACGGCATAGGGCCATATAAAACAGTAATGAATGTGTTCCGGATGCATTTCTATATTCATAAATGATAGGCATTAGAGGGCACAACGCATAGTTTTGCCATAAGACAGTATTGTCTGAAACCCCCTACACTGTCTGAGAAGCAGCTTGGAGGCAGTCCGTACGCCATTTTTGCTTTCTTAACCTATGACGGACGGCATAGAAACATATAAAACAGGTATGAATGTGTTCCGGATGCATTTCTATAATTATAAATGATAGGCATTAAAGGGCACAAAGCATAGTTTTGCCATAAGACAGTATTGTCTGAAGCCCCTTACACTGACTGAAAAACAGCTTGGAGTCCAATCCGTACGCCATTTTTGGTCTCTAAATCTATGACGGACGGCATAGGGCCACATAAAACAGTTATAAATGTGTTTAGAAAGCATTTCATATTTATAAATGATAGGCATTAGAGGGCACAACGCATAGTTTTGCCATAAGACAGTATTGTCTGAAGCCCCACTACACTGTCTGAGAAGCAGCTTGGAGTCCAGTCCGTACGCCATTTTTGGTCTCTAAATCTATGACGGACGGCATAGGGCCACATAAAACAGTTATGAATGTGTTTAGAAAGCATTTTCATATTTATAAATGATAGGCATTAGAGGGCACAAGGCATAGTTTTGCCATAAGACAGTATTGTCTGAAGCCCCCTACACTGTCCGAGAAGCAGCTTGGAGTCCAGTCCGTACGCCATTTTTGGTCTCTAAATCTATGACGGACGGCATAGGGCCATATAAAACAGTTATGAATGTGTTCCGGATGCATTTCTATATTCATAAATGATAGGCATTAGAGGGCACAACGCATAGTTTTGCCATAAGACAGTATTGTCTGAAGCCCCACTACACTGTCTGAGAAGCAGCTTAGAGTCCAGTCCGGACGCCATTTTTGGTCTCTAAATCTATGACGGACGGCATAGGGCCACATAAAACAGTTATGAATGTGTTTAGGATGCATTTCTATATTCATAAATGATAGGCATTAGAGGGCACAACGCATAGTTTTGCCATAAGACAGTATTGTCTGAAGCCCCCCTACACTGTCTGAGAAGCAGCTTCGAGTCCAGTCCGTACGCCATCTTTGGTCTCTAAATCTATGACGGACGGCATAGGGCCACATAAAACAGTTATATATGTGTTTAGAAAGCATTTCCATCTTTTAAATGATAGGTATTAGAGGGCACAAAGCATAGTTTTGCCATAAGACAGTATTGTCTGAAGCCCCCCTACACTGTCGGAGAAGCAGCTTGGAGTCCTGTCCATACGCCATTTTTGGTCTCTAAATATATGATGGACGGCATAGCGCCATATTAAACCGATACAAATGTGTTACGGATGCAATTCTACATTCATAAATGATAGACATTAGAGGGCACAACGCATAGTTTTGCCATAAGACAGTATTGTCTGAAGCCCCCCTACACTGTCTGAGAAGCAGCTTCGAGTCCAGTCCGTACGCCATTTTGGTCTCTAAATCTATGACGGACGGCATAGTGCCACATAAAACAGTTATATATGTGTTTAGAAAGCATTTCCATATTTATAAATGATAGGCATTACAGGGCACAAAGCATAGTTTTGCCATAAGACAGTATTGTCTGAAGCCCCCCTACACTGTCGGAGAAGCAGCTTTGAGGCCTGTCCATACGCCATTTTTGGTCTCTAAATATATGATGGACGGCATAGCGCCATATTAAACCGATACAAATGTGTTACGGATGCAATTCTACATTCATAAATGATAGGCATTAAAGGGCACAACGCATAGTTTTGCCATAAGACAGTATTGTTTGAAGCCCCCCTACACTGTCCGAGAAGCAGACTGGAGGCCTGTCCATACGCCATTTTTGGTCTCTAAATATAAGATGGACGGCATAGCGCCATATTAAACCGATACAAATGTGTTACGGACGTAATTCTACAATTATAAATGATAGGCATTAGAGGGCACAACGCATAGTTTTGCCACAAGACAGTATTGTCTGAAGCCCCCCTACACTGTCTGAGAAGCAGCTTGGAGTCCAGTTCGTACGCCATTTTGGTCTCTAAATCTATGACGGACGGCATAGCGCCATATTAAACCGATACAAATGTGTTCCGGATGCATTTCTATATTCATAAATGATAGGCATTATATGGCACAAAGCATAGTTTTGCCATAAGACAGTATTGTCTGAAGCCCCACGACACTGTCTGAGAAGCAGCTTGGAGTCCAGTCCGTACGCCATTTTGGTCTCTAAATCTATGACGGACGGCATAGGGCCACATAAAACAGTTATATATGTGTTTAGAAAGCATTTCCATATTTATAAATGATAGGCATTAGAGGGCACAAACCATAGTTTTGCCATAAGACAGTATTGTCTGAAGCCCCCCTACACTGTCGGAGAAGCAGCTTGGAGGCCTGTCCATACGCCATTTTTGGTCTCTAAATATATGATGGACGGCATAGCGCCATATTAAACCGTAAGAAATGTGTTACGGATGCATTTCTATATTAATAAATGATAGGCATTAGAGGGCACAACGCATAGTTTTGCCATAAGACAGTATTGTCTGAAGCCCCCCTGCACTGTCCGAGAAGCAGTTTGGAGGCCTGTCCGTACTCCATTTTTGGTCTCTAAATATAAGATGGACGGCATAGCGCCATATTAAACCGATACAAATGTGTTACGGACGTAATTCTACAATCATAAATGATAGGCATTAGAGGGCACAAAGCATAGTTTTGCCATAAGACAGTATTGTCTGAACCCCCCTACACTGTCTGAGAAGCTGCTTGGAGTTAAATCCGAACGATATTCTGGGTCTCTAAATCTATGACGGACGGCATAGGGCCATATAAAACAGTAATGAATGTGTTCCGGATGCATTTCTATATTCATAAATGATAGGCATTAGAGGGCACAACGCATAGTTTTGCCATAAGACAGTATTGTCTGAAACCCCCCTACACTGTCTGAGAAGCAGCTTGGAGGCAGTCCGTACACCATTTTTGCTTTTCTAACCTATGACGGACGGCATAGAAACATATAAAACAGGTATGAATGTGTTCCGGATGCATTTCTATATTTATAAATGATAGGCATTAAAGGGCACAAAGCATAGTTTTGCCATAAGACAGTATTGTCTGAAGCCCCTTACACTGACTGAAAAACAGCTTGGAGTCCAATCCGTACGCCATTTTTTGTCTCTAAATCTATGACGGACGGCATAGGGCCACATAAAACAGTTATAAATGTGTTAGGATGCATTTCTATATTCATAAATGATAGGCATTAGAGGGCACAACGCATAGTTTTGCCATAAGACAGTATTGTCTGAAGCCCACTACACTGAGAAGCATCTTAGAGTCCAGTCCGGACGCCATTTTTGGTCTCTAAATCTATGACGGACGGCATAGGGCCATATAAAACAGTTATAAATGTGTTAGGATGCATTTCTATATTCATAAATGATAGGCATTATATGGCACAAAGCATATTGTAACCGGGTTAGGTTACCGGATGAAAATCAGGTCGAGAAATGAGGGAGGCAACAACGTCGAAGACAGGGGTCGCTGTGACATGTCTTTATTGCGGTGTAGAAAACTGAAGAAACTGAAGAAACTGAAGAAACAGCGCCTACAAATAAAACAATGGCGCAACATTAGAAATCATAATAACTCCCATATGGGTCACTCTACAAAGCTGTGCAGCAAAAGTGTGACACCAACCATGAAAAAACAAACTCAATGGGATACTTATTTTTATCATTTTTCTTGGAGATGCATGCCCAAAGTATGATGTTATGACAAAAAAAAGATAATATATAAATGTGTTTGCATGGATGTGGATGGTAAAGTTACGTGGTACGAAATTTGTTTGATGTAACACGGAAACCAAATAAATGGAAATACTGTACAAAAATGAAAGGCAGGATCAAACAAGACAGTTTATTTTGTTTTAGAAACACTTCAAGACAAACCACCCAACAAAAAAAAAGCATAATAATGACAGTTTTGGAAGCAAGCTTGTGCCAAGCACTTAGTGAAAATGAAAAGTCGCTTGGCAGCTCATTTAGTTTACCCACAAGAAGTTTTAAGATATGTAGATCATTTCTATGTAGTGAAACAACATAAGTAACATGCAGCAAATTCACTGACAAGAACATTTTGAAAATAGAGACTTTTGCAATTGCTCAGGACCATATGTTTTAAAAATGGTAGTTGATGTAACATGGAAACCAACTTTCTTCATCTTAGAAATTAGTGAACTCTTATATGAAATGAAAGATAAGTTTGCAGGGAATCATGACTCTGTAGTCTAGAAAAGCATGATATGAGAGACCAAACCTTAAAAATAGTGAAAATCCTTAATTATGTGCATAGTTTTGTATAACGAGATGCCAAAGTAACGATCTGAATCTTGAGGTTACATCAAACCAAAGAAAACATACTTAGATGTCTTATTTTAACAGCATCAGAATTCCATAAATGTAGTGATGCTGAAGCACATTTTGAAAATTGAGACTTTTGCAGTTGCTCAGGACCATATGTTTTAAAAATGGTAGTTGATGTAACATGGAAACCAACTTTCTTCATCTTAGAAATTAGTGAACTCTCATATGAAATGAAAGATAAGTTTGGATTGAATCATGATTCTGTAGTCTAGAAAAGCATGCTAAGAGAGACCAACTATTAAAAATAGTTAAAATCCTTTATCATGTGCATAGTTTTGTATAACGAGATGCTAAAGTAACTATGTGAAGCTTCAGGTTACATCAAACACCGGAAAACATACTTAGACATCTTATTTTAATGGCATTGGGATTCGGTAAATGTAGTGATGCTGAATAGCAAAGTAACAATAATGAACTTACTGGCACAAGAAACAATACAGGCCAGTAATATCTCTGTTTAATTGGAAAAATCACCATTTTCATGTGGTTGATGTAACAAGAATCAAATATGTCGGACGGTCATTTGGTTTCCGGTTGCGTTTAACATAAGTGAGAACAATTACACTTCAAACGAAGTGTTTGAAAATAAATTCATTGAAAACAGTATTCCATGGGGCAAACATAACTACATAGTGGAATGATCAAAGTCGGAACAAGTCTATGGTGGTTTCATTTGAGCTTAGCAAGCGTCGGATCAGAATGAGTAAAACCTGGGCTTGATCGAGGAGCAAAATTTCTGTACGATAAATCGTAAAAATCGTAATAAACGTCCTTCAAAGTCAATGCACAAGATAACAGTATCTAAATCTAAGTATACTGCATGATTTTGGACTCATCAATAAGTTTGTACTTAAAGAAAGCGTGTCTTGAAGGTTTGATATGGCTTTCTCTGTTTCGCGTAACACACCCGGAAAAAAACGGAAGCGAAAACAAAAACACACGTGGCTTTCTCTGTTCAAAGCAAGGGAAGCAACGTTGTGTGCAAATATCCTTCCGCGATACACATCGAAAACTAGGGCAAGAAAAAGCCCCCAAAAGTGCTGTGCTTAGTATTAATTGAGCTTGTTTTGTTCAGTTTGACGTAACATTCAAAACAGGAAACGAAAGCACAAGTCCAACTTTAAGCTCAAAATACAGGACGGACAAAGCTTTTACCAAACTATATACCCTTTTAAACATATTCGAAACACATCCGCCATCTTGAAAAACGTGATTATACGAGTATTCATACGCCAGGCATGTCTGAATGGCAAAGTGTGTACTTTGGTTGGTTGTGGAAACGCATGTTACGTCAATCATGAACTAAATTGTATCCTTATAAAGTGCATTCTAAAAGATTTTTCTGGTTGTAAGATCATAAGGATCACTTACAACAACTATAAATAACAATATGATTACATATTTTTATATTTTATACCATAAATGAAAGATCCGCAACACAAGACAGAAGAAGGGTTACAGCTATGTCACAATTGGGACCGCCATTTTCGTGCATCCTCACACACATTCAGACTAATTAAATATTAAAAGACTTGATATTTTCCCATGCAGTTATCAATACTATCTCTTTCATCACTCTGAAACAGAATAGTACTGTTCATTGAGTAAAGTAACTTAGCTGATTTTTTTTACAGCCAGTTGAAAGTAGGCACCCCTTACGTTGCACAACTTTGTAGAGTGACCCATATATAACATCCCAAAAAAAAATCTAAAATCAACCATGGCATTATATCAAAAGTCTATCTATACCAAGCAATATCATCTTAAATGTCAAAGTAAACTAACGTGTCAATCTGCGATTCTGGACCGACAACTCTAGGTTGCCAAATGCAGAGTCACAGACCAGCACGAACAGTGGAGGGGGCAGAAAAGAGGAAGAGCATAGACATGTCATAAGCATGACAAAAGTTCATAAACGATAATATAATTGCCTCTATTTGGCATTGCTGTCGGTTGGCTTCTAAAAGACTCTAAGTACTTATAGAATGTCCTCAAGTCAACAAGCCGCTTCCACAGGCCTAGGGCAAAATGAGTGGGAAACTGCTCCCCTTATCAACGATGTCAACAGTGTGTAAAGGTAAAATTTATAAAGTACCTATTCCTCTCACTAAACGCTGAAGAATGTAAAGGGGTAACTTAGTTAGAGCAGGGGCAGGTCCCGCCGATAAAAAAAACACAATTAAAAGGAAAAGGGGAGTGTGGGGGAGTGACTTCCAAATGTAAACAAGCCAACCGGAAGCCGACGCCAAGCAGAAACAAAATGGCTGCGCATACTAAATATAAGTGTGACGTCACGCTACCAGCGTCCCAGCCCATGTGGTACGCACTATTCGGCTAAAAGCTATGCATGTCAAAGTGAGGAAAATAGGAGGGACATGAAAGCCTACATGATCAATCCTACACAATCAAATTAACGCTATAGTATAATCATAAAAGCAACGTGAGGGGGATAGCAAGAAACATGAAAGCCTAATCAAAACAATCTCTGTCAGACAAGGCAACATTTCAACATTTCCTACAACGATGCCAAGATAATTTAGCATCACTGGAGCAAATGGCAATAACTCTCATTGTACAAGAAAACCCAAAGCTATCCAAAGGCAGAAGCATTGAATCAGAGTACACATTACCTTTATGCTGTTTTGCCCCAAAATAATTCTGTCACAAAATTCCGATCTCCATCGGAAGACAGATGCTACAGTACGAGAAGCGACAAGACTAGAATGAGTGAAATCCACTATCGCAACAAAGTTACACAAAGTTCCAGCTGTCAAAATGGCTACAAAGTTGCCGTGAAGGCACTCTCAACAATTACATCTGCAGCAACTTACTCCTAACTCTAGGGCAAAACTTGCATCAAGGCACTGATATAAATCAGGCATCATTTCATCAATCATCAAAGTCCAAGACCAAAAATACAACAATATATAAGAGCTACTTACAGAGCTAAGAGGGAGTCGACATTGTAGTTCTTCCTAGTTGTATCGTCGTAGCGGCGCGAGTGATCTGTGGCAACCGGCTGAGTAGTACTGACCGCAAGTGCGCTACGGAAGGGGCTTTATATACAGCAGGCGCGGGTCGCAAAGAAAGCACCACTCGCATGCTCCCAGAATTTGGTGCTTTTGGAGCCGGGAAGCTGAAATTTGTGCTAAAGTGGACTAGGTTCTCTTACCATAGCTCTGATACTACTGAACCTAGAAGTTTGCGGTTTGTTGCTAACGAAAGATCCGCAATTGTAGTTTCACTAGTATCAGACATTGATTTGTTTAAAGATGGCTAAAATTAATTATGAATTTTTAAACGACTTTTCTCCTTCGACCTGGTCGGTGTAAAAGATGCAAACTCCCAAAATAAAGTTTAACCCAAAATCGATTGGACTAGAAATAGATTACAAAATGAAAGAGACTATCATGCTGGATCTTATGGATCTTGGTTTAAAACAATCGGTACAGGCATTGAGGAGATATTCAACTTAGAATGCCTCATTAGAAACACAAGCTATCATCGCCATTGTAGGCACCGGATGCTAGAACAAAAGCCACGAGGCGGCTGACGCGGTTGCGTCCCCTGAATAGACACTGAATACCTAGTGGTCTAGAAGTAAGCCGGAGGGGTTGGACTAACGCAGGCCTCAATGATAGCAATACCTTGCGAGACCTTACATTGAAGGAAAAAACCACTGAATAATAACACACACCACTTTTGCAAACAAAGTCGTGATGCAACCAACAAAATTACATCAGATGGGTTATGAGAGCCGGGTGTACCCGGTCACACATAGTTTTGCCATAAGACAGTATTGTCTGAAGCCCCACGACACTGTCTGAGAAGCAGCTTGGAGTCCAGTCCGAACGCCATCTTTGGTCTCTAAATCTATGACGGACGGCATAGGGCCAAATAAAACAGTTATGAATGTTTTTAGAAATCATTTCCATATTCATAAATGATAGGCATTAGAGGGCACAACGCATAGTTTTGCCATAAGACAGTATTGTCTGAAGCCCCCCTACACTGTCTGAGAAGCAGCTTCGAGTCCAGTCCGTACGCCATTTTGGTCTCTAAATCTATGACGGACGGCATAGGGCCACATAAAACAGTTATATATGTGTTTAGAAAGCATTTCCATCTTTATAAATGATAGGTATTAGAGGGCACAAAGCATAGTTTTGCCATAAGACAGTATTGTCTGAAGCCCCCCTACACTGTCGGAGAAGCAGCTTGGAGTCCTGTCCATACGCCATTTTTGGTCTCTAAATATATGATGGACGGCATAGCGCCATATTAAACCGATACAAATGTGTTACGGATGCAATTCTACATTCATAAATGATAGACATTAGAGGGCACAACGCATAGTTTTGCCATAAGACAGTATTGTCTGAAGCCCCCCTACACTGTCTGAGAAGCAGCTTCGAGTCCAGTCCGTACGCCATTTTGGTCTCTAAATCTATGACGGACGGCATAGGGCCACATAAAACAGTTATATATGTGTTTAGAAAGCATTTTCATATTTATAAATGATAGGCATTAGAGGGCACAAACCATAGTTTTGCCATAAGACAGTATTGTCTGAAGCCCCCCTACACTGTCGGAGAAGCAGCTTGGAGGCCTGTCCATACGCCATTTTTGGTCTCTAAATATATGATGGACGGCATATCGCCATATTAAACCGTAAGAAATGTGTTACGGATGCATTTCTATATTAATAAATGATAGGCATTAGAGGGCACAACGCATAGTTTTGCCATAAGACAGTATTGTCTGAAGCCCCCCTGCACTGTCCGAGAAGCAGTTTGGAGGCCTATCCTTACTCCATTTTTGGTCTCTAAATATAAGATGGACGGCATAGCGCCATATTAAACCGATACAAATATGTTACGGACGTAATTCTACAATCAGAAATGATAGGCATTAGAGGGCACAAAGCATAGTTTTGCCATAAGACAGTATTGTCTGAACCCCCCTACACTGTCTGAGAAGCTGCTTGGAGTTAAATCCGAACGATATTCTGGGTCTCTAAATCTATGACGGACGGCATAGGGCCATATAAAACAGTTATGATTGTGTTCCGGATGCATTTCTATATTCATAAATGATAGGCATTAGAGGGCACAACGCATAGTTCTGCCACAAGACAGTATTGTTCGAAGCCTCCTACACTGTTTGAGAAGCACCTTAAAGTCCAGTCCTAGATCCATTTTTGGTCTCCAAATCTATGACGGACGGCATAGAGCCACATAAAACAGTTATGCATGTGTTTAGAAAGCATTTCCATATTTAAAAATGATAGGCATTAGAGGGCACAACGCATAGTTTTGCCATAAGACAGTATTGTCTGAAACCCCCCTACACTGTCTGAGAAGCAGCTTGGAGGCAGTCCGTACGCCATTTTTGCTTTCTTAACCTATGACGGAAGGCATAGAAACATATAAAACAGGTATAAATGTGTTCCGGATGCATTTCTATATTTATAAATGATAGGCATTAAAGGGCACAAAGCATAGTTTTGCCATAAGACAGTATTGTCTGAAGCCCCTTACACTGACTGAAAAACAGCTTGGAGTCCAATCTGTACGCCATTTTTGGTCTCTAAATCTATGACGGACGGCATAGGGCCACATAAAACAGTTATAAATGAGTATAGAAAGCATCTTCATATTTATAAATGATAGGCATTAGAGGGCACAACGCATAGTTTTGCCATAAGACAGTATTGTCTGAAACCCACTACACTGTCTGAGAAGATGCTTTGAGTCCAGTCCGTACGCCATTTTTAGTCTCTAAATCTATGACGGACGGCATAGGGCCACATAAAACAGTTATGAATGTGTTTAGAAAGCATTTTCATATTTATAAATTATACGCATTAGAGGGCACAAGGCATAGTTTTGCCATAAGACAGTATTGTCTGAAGCCCCCTTACACTGTCCGAGAAGCAGACTGGAGGGCAATCCGTACGCAATTTTTGGTCTCTTAACCTATGACATACTGCATAGGGCCATATAAAACAGTTATGAATGTGGTAAGGATTCATTTCTATATTCATAAATGATAGGCATTAGAGGGCACAACGCATAGTTTTGCCATAAGACAGTATTGTCTGAAGCCCCCCTACACTGTTTGAGAAGCAGCTTGGAGACCAGTCTTTACGCCATTTTTGGTCTTTTAACCTATGACGGACGGGATAAGGCCATATAAAACAGTTATGAATGTGTTTCGGATAAATTTGTTTATTCATAAATGATAGGCACTAGAGGGCATAACGCAAAGTTTCGCCAAAAGACAGTATTGTCTAAAGCCCCACTATACTGTCTGAGAAGAAAGGTTGGAGTCCAGCCCGAACGCCATTTTGGTCTCTAAATGTATGATGGACGGAATAGCGCCATATAAAACCGGTACAAATGTGTTCAGGAAGCATTTCCATATTCATATATGATAGACATTAGAGGGCACATCACATAGTTTTGCCATAAGACAGTATTGTCTAAAACCCCCATACACTGTCAGAGAAGCAGCTTGGAGGTCTGTCCGTTCGCCATTTTTGGTCTCTTAACCTATGACGGACGGCATAGGGCCATATGAAACAGTTATGAATGTGTTCCGCATGCATTTCTATGTTCATAAATGATAGGCATTAGAGGGCACAATGCATAGTTTTGCCATAAGACAGTATTGTCTGAAGCCCCACTATACTGCCTGAGAAGCAGGTTGGAGTCCAGCCCGAACACCATTTTGGTCTCTAAATGTATGATGGACGGAATAGCGCCATATAAAACCTATACAAATGTGTTAAGGGAGCATTTCCATATTCATATATGATAGACATTAGAGGGCACATTGCATAGTTTTGAAATAAGACAGTATTGTCTGAAGCCCCCATACACTGTCTGAGAAGCAGCTTGGAGGTCTGTCCGTTCGCCATTTTTGGTCTCTTAACCTATGACGGACGGCATAGGGCCATATGAAACAGTTATGAATGTGTTCCGGATGCATTTCTATATTCATAAATGATAGGCATTAGAGGGCATAATGCCTAGTTTTGCCATAAGACTGTATTGTCTGAATCCCCCTTACACTCTCTGAGAAGCAGCTTGGAGGCCAGTTTGTACGCCATTTCTGGTCTTTAAATCTATGACGGACATCATAGGGCCAAATAAAACAGTTATAAATGTGTTTAGAAAGCATTTCCATGTTTATAAATAATAGGTATTAGAGGGCACAACGCATAGTTTTGCCATAAGACAGTATTGTCTGAAGCCCCACGACACTGTCTGAGAAGAAGCTTGGAGGCCAGTCCGAACGCCATCTTTGTGCCCTCTAATGCCAATCATTTATGAATATAGAAATGCATCCGGAACACATTCATAACTGTTTTATTTGGCCCTATGCCGTCCGTCATAGGTTAAGAGACCAAAAATGGAGTAAAGACTGGCTTCCAAGCTGCTTCTCAGACAGTGTCAAGGGCTTCAGACAATACTGTCTTATGGCAAAACTATGCGTTGTGCCCTCTAATGCCTATCATTTATGAATATAGAAATGCATCTGGAACACATTCATAACTGTTTTATTTGGCCATCTGCCGTCCGTCATAGGTTAAGAGACCAAAAATGGCGTAAGGACTGGCCTCCAAGCTGCTTCTCAGACAGTGTCAAGGGCTTCAAACAATACTGTCTTATGGCGAAACTATGCGTTGTGCCCTCTAATGCCTATCATTTATGAATGTAGAATTGCATCCGTAACACATTTGAATCAGTTTAATATGGCGCTATGCCGTCCATCTTATATTTAGAGACCAAAAATGGCGTATGGGGCGGTCCGTGGCGCAGTGGTTAAGGCGCCTGCCACCAATGCCAAAGGTGTGTGGTTCGATACCGGGTTCCGGCGTTGGACTTTTCTCCTCTGGTAAGTGTCACCGTTAATTCGGGCGGACCGTCGGGGGTTCTTTCTCCGGGTACTCCGGTTCTTCCACCCCCCCCCCCCACCCCCCTCACTTTGGTACCGGTCTCAGGCCACTTTACAAATTTCAAATACAAGCGATCAAAAATCTCTGTAACTTCAGTAGCTGACTGGCCCTTCGTTTGTCTTGTACTGTGTTTGTTAAATGGCGTAAATCCGTGTTTGTTTCGTGAGTGTGTGTGTTGGGTTTCAGGCGCGGCGCTTTGAGTAGATTTCCCCAAAATTGAGAAAGAGCGCCTATATAATAACGGTATTATTATTATTATTATTTGTATGGACAGGCCTCCAAGCTGCTTCTCGGACAGTGCAGGGGGGCTTCAGACAATACTGTCTTATGGCAAAACTATGCGTTGTGCCCTCTAATGCCTATCATTTATGAATGTAGAATTGCATCCGTAACACATTTGTATCGGTTTAATATGGCGCTATGCCGTCCATCATATATTTAGAGACCAAAAATGGCGTATGGACAGGCCTCCAAGCTGCTTCTCCGACAGTGTAGGTGGGCTTCAGACAATACTGTCTTATGGCAAAACTATGCTTTGTGCCCTCTAATGTCTATCATTTATAAATATGGAAATGCTTTCTAAACACATATATAACTGTTTTATGTGGCACTATGCCGTCCGTCATAGATTTAGAGACCAAAATGGCGTACGGACTGGACTCGAAGCTGCTTCTCAGACAGTGCAGGGGGGCTTCAGACAATACTGTCTTATGGCAAAACTATGCGTTGTGCCCTCTAATGCCTATCATTTATGAATATAGAAATGAATCCGTAACACATTTCTTACGGTTTAATATGGCGCTATGCCGTCCATCATATATTTAGAGACCAAAAATGGCGTATGGACAGGCCTCTAAGCTGCTTCTCCGACAGTGTAGGGGGGCTTCAGACAATACTGTCTTATGGCAAAACTATGCTTTGTGCCCTCTAATGCCTATCATTTATAAATATGGAAATGCTTTCTAAACACATATATAACTGTTTTATGTGGCCCTATGCCGTCCGTCATAGATTTAGAGACCATAATGGCGTACGGACTGGACTCGAAGCTGCTTCTCAGACAGTGTAGGGGGGCTTCAGACAATACTGTCTTATGGCAAAACTATGCGTTGTGCCCTCTAATGCCTATCATTTATGAATATAGAAATGCATCCGGAACACATTTGTATCGGTTTAATATGGCGCTATGCCGTCCGTCATAGATTTAGAGACCAAAATGACATACGAACTGGACTCCAAGCTGCTTCTCAGACAGTGTAGGGGGGCTTCAGACAATACTGTCTTATGGCAAAACTATGCGTTGTGCCCTCTAATGCCTATCATTTATGATTGTAGATTTACGTCCGTAACACATTTGTATCGGTTTAATATGGCGCTATGCCGTCCATCTTATATTTAGAGACCAAAAATGGCGTACGGACAGGCCTCCAAGCTGCTTCTCCGACAGTGTAGGGGGCTTCAGACAATACTGTCTTATGGCAAAACTATGCGTTGTGCCCTTTAATGCCTATCATTTATGAATGTAGAATTGCATCCGTAACACATTTGTATCGGTTTAATATGGCGCTATGCCGTCCATCATATATTTAGAGACCAAAAATGGCGTATGGACAGGCCTCCAAGCTGCTTCTCCGACAGTGTAGGTGGGCTTCAGACAATACTGTCTTATGGCAAAACTATGCTTTGTGCCCTCTAATGCCTAGCATTTATAAATATGGAAATGCTTTCTAAACACATATATAACTGTTTTATGTGGCCCTATACCGTCCGTCATAGATTTAGAGACCAAAATGACGTACGGACTGGACTCGAAGCTGCTTCTCAGACAGTGTAGGGGGGCTTCAGACAATACTGTCTTATGGCAAAACTATGCGTTGTGCCCTCTAATGCCTATCATTTATGAATATGGAAATGCATCCGGAACACATTTGTATCGGTTTAATATGGCGCTATGCCGTCCGTCATAGATTTAGAGACCAAAATGGCGTACGAACTGGACTCCAAGCTGCTTCTCAGACAGTGTAGGGGGGCTTCAGACAATACTGTGTTATGGCAAAACTATGCGTTGTGCCTTCTAATGCCTATCATTTATGATTGTAGAATTACGTCCGTAACACATTTGTATCGGTTTAATATGGCGCTATGCCGTCCATCTTATATTTAGAGACCAAAAATGGAGTACGGACAGGCCTCCAAGCTGCTTCTCGGACAGTGCAGGGGGGCTTCAGACAGTACTGTCTTATGGCAAAACTATGCGTTGTGCCCTCTAATGCCTATCATTTATGAATATAGAAATGCATCCGTAACACATTTCTTACGGTTTAATATGGCGCTATGCCGTCCATCATATATTTAGAGACCAAAAATGGCGTACGGACAGGCCTCCAAGCTGCTTCTCCGACAGAGTAGGGGGGTTTCAGACAATACTGTCTTATGGCAAAACTATGCTTTGTGCCCTCTAATGCCTATCCTTTATAAATATGGAAATGCTTTCTAAACACATACATAACTGTTTTATGTGGCCCTATGCCGTCCGTCATAGATTTAGATACCAAAATGGCGTATGGACTGGACTCCAAGCTGCATCTCAGACAGTATAGGGGGGCTTCAGACAATACTGTCTTATGGCAAAACTATGCGTTGTGCCCTCTAATGTCTATCATTTATGAATGTAGAATTGCATCCGTAACACATTTGTATCGGTTTAATATGGCGCTATGCCGTCCATCATATATTTAGAGACCAAAAATGGCGTATGGACTCTCCTCCAAGCTGCTTCTCCGACAGTGTAGGGGGGCTTCAGACAATACTGTCTTATGGCAAAACTATGCTTTGTGCCCTCTAATGCCTATCATTTATAAATATGGAAATGCTTTCTAAACACATATATAGCTGTTTTATGTGGCCCTATGCCGTCCGTCATAGATTGAGAGACCAAAATGGCGTACGGACTGGACTCAAAGCTGCTTCTCAGACAGTGTAGGGGGGCTTCAGACAATACTGTCTTATGTCAAAACTATGCGTTGTGCCCTCAAATGCCTATCATTTATGAATATAGAAATGCATCCGGAACACATTTGTATCGGTTTAATATGGCGCTATGCCGTCCGTCATAGATTTAGAGACCAAAATGGCGTACAAACTGGTCTCCAAGCTGCTTCTCAGACAGTGTCAGGGGGCTTCAGACAATACTGTCTTTTGGCAAAACGATGTCTTGTGCCCTCTAATGCCTATCATTTATGAATATAGAAATGCATCCGTAACACATTTCTTACGGTTTAATATGGCGCTATGCCGTCCATCATATATTTAGAGACCAAAAATGGCGTACTGACAAGCCTCCAAGCTGCTTCTCCGACAGTGTTCGGGGGTTTCAGACAATACTGTCTTATGGCAAAACTATGCCTTGTGCCCTCTAATGTCTATCATTTATAAATATGGAAATGCTTTCTAAACACATATATAACAGTTTTATGTGGCCCTATGCCGTCCGTCATAGATTTAGAGACCAAAATGGCGTACGGACTGGACTCGAAGCTGCTTCTCAGACAGTGTAGGGGGGCTTCAGACAATACTGTCTTATGGCAAAACTATGCTTTGTGCCCTCTAATGCCTATCATTGATAAATATGGAAATGCATTCTAAACACATTCATAACTGTTTTATATGGCCCTATGCCGTCCGTCATAGATTTAGAGACCAAAATGTCGTACGGACTGGACTCGAAGTTGCTTCTCAGACAATGTAGGGGGGCTTCAGACAATACTGTCTTATGGCAAAACTATGCGTTGTGCCCTCTAATGCCTATCTTTTATGAATATAGAAATGCATCCGGAACACATTTGTATCGGTTTAATATGGCGCTATGTCGTCCGTCATAGATTTAGAGACTAAAATGGCCAACGAACTGGCCTCAAGTCTGCTTCTCAGACAGTGTAGAGGGGCTTCATACAATACTGTCTTATGGCGAAACGATGTGTTGTGCCTTCTAATGCTTATCATTTATGAATATATAAATGCTTTCTAACACATTCAGAACTGTTTTATGTTGCCCTATGCCGTCCGTCACAGATTTAGAGACCAACATGGCGTACGGACTGCACTCCACGCTGTTTCTCAGATAGTGTAGTAGGGCTTCAGACAATACTGTCTTATGGCAAAACTGTGCGTTGTGCCCTCTATTGCCTATCATTTATGACTATAGAAATTCATCCGGAACACATTTGTATCGGTTTAATATGGCGCTATTCCGTCCTTCATAGATTTAGTGACCAAAATGGCGTACGAACTGTTCTTCAAGCTGCTTCACAGACAGTGTAAGGGGGCTTCAGACAATACTGTCTTATGGCAAAATGATGTCTTGTGCCCTCTAATGCCTATCATTTATGAATATAGAAATGCATCCGTAACACATTTCTTACGGTTTAATATGGCGCTATGCCGTCCATCATACATTTAGAGACCAAAAATGGCGTACGAACTGGTCTCCAAAACTGCTTCTCCGACAGTTTAGGGGGGTTTGAGACAATACTGTCTTATGGCAAAACTATTTGTTGTGCCCTCTAATGCCTATCATTTATGAATATAGAAATGCATCCGGAAGACATTTGTATCGGTTTAATATGGCGCTATGCCGTCCGTCATAGATTTATAGACCAAAATGGCGTACGAACTGGTCTCCAAGCTGATTCACAGACAGTGTAGGGGGCTTCAGACAATACTGTCTTATGGCAAAATGATGTCTTGTGCCCTCTAATGCCTATCATTTATGAATATAGAAATGCATCCGTAACACATTTCTTACGGTTTAATATGGCGCTATGCCGTCCATCATACATTTAGCGACCAAAAATGGCGTACATACGTGCCTCCAAAACTGCTTCTCCGACAGTGTAGGGGGGTTTGAGACAATACTGTCTTATGGCAAAACTATGCGTTGTGCCCTCTAATGCCTATTATTTATGAATATAGAAATGCATCCGAAACACATTTGTATCGGTTTAATATGGCGCTATGCCGTCCATCATACCATTAGGGACCAAAAATGGCGTACGGACAGGCCTCCAAGCTGCTTTTCCGACAGTGTAGGGGGGCTTCAGACAATGCTGTCTTATGGCAAAACTATACGTTGTGCCCTCTAATGCCTATCATTTATGAATATAGAAATGCATCCGGAACACATTCATAACTGTTTTATATGGCCCTATGCCGTCCGTCATAGGTTAAGAGACCAAAAATGGCCTGGCGGACAGGCCTCCATTCGGCTTCTCGGACAGTGTAGGGGGGCTTCAGACAATACTGTTTTATGGCAAAACTATGCGTTGTGCCCTCTAATGCCTATCATTTATAAATATGGAAATGCTTTCTAAGCACATTCAGAACTGTTTTATGTGGCCCTATGCCGTCCGTCATAGATTTAGAGACCAAAATGGCGTACGGACTTGACTCAAAGCTGCTTCTCAGACAGTGTAGGGGGGCTTCAGACAATACTGTCTTATGGCAAAACTATGCGTTGTGCCCTCTAATGCTTATCATTTATGAATATAGAAATGCATCCGGAACACATTTGTATCGGTTTAATATGGCGCTATGCCGTCCGTCATAGATTTAGAGACCAAAATGGCGTACAAACTGGCCTCCAAGCTGCTTCTCAGACAGTGTAGGGGGGCTTCAGACAATACGGTCTTATGGCAAGACGATGTCTTGTGCCCTCTAATGCCTATTATTTATGAATATAGAAATGCATCCGGAACACATTCATAACTGTTTTAAATGGCCTTAAAGGGGCTTTTATTATTCATATTTTGTTGGGCCGGAAGTAGAGTCAGTCTCAGCGTAGGGGTGCTTCTTTCAGCCTGTCCGCCCCACTGAATCTGAATGTTGAGAGTGCATGTGACGAGCTGTTAGCGCGGTTTTGGCATAAGCTGGGAGTCATACTACTATTTAACGCTTCCGGTTTCAGTGGCTGCTAAGAGCTGGCTGTTGTCTTCAGGGCCATTGGATAAGTGCTTATATACGAACCAAGAGGAATCACTCAGCGCCGGACAGAAAAAAAACAGTTAGATCCCCTGCCCCCGCCTATCAGGCACCCAATCGCCAGCCCACAGAGAAATACGCAGGTATAGAATAAGACGATCATTTGCATCTTCAGTACAGTTTTGCTTTAAACGCAGCTAGGTAATTAACTTGTTGTAGATGCAGAGGAAGTGAATTCCACTGGAAACCACCTGAGTTTGACAAACTGGATTTATACAAATCAATGCGGGGCCGTTTTATGCTCAGGTTGCTCCGAGAGGTGCTGTATCTCTTCTCAGTAAGAGTAAAGTCGACTCGATAAGTAGCCGGGGGCCTTACCGTTAAGAGCTTTGTGCACTAGTACGCACTTGTTAAATACTAAGTGTTTGTCAAGAGGAAGGAGTCCAGCTGCCTCGAGCCTCATCTCAGTGGGTAGAGATGAGCTAGGAATAAGGGTTTCTCCGTTGGGTCACTTCTTTGCAATCAGATATCAGGCCGCGCGAGGTACGGCAACACCGCGGATCCAAATTGAAAATCGTAGTCATTGATTGCCTCCCTTGCCTTGCTGGAGGAGGTCCCGCATTTCGTGTACATTCCATATTTGGGTGGGGTGACGTCAACATGGCTTCCCCGTTCTAAAAATAGTAAGTGGTGTTGACAGGGAAGTGATTCACTTTCCTCAAGATGGCGGAGAGATGTCGCGCGGAACTGGCTCAACTTCAGCGGGAAGATGGAAATAACGTATGTGCAGACTGCGGAGAAGCAGGTAAGAAATATTTATACAATATTTATTTCGTCAGAGTGCCTGACATTGCCTCATCTAGCTTCCCAGTGGGCAAATTTAGTTTGAACAAGGCGCCTGATGTTTAAGTGCAGACGACATTATTCTCGTTTTGACTCCCGATGATGGATAGGGGTGTGAATTTTGGCTTGTGGCCTGAAGCTGTGCGCAGATAGCCAGCAAATCAGTGTCCAGCAAGTCAGTGTATTTTATCCGTGCAAGCATAGTATATCATATGAAATGTCAGTTTACGTACCATGAAACGAGCCGACTAGATTAGCCGTCAAAGTTTTGAGTATCGCATCTTTTTGATCAGAAATGCAGACTTTGAACACAGGCGGCGGAGGACGACCGCCGTATTTCTGATAAATACCTATAATTCTAAACTACTTACTAGAAAGCTTTTTTTTTAAAAAAGTGCTATTCTTATGTTTATTCCCCAGACTGGACCATGTCACCAGTGTTTCCAATTGTTCCTTTGTTAAACAGGTAGAAAAAGTTGCACACTCGATTTAATTACTTGTTAAGTTTTACTGAGATTGACTAATTGCCAGTGCATTGACTTCATGTAGGTACACGTGTGATGATCATAATTGAGATTTCACATCTGTTGTGACCAACAAAGAAAGTACCAATGCGCCTTAAATTGATTACATTTGACTCGCTCTCAAAAGGTGCCATGCGAACAACCAAAAAATAAACATGGGTTGAAAATAACACACGATTTTCTGAGTTTGTTTTCCATTTGGCTTCTCAGTTCTGTTGAGTTTTAGAAAATGTTGTGAGTGGTTTATGAGAAACTGATATTTTAATTAGAGGTTAAAATGTCTCTTGTGACACGTGACAACAAATTCTTTGCAAGATTGCTCACAGTAGCAGAAAACTTGGTGAGAAATGACAGCAGTAGCACCACCACCACAACCACAAGAAGAAGAAAAAAGTCACACGTTGAATTTGATTTGAATTTTATTTTATGATTAAAAAGTTTTTTTTTTTTTTTACTGTACGTTTAAACGGTAAGCAGATGAAGACCGCAAGATGCAGTCAGAAAGTACATTGTAAGTAAACCCTGGATCTCAAGTCCAGAAATACAATGATAATGTGAAATTAATTTCAGCAAACCATGATAACTGTGAAAACAGCCAATTGTCACCAAAGGTAGCATTAACCATACAAAAATATTTAAAATATTGTTTTCTTTGCATTGAGCTTCATCAGTGGCCAGCTGCACTGGTGGGCCCTTGACTAAGGCTGCTGGTTCCAAGAAGTATCTGGTCTGGAAGGCCAAGTGTACCACTCCATCCTGCTTCATAAAGCTGACATGTACCAGTCCCAGCATGTCATCAGTCGCTTTCACCTACCAAAGCAGACAGAACAAAAATATTTACCCGACATTACAGTGAACCTCTTTTGATCAGCCATCCTCATAATAATAATAAAAAAAAAAAAATAATTACGGTATTTATAATGCGCTTATCTTATAATAATTATAACTCTAAGCGCACACTCACAACTCGCGCACGCATGCGCACGCTTTAGACAATGACTCACGTACCACAAACAGTGAAATACATTACGACGGTCAGCTTGGGGTGGGGAGTGTGGTGATATAGTGCTAAAACTGTTGAAAGAGGTGAGTTTTGAGGGCGGACTGGAAGGAGGAGAGAAGAGTGTTTCTGACGGAGAGAGTGGGAGAGTGTTCCAGGTGGATGAAGCTCACCCATCATGAAAGACCATCATTCAGTCTAGTTGTCTTTTCAAACCCCTTTCTTTTAGCTAAAAATATAGTCGCTCAAAAGAGGTCACACAGTATTCTTTGAAAATGAAATAAATGCAATGTATGGATGACAGCGCGAGAAACTTGAAATGACTGAAATGGTCCACAGACTAACTATGACCCATGATTCATGGCATGCAAGGGCGCATAAAAATTGATTCCACTTTAGATGGAACAGGTTGGCCCCAGAACAGAACACAACACAATGCAGCACACTCAAACAATGATTTTAAATCTTGTCTGTCTGCACATTCTGACTGAGTAGTTAACACACCATTGTCATCCCCCCCACCTCCCAAGTCCAACCCCACCTCACCCACCCTTTCCCCTCCCCCTCAACACAACAAATAATGATTCTGAATCCTGTCCATCTCCACATTCTGACTCACTAACACCATGCTGATCATGAAACTGCATTCATGACCTAGTGCAATGAGGAAGAATTAGTGGGCCAAATTAATCTTTGTCTGGCTGGCTGATTACAGCTTTCATGTACACAGGGACAGCTAGAGCTAGTTCACCTTTAGTATTATACACACTATCACCCTAGGTCATCTATAGTATTCTCTTATACACACTACCACCCTACCCATGAGGTATAGCAGAAGCCAATCTTGATCACCAAGAGACATAGATTTACATGAGCCCCTGCTACAACAAGGGCTCATGTGAATCTATGCCTCTTGCAGATGAAAAAAGGTAGATGATAGACTTATTTATACACATGAAGGGGCAAGGGTTTATCAATTTATTGCTCCTCGTAAGGGCATCAGGGTGTAGCCATGACTCTATCATGACCTTTTAGTGTCGGAGCTATTTGTGTTACATCAGTAGTGAAGGGTATTTGGCAGTCAGGGAAAATATTTTGGCACAAATGAGTGTTGTCTAGGAAAAGATACTTTATTTTTGGTGTTTATTATTCCCTGATGTAAAACTGGTTGTCGATCATTCATATAGGGCTCGGGAAGCTGACGTCGTCACGCTAGTCGTCGTCACGCTAGTCGTGGTGACCATCTTGAGAGGATTCGCGACTAAGGCCCTCATAGGGAAATCGCTATCAGGACAATGTCAGGAAATTACTGATGTGCTATAGGCAATAACAGCAAGTCTTGCCATCACGGTAGGAAACCGCTAAGCAGAATCTGTTTTTGCTTGTTTCCAAAGAGAAAGAAACATGAAGAAAAGCGTGTTGAAACACTACTTTGCTACTATCTGAAAACTATTCTGTCCTCTTAAGATGGCGGCTGACGCGTCGACGCTGCTAGGTAACGCGGGGAACTTCCTGAGCCCTATTAACTCTTTCAGTTTCACTTCTTGACAGCTCACACGCATCAAAACATTTTCCTCAAATCATTGTAGCCTACAGTTAAGTCAAAGGAGACTAATTATCTGATAAAGCTGATTGGTAAGGCGTGAGGCTGATATGATGAGCAGGGGTTACACTGTGTTTTTTAAGTCTCTTATTTATAGAAGAGACATTTTAGGATAGATTGCGTTGGAGTGAATTCAAAAGAATACCCATGACGACAAAGGCAGGTTAGTCTGAAAATCTGACTACTAAAGTAACCAGGTAAAAATGACGTCATATCTAGTTACGCTAACTTCGCTGCAGAATGTACTTTTGGTGGGAAACGCTGTATGTGTGTTTGTGTGCGTTTGTATGTAAACACGAGAATCTCCAATGTTTGTGTACGTACAAGCTTGAAACTTGGGGCAGTGCTTTGTTCAAGGGGTGCCTACAAGAGCCTCTGAGCATATTGAAACTGGATGTCTCATTAAAGGGGTAGACAATCGGTTGTACCGCATTAGAGTCCGTAATTTTGTCATATTCACTTGAAATTTTGGATATAGCTAGATTGGAGAAAGACATTGGATGAGTTCGTTAGCCAGTTTTGTACCCTTTCAACTTCTTCAGTAAAAATTAAGTCTTTTCAGAAAAAAATTAAAACGGTAAAAACCTTGTCTGAGGAGAAATTTAGACAGTGGCGGTGATGTAAAAGAAGTAGCTCCGTCACCACGCAGACATTGATGCAATACTCTTAATATGACGTAAATCTCTCTCTCTCTCACTCTTGCTCTCTCTTACACACACACCTGGGCACACATCCAAGAGGCTTAGATCCGCATGCAGGCGCATGAGGATCTATGCCTCTTTGAAATGTTTGGAGCACATGCACACACATAACTGCACTTTCAGAAGAGCATGCAGGTGTACTTAGTATATCATGTAGCTAGGTAAAGTCACGTGATTTCACACAAATTATAGCATGACTGAAATTGTTCCTTGAAATTCTAGTTTTCTAACCATTTTCTCAAGTCTTGAAGCAAAAGTAAAACTGGTATCACGTAACATTTAAAATATAAAAACAAAAAAATACGTAATGACAAATGACGTTTGACAAACCAATATGCACTGAGCCCCTTACGAACTCACTGGCGCATTGGCACATCTGCGAGGCTTTTTCAGTAGGAGATATTTTAACATCAGGATCAGGTCAAAGACAAAGGTTGAGACCCTTGACAGCGAGGACAGCTTTATAGAAGAGACTTTGTGGCTTATGGTTCATCCCATCGTGTTAGCTTTTGCTTGCGTGTGTGTGGGTCAGAAAAAATGTGACTTTATCGCCAGCAAACAGTTACATTTATAAACATACTATAGATTAATAACAAATCATGATGATATACTGAGCCACTTTAGAAACTCACCAAAAAACCATTGCAAATTCATTGACTGTTAACGTGAACACGAAAATGAAAACTGTTTTTTAAAGGAATCATGAGCAGAGTTCGCCGAAGTGCACAAGGGTCAAAATTACAGTTCCACAGTTTATTGAAAGAAGGGGTTTGGTCTTTGATACCGTGTGTGGCCACCTCCAGCAACACGAGACGCTGGAAGAATGGCTGATGCAGCTGATTCCACTCTTCCACCAGGGCCTGCATCGGTTCCGGTGCGGTTTGAGGAACATGGATGTGCTGCATTACTCTGCGTCCCAGTTCATCCCATGCATGCTCAATAGGCGCCATATCCGGGGAAGTGAAGGCCATTGTAAGATGTGGACGTTGTTTTGTGCCAGCAGATGGATTGTCGCTTTTGCTGTATGGGGAGTGGCATTGTTCTGCTGGAAAGTGTGCAGATCTGCGTGTTGTCGAAATGCTGTTATCACAAGGTTCTGTAGGACTGCCCCGTACATTGCAGCATTAACAGGACCATCAAAGATGTGCAAATGGGTGCAATAGGTCTGGCTGAAGCCTCCCCACACCATCACGCTCTGTGCACGCCACCTGTCAACCTGATGGACACAGCAGTCGGCATGTCTCTCTCCAGCTCGCCACCATACCCTGAGCCTGCCATCGGCATGGGATAGGCTGAAATGGCTCTCATCTGAGAAGAGCACTCCTCCTCACTGCTGAGCCCAGCGAAGGTGATGCTGTCGGTGTCGAGGCGTCAAAATCAGCCCTACAACAGGTCTTCTGGCATGCAGACCTGCCGCTCGAAGATGGCACCGCACAATTTCAGCGGATACTGGACCATGTGTGCCAAGAAGTGTTTGTGCTGTATGCGTAGCTGGCCTGAACCTGTCTCGAAGATGAAACTGTCTGATGTAGGTGTCTTGCCGACGGGTGGTGACCCTGGGTTGCCCTGGACGAGGTCGATCTGTAGTGTCGCCAGTGTTTCTAAACCTTTCTGCTAGATGCATAATGGTGGCGTGATGACAATGTAACCGATAGGCAATCTCTCTATGGGATAATCCCACGGCCAGCATTCCAGTTGCTCTTTCTCTGTCTTGTGCATTAAGTTCCAACATGTCTCTCTCTTACGGACAGGACGAGAACACCAGCACTCAATGCTTTTCTGAATAGTCTGAATACGCACTCTTTGTTGACGGCAAGAAAAAAAAATTATGAGCGACTGCTCACCTTTGGTTGAAAAAAATTCATGCTGCACGTTGCCATTGCTGCTCATTGACAGCGTGGCGATCATTACCTAATTTTGCCCGCAGTTGTGTAATAACTCTGTATGGCCTGGTCACTGCAGTATCAAAGCAAACTAGTGGCGAACAATAAAATGGTGGACGTAAATAAAGTGGTGAGTTTCTAAAGTGGCTCAGTATATATCATGAACATAAACAGTTGTAAAACTCACTCATTAAAAAAGATTTCAGCATTCCATAAACTCTGGCTGTAAAATGATCCTGCAGTTGGTTACCACCACCTGTCCACTAAGTGACAGAACAATGTGCAGCTAACTTGAAAATTACTGACCCCAGATGCAACAAGATGAGATTTCATCCCAAAGTCTACCGTATTGTATTGAGCTCACATGCAATTTTCTTTAGGAACATTCAGAGTTGTTACTATTTTTTAAGCTTATCCTTCTGATCCATCGCTCTTCACCCTAACCCTACCCCCCCCCCCCCCCCCCCCCCCCCCCCGATCGGCCGCACAAACACTGACACATAGTGCCAGTTATACTTTCTGTGGGCTGGCGCAGCCACAGACTGTCTTCCTAATTAAATTGTCGGAAACAAAGAGCTTTGCTTCAGCCCATACACATGCATGAATAACACCAAATTTTTGTGTTTTGCGTTATTTAGGAACATTGTACAACACTGACGTGTTTGACGCTTTTACGTCACTGTCATTGTCCGAGTCGTGAAAGGCACGCAAGGGTCTCTTCCACGCAGCCTCATCCACGGCTGACTCTTTGGTGGGAGTTTAACGTGTTTCGAAAATTTTCAAAATGAATTAATTATCATTCAAAAAGTTGACGAGGTACAATGCTGGCTAACGAACTCATTCAATGTCTTCCTTTAATCTAGATATATGCAAAATATCTAGTATGAATAAGACAAATTACGGACTCAAATGTGGATCAACCTGTTTTTGTGAAACGGTCATATTCTCCCCAAAATGTGTGAACTAATTAAAAAAAATTTGGAAAGGTCTTGAGATAATTCTTTTAAAGACGATATCCTAAAGTTTCAAGCCTATCCGTCCACAAACGCGGGCTCTAGTCGCTGTCACATACACACACACACACACACACACACACACACACACACACACACACACACACACACAGAGAGCGCTTTGGCGCTAGATCTGCGTTCAACAGCAATGCTAGCATAGCTAGACATGATGTAATTTTCTCTTGTTACTACACTTTTACAGTGTGACGCCTGCCCACCTATGTTGTCACGTACTAGGTGTTGAACGGGCTGAGGTCAGCCCCATTTCAAAGTCTACCATATTTTCAGTACGGTAGACAAAAAAGGGGATCATCTCAACGATGGATCAGTGTATGCATCTCACAAAAATACATTTATAAGACATCACAACCCTTAATGAGGCACTGCTCAGAACTGTCATTGTGAATAAATCTAAGTTGGTACTGCGATGAAACACTTGCTAGTGTGGTGCCTTTATGAATATTCTAAGAAAGGGTATCACTAACTGCAGCTGGAGCCTCAATGGTTTTTTTGGGGGGCTCAAGAACTGAGGCTCCGAGTCCATTCATTTAAAATCATTTGACGCACAAACTTACCAGATGATATCATGGTGACACAAAGTATAATTTGGATCCGAAAAGGCTAAGTTCACTTTAGATCTGATGGTGCATACTGCAACATGAGCGGATCCGTTTCTTGGGGGTGATTTGTTTTCATCATTATATCATCATTTTCAATGCGTGATGTTTTTATCTCCGCTGCAGAGTGCCTTGGTTAAAAGGTTTAGCTGGTGGTGCAGAATTACATACTATTTTTCTTTTTCTTCCTCGAATCTATGAAAGGAGTACAGTGTTTCATATACATGTATTACAAGGATGAGGCATCAAACTACTGCAAGAGGCATAGATACTCAGAAACCCCCCCCCCCCCCCCCCCCCCCCCCTGCATATGCGGTCCATGTCTCTTGCACTTGGGTGATGTTTGTATTGTCCCAACCTTGAAGGGGTTAATATGCACATCAGCAGGTAGAGAAAAGACCTCGGAAGATTTTTTATTTTCAGACCCAGACTGGGCATCAGTCACAATCGGGGTGTTCCTGTGCCAGCAGTGTGCGGGTGTGCACCGTGGCTTGGCCTCACAGAGTCGCGTCAAGTCGGTACGCTTGGATAACTGGGACAGAGACCAAGTGCAGGTAAACAGTGCTTTTACATGTGATTTTTCTTTTTTGTTTACTTTGAGATTCGAAAAATGTGTTGTGCCAATAGAGAACAGAAAACTTACTACTATTTTGTATTAAAGATATTTGAACTTTTTCAAGTGTCAGTTAAGTATTTAGTTCAATTTAAAATGATTAAGCAACACTGACTTAGTAGTATATTTGACAAGCAATATAAATCTTGTGCAAATTAATATTTCAGAAGATTGAAAAGAATAGTACTATCTTAAAGTGATCAATGAAATGCTTGATTGAAGTACCAGCGGTTGTAATATGCATCAAATTTGTGTCAAATGAACTTGAGTTTTAATCAATATTGCTGTATTGTGCAGGTGATGTCTTGCATTGGTAACAAAAAGGCAAAGGAGAAGTATGAGATGTGTGTTCCCCTCTTCTACAGACGGCCAAAAAAGAGTGATGTCGAGTAAGTGTTTCATGGGTATTTATTTCAAGTTCAACCCATAGCTGTCTGTAGCACTTTTTTGTCAAGGTAATTTTTGCAGGAATCGCCTCAACAAAAAGCACTACAGACAGCCTAAGGATTAAATCATTCAGCCCCGACACACCACAGCAAGACATGGATCGATCATGTTAGTTCAAGGGTGGTGCCAGCTTGGTGCCCATAGGCGCCAAGCTATTCTGGCACGAGCCTTGAACTATCAAGTATCATGCTTGATCTGTCTCTAGAATTGTAATACAGTCCTGCAGAGCGAAATTTAAAAATTTGGGGATTTCAGTCCTGAGACAGAATGTGTTAACACCTGTTCCTTCTAGTTCTATGAAAGTGATGTCAACATTCCGGACATCCAAATAGGGACATCCTTGACAGCTAGCGCTGCTGACCTTTTTCTTTCACTAACAATGCCACTCGGCCAAAAAGACGTGTAAAAATGCGTCTTTTCAGCCAAGTTGCATTGTCAATGTAAAAGCTAAAAACTATGTCCCTCTGGTATTTTGTGATTACCAAAGCTTACTGCACAGAATTATTTTGCCACAGTTGGTTCGTTGGGGTTTTTTCTTTGGTTTTTTTGGTCTTGAGGTGTGTTCACTTCATCGTCTAGGGTGCTGAAAAAGGAGTGGATTCTGGCCAAGTACCAGAGGGAGGAGTTCACAGACCCTGACCGGCAGAACGCGTACAACTGCTCCTTCAAAGAGGGTTTTCTTTGGAAACTCGGCCGCGACCGCAAACAGTTTCAGCAGCGGAAGTTTGTCCTGTCAAGGGCTGACAACAAGTTCTCTTACTACATCAGTGGTGAAGACTCAAAACAGGTAGGTAGACTTTAATTAACCCTCATGTGCATGCAGCCACCGGTACTGTAAACATTACTGGTTGCTGCATGCACAAGGTGGTTAACTGCTTTGAATTCCGGATGATGCCAACTATATTTAAAACCAAGGCGGGCACTAGCGAGATTAGATTCTCACGAGCCCCTGGGACCAAAGGGGGCACAAGAGGATCTCACTTGCGGATGGGTGATAAAAATGCAGTAGAGTCTGTTTTGAGAAACCACCTTTTTTGTCCACGTACAAAGCAAAAGTGAGTATGTTCTCGGCCAGTGGTCGTGCGTCCGCCGACGTCCGTGTTAAAGTACGTTGGCATTTGTTTTCTCAAAACACATTACCGATGGTATTACATATAGGCAAAGCACCTAGCTGGCATAATTTTAGCCCAAATTTGGTTGTGTCCGTATATGGTATCATTGGCAGGAGTGGGGCGCCATAGACCAGGTCCCAACCCGACTAGCCTCCCCTTCTTCCCATCCGGTACAAGATTACCCAGCATACATCAGTTTAGTTCTTAGCTGGCAACTGAGTAGGTTGTGTCTGTTTCAAGCTCTGCGTTTTTTGTACTTGGACCGGTCGTCTTTCGACCTTGGCTTACTGTTAGTTCGTTGGAACTTTGGAGCTTGTGGCGTGGCTGGGAATCCTAGTGCTCACGCCTGTAACGGTTCTCTCTTCGTCGGCCTGTGAGGTCTCTTGCCGACTGGAATTTGCCGTGGGGACTGCGAGCTTGCGGCCTTACCTGACGCTGCTTCGACCCTGCGTATCCTACTCGGTCGTGCCTTGCGGCGACCTGCTACGACAGGCTGTCGGTGGTTTCCACTTCTCTGGAGATACGTGGGTTTGCTCCTTTTTTTTTTCCGCCATGGCCAGGTAATATCTCGGTGAATGCCCTCGACCGGCGCTCTGGGGTGGGGAGGAGCGCCGAGCGTCGGCACGCGCTGTACACTCGTTTGATTTCGATTGTATTCGATTATGTTCGATTCACCATCGCTCGTTCATCCTTGTACCCTCTTGTTGCAGTTACTAGGTTCGTACCTGCACGATGTGTGGCCATTTTCAGTGGCCCTTTGACGAGCATGCGGTCTGCCTACCCTGTTCAGGATGCGAATCGACCCATGCTTGTGTGTGCGCCCCAGGACTGGAAGAAAGATGGTCACAGCTGTGGGGTTTTTACCGCCGAGAGCGTCCGACTCCTATCAGCGACCGACTGACGGAGCCGCCCAAGTGTAACAAGGTGGGACCCAAGTCAGTAGCAGTGACTTTGTTTCCCACAGAGAGCGCCTGACAGAGACGCCCAAGAGTAACAAGGTGGGACCCAAGTCAGAAGCAGTGACTTTGTTGTCCCACAGAGAGCGTACGACGCCTATCAGAGATCGCCTGACAGAGGCGCCTAAGAGTAACAAGGTGGGACCCAAGTCAGTGGCAGTGACTTTGTTGTCCCGGACCAGTAAAGCATGTAAGTCGCACCTATCGCGGAGGGTCCTCCTCAGGTTACCCTTACCGTGGCGACCAAGATACCTTATCCTGGGCTCTTGTCAGCGGGAGGGATTGCTGACAAACTCTGCTTCAGACGGCTAAAACCAATGATTCTTCCGCCAGGCTGGCATCGGCTACCAACCATACAACGCTCCCAGTCCTGGCTCAGTCGGCGGATCATAGACATGACAGTGAGACCCGAACACATTGGGACCCGGCCTCGAGAGATGACCGCTCCACTGCCCGTCCGCAGGCCAGAGTGGACACGCGACGGACTGACAGAGCCGGCCAGAGTAACAAGGTGGGACCCAAGTCAGCGGCAGTGACCTTGACGTCCCAGACCAGTAAGCTTGTAAGTCGCAACTGCTAAGACCAATTACTTCTGCCAGGCTGGCGTCGGCAACCGAACCTACGACGCTTCCAGTCCCGGCCCAGCCCAGGCGACAAATCATAGACATGACATGCAGAAGCGACCACGTTCTAGGAGTCGCACGGTGAGCCACGAGACTCGTCCACTCCGGGACAACGACGTCACGGGCCAGTTTAGCTACAGGCGCCTACTAACGCGGAAGGCCCTCCCAAGGTTCCTTACCGTGACGAACGGAGAGGCACGGCCAGACCCACTGTCGGCGGGTCCTGCCCCTAGAGACGACAGCTCGGCTTCTCGGGCTCAGGTCAGTGACGAGTGGGTATGTGAGAGCATGTATTGCGCGGTAGCGTGCAAGATTTGGGTATGTTAGTTTGTCGTGGTACGGCACATAGAGCCTTTTCGTTCCAGCTAGGCGTTTTAACCCTTTTGCCACAGGTGTTAAAATGTTGCATTCCCAGCATCGCAGCTGTTTTGCCAGACCGCTGGGGCGCAACACCTCTTATCCTTAAAAGGCTATAATTCTGGAACCACTGAACCGATTACTTCAATTTTGAGAAAATGGAGATGAGAAAACAGAGTTGTATACTGACTCTCATAGTTCAATTCAATCCAAATAACTTTTTTATCCCTTAAAGGGCAATTACAATCAAATAAGTCATTCAATAAACATTAATTAATTAATTATTATGATTATGATTATTTTGGGAGCCCTCGCCCGGGCTATACACGCGTTGGCGCCATCTCCCGTCGCGGGTTACACCGGCACTTACTACTGCTTGCGGCGACCGCAAGTGCTACAGGACCGTTGCTCTTCACACGCTAAGATCCCGGCTCAGTGATGTTGGGCCACGCCCTCTCGCCCCGACCGTGCAGACGAGAGCCCGCTCCAGACGCAGTGCGGAGAGACAACCCCACGTTGGGACCCCGTTCCCTGCAATCGGTCACGATCTTACAGTTCGCCTGACTTCAGAAGCGTGTGCTCATTACACAGAGACCAGGGGTACGAGAGGAACAGGCGAGGATGTCCCAGTTCCATTGGGTCGCTACGCATGGGAAGACCGGCGCTCCGAAGCATCTTCGTCGCCGTTCGAGTTCGTGGGACCGGCCCTCTGAGACTATGCTGTTCCTTCCAAGTGCTGTGTCCACCTTCGTCGGATCGCCGCCGTCCGGAGTTCCCCGGTCTTCGGAGCAGTTAGACATCCCTTCTCCCGCGTGCGGGACAGACGGCTCCTTCCGCTTGGCTCCAGAGGACGTCGTTCGCCGTTGCTGGGCGATGATAGCTCCTCCACATTGCTACGCTCGCAGTACCGAGAGGTCTTGGATTCGCCGCCTACTACGTGGAGATGGAGGAGGGAGTCTCCTCGGGCCATGGATCAAGCAGGTCCCCTCATCGCATCCAAGCGTTTCAAGTCTCTTCCTCTACCGTTCGGGTTCCGGGTCCTTGTCGCCGTCTTCTGTCTCCTGCTTCAGGGCACCTTGGGAGACACTGGTTGATTCAACTTTGTGATCCTACTTCTCTTCCGCATTTCCCTGGCCGCTGCGGGGTTCCGGTACCTGGTGACGCGGCCCACAGAGTTGCCAACCACTACGGAATTTCCGTAGTTTACTACGGAAGTGGATGTGTTACTACGGAGCTACGGAAGTAGTAAAAATACTACGGAAAAGCAAAATCAATAGTTAAATTTTTTTTTAAAGGTTCGTTGAGCGCCTGTGGCTACAGTGTAGGCTGCCGGCCGAGTCAGGGTCACGGTCACCCAACTAAGTTACTGATCACAGCTTCCAGTGCGTGTTACTGTTAGGCTTTGAACCAATCATTGTGAAGCCGGTTGGAATGCAACCAATCAAAATGCGCATGCTTTGACGTACAACCCTGTTCACACCATTTGCAGAGGTGCCTACCTTACGTGCTAGCTCGTAATTTTACGCATTTTCGGCTAAAATTACGGGAATACGACCAGTCCCTCTAAAATACGCAATTTACGTGGGGGGGAGGGGGGGGGGGGCTGACTAATTGTGGACTGAAGATCGACCGTTGGGCTCCCAGCCTCTGGAACCAGAGACCGTCACTAAGCTTTGCGCGTGTAGTCCGCTACACACTGACTAGCCAAGGCAGCAAAAATACTCACACACAGCGCTCGCGGGTAGTAACTAGCGATAGCAGAGGCCTCCACTGCTACAAATGCATGCAACGTGTGCAGAAAGGACTTTGTTGTTGCTCACAGTGGTGCGTACAAAAGTATGATATTCAAAGACAGTCAAGGGTGGTGTCAGAATAACTTGGCGCATGTAGGCGCCAAGCTATTCTGACACCACTCTTGAACTAGCATGATATATCACAGTGTCTCCAGCACTGTCGACCTCAAAGGACATCGGAAAAAACAACAACTATAATTTCATCCTCAGGATGTGATGAGTTATAGGTAGGATATAACACGAATAATATATATCACAACACTTAGTAGGATAATATATATCACAACACTTAGTAGGATAATATATGTCACAACACTTGGTAGGATAATATATATCACATTGACTACTGAAATTGACGCGCATTGACTACTGAAATTGTCATGAAACTACTGAAATTCTACATTTTGACTACTGAAAAAAAAAAATTGGGGTTGGCAACTCTGGGCCCATCCTCCGTCGCTTGGGGAAGCAAAACCACACCATTGCCAACGCTGCGCTACGGCTACTGACTGCGATCTGATGCTTCGAGATACCGTCTTGCACACTTACTCGCGACCGACCGAGTTGAAGAGTCAGCCACTAAGGGCACCGCTCGGTGGAGAACTTCCTTGGCCCCCCTGGCAGACCGACAAGGAGGCTAACGAGGACTGCTGGCACAGCCGATTCACGCTGCTTACACCGCTGGAGGTAGCAGTCTTCCAGGGACACTGATGCAGGACATGCTCGCGGTCATCGCAGACCGTCGGACAGGATTGGCAGGGACCACTCTTCCGTGGAGGCGCAGTTCGTCTTCTGCACCGGAATTTTTGGCTTACATCCGAGGGACGGAGGCGACGTTATGTGACACCGACGGCACGGTCCCGGGAACGTCAGTGGCAGCCTACTCCCGGCGTGCGACTGATGACTAGCAAGTAGCAGTCTACCTTCGTAGAGGTCAGCGCGGGGTGAGGACTGGTCCGACCAACCTCACTGTGGGGGCCGACTTCGGTCTACATTGGGTTAACGCACACTGTTCAGATTAAGCTCCTGCTGGGACGAGTTCTGGGCTCGTCGCATCCTTCTCCCGGCGGGGTGCTACCCTATAACTTCGCATTGGCCTGCCCGTGCTCTGCGGTGACCAAGCACTACTGTCTTCTTCTAAGCCGACAGCTTCGGGACCTAGCGGAAGCGGTTCGCTTGCCTGGGTGGAGACGACTTGGAATTCCGGCATTCTGCAGCGCCTGACCGGAGCAGACGGACTCGCTCTCGATAGCCCGTTTGTGAAGTTACCCGCTCGGCGCTGTGGATCCTGTGGCCTGGGGCGCCAGTACCGGGGGTTAGACGTGACGACAGCATGGCAGGAACTTAGTTTCCCGAGAGGGGGTTTGCGCTCAGTTCCGCGGCAGTACGGTCGACTCTTCTCGTACACTAGATGGTGGATATGGCGCACGATCTTCGTCCTATCGACTCAACACAAGTTTCTCGACGTCGTGGCAGATGCTAGACAAAGTCCTGAGAGCAGCGGTGCGTCTCCAGGACTTCGGGACAACTCGAGGTTCGCCGTCGAAACCAGTTGGCAAGCCGGGCGGTAGGCTGGGGTCCTGCCCACTTCGCCGTCGACTAGGCTGCCTACGCTACGGAACAGGTACTACGTGGTTCTTCGCGTGGATTCCGTCGAGGATGGAGTGCGTGGTCGTCCTGTGCGAGGGGGACTCCCAGTAGGACGGGAGCAGGGCGGAGTAGGAGCGACCCTCAGTACCTTTCTTCAGTTCTCTTAGGACTGATGACATGCCAGTGGATCGCCTTCAGCCTGACACCTCTTCTGCTTGGAGAAGAATGGCGTACATATGGGAGATGCTAGTGCTCTTGAGGCCAGCTGCGCGTGGAGTCGTCGCTACGGCCGGATCTTCCTACTTCCCTGCTCGCCATCGAGATTGAAGGCTGAGTTATACGCGCTTGGTTGTCCGACATTCCCTTTGTTACAGGTTTGCGGAGGTAGGTGGGCATTTTCCTGGCTCAGGGCGCTTTGTCTCTTCACCAGTAGGGGTCAGTTCTTCCCCACATGCACCCCTCTGCAGCTCCCCACTACTCGCACAATGCTCAAGCAACCGGGACAACCGCCGTAACAGTCGTGCCCTGAACTTCTCCACCACGCCCGGAGATCGTGCAGCAAGCCCTCTACCACAGAGGCTTCCCTAGGGCGGCAGTGGATGCTACCGAGACAACCCGCAGACCCTCAACCAGACGAGTTACGAGGGAAGACGACGAGCGCTGTGTGACGGGACTGACGACAGCCTTCTTTCCCTCCGGACTTGACGAAACCCCAGCTGACGGAGTGCTTCCTCTGGCTATTCAACGCCCAGGGACGGCCTCCGATTACCTTTCGGGACTATCTAACCATGATCGCCGACACCTACAGGCGATTGCGCTCATCCGACCCGGGTAGCTGCAAGACCTCGCAGTTCTGAAGGTCTCTTCGGTCTGGAACGCCCAGCACTGCTTCGCTTGGGCCAAGAGGGATCTACCATGGGGGCTTACGTGGTCTCAACCCCGTCCGTTGGAACCCTGCACATGACGCGCTTGATGGATGTATCTTGGAAGAAGTGCTTCCTGGGGTCCTTGACTCAGCCTCCAGGGTCAGTGAACTGCACGCGCTGTCCACACACCCAGATTGCTTGCAGTGCCAGATGGCCGGCTCCATGCTACTGCTACCTGAACCATCTTTCTGGCCAAGACGCGTTCTCCCTCACGGCGACAGATGTTTCGCCCTGCGCGTGTGACGGACTCCACCCGGGAGAACAGACTTCAGAACCCGGTGAGAGCCTTACGTGTGTACTAGCCACCTCTTCCAGGGTCAGTGAACGTACGCACTGTTGTCGCACACAGTTTGCTTGCAGTCCGGACGGAAGGCGCCGTGCAACTGCTACCTGTACCAACCTTCTGGGACAAGTCGTGGTCGCCTTGGCTGCCCTACAGTTGATGACTTTCTGCCCTTACGAGTGACAGGCTCCACCCGGTAGACCAGACAATGGGAACCGGTGAGAGCCTTACGTGTGTGCCTGCGCCGGACCAAGCCTTTCGCAGAGGACGCACCCGCCTGTTTTTCCCTATGTCCCCAGATAGACGTGACATCTCAGCCCAGACCTTCTCCTCCTGGTTCTGGGGAGTGATTCGCCCGGCCTTCCAGGACCTCGAGCTGATGCAGCCACATGTTGAACATCGGGGCGCACGAGGTCAGAGCCATGGCCGCAAGTCCCGCTTCAACAGCACCTGTGCAGTCAAGGACATTGTGGCGGCTGTGAGTTGGCGAGCTGAGACCACTTTCGCCCGCTCCTACCTGAGGGACCTCTCCGCCCAGCGGCAGAACCTCTCGCTGGTGGGAGACATCGCAGCAGCGCAACACTCCCTCCTGGCGCCCTAGGCGCTGCAGGTATCTTAGCTAAAATTATGGGGAGTTTGCTGCAGGAGGGCGGGTCTGTGGGCAATGTTGTTGGCAGTAGGGGCGCTATAGCGGCACCCACCTCCTCTTCGGGATTCTTCCTATATGTAATACCCAGGGGTCAAAATCTTCCGCTTTTCCGCGGATATCAGCGTTAATTTAAAAAAATCCGATTTAAAAAAAAAAGGCATTTCCGCGTGGAAAAAAATAAAACGTAAAAAATCTGAAACGGTCGTGGTTCTTAAATGGCGCAGGTCCACAAGTTGTCAGATTCGTTTATCGTTAACTTTAGGCAAGCTATGTTTTTCCAAGATGGCGTCTAGCGATGCAGGACACATTGTTGCTCGCGGCTAAACTTTTAATGAAACGGGAGTGAGAAAGAAATGGAGGTGGGAGTGGTGTGAAAAATCGATGAACGTTAAGTCGAACCCTGACATGTTTGAACGGATATAAGAGCACATTTTAAAGCTGGAATCGGTGGAAGTGAGCACAGGCCCGCCAACATTGTGTACCGTGATTCTTCGCGACCCCCCCCCCCCCCCCCCCCCCCCCCCCCCCGCTGTTTGAGTTTTCGGCCCCCGGAATCAATGTGTCGCTTGCCCCCTCACCCCCCCCCCCCCCCCCCCCCCCCCGTTGTTTCCGCTGTTTTCTCCAGCACGTGTTTTGACCCCTGAATACCATCGGTAATGTGCTTTGAGAAAACAAATTAATTTTTCATTAAAATGCATTTTTTTGAAAAATACTTACCGATGGTATTACTCGAAGGTCCCTCCCACCGGCCCCTCTTGCCGCAGTTCGCTAAGAAACTAAACTGATGTATGCTGGGTAATCGTGTACCGGATGGGAAGAAGGGGAGGCTAGTTGGGTTGGGACCTGGTCTATGGCGCCCCACTCCTGCCAACGATACCGTATACGGACACAACCAAATTTGGGCTAAAATTATGCCAGCTAGGTGCTTTTCCTATATGACAATACCATCGGTAAGTATTTTTTTAAAAAAATGCATTTTAATGAAAAATTCATTTTCTCAGACACTATTCAAATCACAGTCTACAAACTTGGCCCAAGGATACTTTGCACCAAGACCTTTCTAAGCATACCAATTTCAGTGCCGTATCTCAATGGTCAGTGTCACAAAGATCAGGAAATAGGTCAGCAATAGACATATTTTGACAACATTTGGTGTTTTTTCTTTCTCAAATACTATTCACATCATCGAACCCAAACTTGGTACAAAGATACCTGATGGTAAGACTGAGCTGTCCCTTCACACCACGTGACTTTCCTGTGTTTGTCTTGTTTGACTTCAGAGTGAATGCGTGTGTTTACATGAGCGTGTGTGTTGGGTTCAGTTCGTGGCGCTTTGAGCCGATTCACAGAATTGGGTAAAGCACCTATGTGATTGCCAGTATTATTATTATTATTAAGACTTTTGATGCGTACATACTAATTTGGATGACCCCTCTGAAAGGTCAAGGGTTACAAGAAATTGGAAAATAGGTTAAAAAAATATCCATAAGATGCTTTTTCTCAAATACTATTCACAACTTCAGGTGCCAAGCTAATCTGGCATTACCCTTGAATTATCATAGTCAGTCTGTCTGCTGCAACTGGTACATAGTCGTTAGATGACACCTCCAGTTTTTGGGAAATGGGCCCCTGGGGTTAAATGGGTTTAAGACCATCATTCATGCAGGTGGCCACAGCATCACTATATATAATGCATTATATTTGTTCTGAACAGCACAAACAGCAACAACCCAAGGCAGAGGCGGATTTGGACAACATGAACGCAATGTTTGTGCCAGAGAAAATCGGCAACCCATACGGACTTCAGATCACTTTCATCAAGAGTGGATCAACACGCAGTCTCTTTGTTTACTCGGAAAACTCAAAAGTAAGTAGCGTGTTTGCAGATTCTATACCACTAAGGCGGGAATCTGTGTATCTTTATGCATCCAAACATTGTCATGGATGACAGTCTTCAGTCCTGGAAACTGATTCAGCTTTTCAAAATCCCAAAAAGCTGAATTTCAGGGATTTTTTTCCAGATAGAGCAGCCCTTCAGGCATCCCGTTCCATGTGCAAAAAGCATAAATTATCATGAGCCCCTGCATTCACAGGGGTTCATGAGAATTTATGGCTCTTGCTGGCCATGGATTATGGGACATAGTCCGTGGACCATTTTCAGTCCTTTCAATTTTTGCACTGTCACCCATGCATTGTGCATAAAATGTTTACAACAGACGACACGAACAGGGTATGTCTGATCAAATCTCTTGTAATATGCTTTTTTGAAGCTGTGTACATACAGTAGAGCCTGTCTTTAGCAACCACCTGTTTAGTAAAAACAAGTGGTCATGAAAGGTAATTGCTTTCTCAAGAGAAACCTTGAAGGGCGAAAAGTGTCACCTGTCATTAACCCTTTGAACCCTGAGTAAATAAGAAGTCTATATACCCTTCAGCCCTGACTTTATTTGAGAAATTTCTGTTGGAAATGGGTGTGCACTGTAAAATATTTGTAAATAATACATTACAACAGATATCCCCATATAGGTATATATACACAGATTTGCCATTGGATGGACTACCGTTTGTTTTCTCAAAACACATTACCGATGGTATTACACTTAGGAAATGGCTCTTAGCTGGCCTAATTTTAGCCAAATTTTGGTTGTGTCCGTATAAGGGGGTGTTGGCAGGAGTGGGGCGCCATAGACCATGCCAAACCTGAATAGCCTCCCCTTACTCACATCCGGTACAAGATTACCCAGCATACCCCAGTTTTAGTTCTTAGCTGGCAGAAGTAGGTTGTGTCTGTTCGAGCTCCGCTTTGGTTCTTGGCCGGTCGTTCGACCTTGACTGTTCGTTCGTTGGGACTTGAACTGTGGAGTGGTGGCGTGACTGGGAGTAGTAGTGCTCACGCTGTGCCGCCTCGTCGACCTGTGTGTTCTACGGGCCTACGGCTTGTACCATGGAGACTGTGACTGGCGGCTTCCGGACGCTGCTTCGGCCTGCGCTCCGAACCGGTCGGGCTGTGTGGCGTGCTGTTACGATATGGTGATACGTGGGTTTGCTCCTTTTTTCCGCATGGCCAGGTAATATTTCGGTGAATGCCCTCGACCGGCGCCCTTGGGTGGGAAGGAGCGCCGAGCGTCGGCACGCGCTGTACACTCGTTTGATTCGACTTCATATTCAATTATGTCCGATTCGCCAGCGCGCGCGCGTTGTTATTGCGTGACCTTAGAGGCCACGCTCGCTCTTTCATCTTGTACCCTCTTGTTGCAGTAACTAGGTTCGGATCTGCACGATGTGTGGCGACTTTCAGGGCCCCTCGGACGAGCATGCGGAGGGCCTTCCCTGAGCAGGAGGCGAGTCGACCCGCACTGGTGAGGTGTCCGCCTCATGACTGGAAGAGAGATGGTTAACGCTGGGGGGGCTTACCTCCGTTGCGTCCTACTCTATCAGAGGTCGGCCGACAGTGATGTCCAAGCTAACAAGGAGGGACCCACGTCAGGAACAGGGACTTCGTTGTCCCGCACAGAGATAGGGACTTCGTTGTCCCGCAGAGAACGTTCGACGTCTCAAGTCAGAAACAGGGACTTCGTTGTCCCGCACAGAGATAGGGACTTCGTTGTCCCGCAGAGAACGTACGACGCCTCAAGTCAGAAACAGGGACTTCGTTGACCCGCACAGAGATAGGGACTTCGTCGTCCCGCAGAGAGCGTACGACGCCTCAAGGCAGGAACAGGGACTTCGTGGTCACGCACAGAGATAGGGACTTCGTTGTCCCGCAAAGAGCGTACGACGCCTCAGGTCAGGAACAGGGGCTTCGTTGTCCCGCACAGAGATAGGGACTTCGTTGTCCCGCAGAGAGCGTACGACGCCTATCCGAGATCGCCGGGCATTGATGTCCGAGTTTACAAGGTGCGACCCAAGTCAGCAGCAGGGACTTCGTTGTCCCGCAGAGAGCGTACGACGCCTATCAGAGACCGCCGGGCATTGATGTCCGAGATGAACAAGGTGGGTCCCAAGTCAGAGGCAGGGACTTCGTTGTCCCGCAGAGAGCGTACGTTGCCTATCAGAGATCGCCGGACACTGATATCAGAGTGTAACAAGGCGAAACCCAAGTCCGAAGCAGGGACTTCGTGGTCCCACAGAGAGCGTACCACGCCTATCAGATCGCCGGGCAGTGACACCTGGCAGGGACAAGCTGGGACCCAAGTCAGAGCAGTGGCTTTGTTTCCCCACAGAGAGCGTACCACGCCTATCAGATACCGGGCGGAGACGCCTGACAGCCACAAGGTCGGACCCAGGGCACAAGCAGTGGCCTTGCTGTCCCACAGAGAGCGTGCGACGCCTATCGGAGATCGTGGCCACGGAAGCAGTGGCTTGGTTGCCACTTCCCTCATACGAAAGTAATAAGTCGTGGCGGATTCTCTGTTTGTCTATTGAGAAGGGGTATTTACCTAAATATTACTAAATTGCGTTGCTACCTTAGTGGCTTGGTTGCCCAGACCTGTTTACCATACACATTCGGCGTATTGTAGTACACTATTTTGCTTGGGGTACACATACATGTGCACGTTATACACAAATACACATCTTGGAGAAACTGACAACTCACTGGCTTGTGAATAATACACATGTGAGTCCAAAGTACACTTTTAGTCAGTTGAAAGTACACTGACTGCACCCAGGGGGTAACCAGGTCGGCAAGTTGTCACTCAGAGAGCGGTCGGCGTCTTTCAGAGCTCGCCTGTCAGAGACGCCCAAGAGTAACAAAGGGGACCCCAATCAGAAGCAGTGCCTTGCTGTCCCACAGAGAGAGTATGTCGTCTGTCAGAGATCGCCGGACAGAGACGCCCAAGTGTTTTAAGGTGGGACCCAAGGTGGTCCCGGACCTGTAAAGCACAAAATACCTTGTTCTGGGCTCTGGGCAGCAGGAGAGGTAGCTGACAACCTCTACTTGCATGGCTAAACCAATGATTCTTCCACCGGCCCGGGACCCGGCCTCAAGGGTGACCCGCTCCACTGTCCTTCCGCAGGCCAGAGTGGACAAACAGCAGGTGGACAGAGCATCAAGGTGGGGCCCATGTCAACGGCAGTGACCTAGGCGCCCCGGCCCAGTAAGCTTGTAGTCACTGACTGCGGAGGGCTGGCGTCGGCTACCGTACCTACGATGCTTCCAGTCCCGGGCCAGACGACGAGTCATAAACGGACATGCAGAAGCGACTGCTCGGCTTCTCAGGCGCTGGACAGTGTCTAGTGTCTGTGAGGGCATGTGGGCGCGGTAGCAAACACGTATGAGTATGTACGTTTATCGTGGTGCGCGACACAGGGGTTAAAAGGTTGCTTTCCCAGCGGCTCAGCGGTTCGCCAGGCCGCTGGGGCGCGACACCTCTTATCCTTCCAAGGTTAGGTTCCTGGAACCTCTAATCCGATTTCTTGCTTTGGGCAATAGAGATGAGAAAACAGAGGGGTATTCTGTCTCCCATATTTTAATCTAATTCAATAACTTGATTATCCCTTAAGGGCTATTACAATCGAAGTGTGCTCATGCATTAAGCATTGATTAATTTAATTTTTCTTATTATTCGGTTGGGCGCCCTCGCCCGGGCTGCTCACCAGTTTTTTATGGCTTGTGGCGACCGCAAGGGCTACAGGACCACTGCACTTCGCTCTGCAGGATCCCGGCTCGGTGATGTTGGGCCACGCCTCGCGCCGACCATGCAGACGAGAGCCGCTCTAGATGCAGTGCAGAAGAGACGACCTCACGATGGGATCCGGGTTCCGGCGTTCGCTCATGATCTTCAGTTCCCCTTCGGAAGCAGGGACTCGCCTCACAGAAGCCAGGGGTACGAGAGGAACAGGAGACGCCGTCCCAGTTCCATGGCTCGCTACGCAAGGGAAAGACGGGCTCCCCGAGTTTTCGCCACCGTTCGGGGGAGCGGCCCCCTGAGACTACGTTGTTCCTTCCAAGTGCGGGGTCCGCCTTCGTTGGATCGCCGCCGGCCGGAGTTCCCCGGACTTCGGAGGGGTTGGACATCCCTTCGCCTGCGGGCGGAACATACGGTTCCCGCTGGACGCCAGAGGACGTCATTCGCCGTGGCTGGACGAGGTTAGCTTCTCTACGTCGCTACGCTCGCAGTTCCGAGAGGTCTTGCGTTCGCCGTCTACTGCGAAGATTTACAGGAGAGTCTACTCGGGCCGGGGACTACGCAGGTCCCCTCATCGCGTCCAAGCATTCAAGTCCCTGCCCCTTCTGGTCGGCTTCTGTCTCCGCTTCAGGGCGCCGGGGGAGGCGCTGGTGGCTTCAGCTGGATCCTACTTCTTCCGCTGCCAACGGTTGCTGCGTCCGTCCTGGTCGATTACGCGCGGCTGAGTGGAGAGTCGGCCACGCAGGGCACCGCGCAGTGGAGAACTTCTTGGCCCCCTGGGCAGACCGACAAGGAGGCTTTCAAGGCCTGTCACTCAGCTGATTCACGCTGCGGGCGCCGCCGGATGTAGCAGCCTTCTTAAAACACTGTGGACCGTCAGACAGGATTGGCAGGGACCACTCTTCCGCGGAGGCGCGGTTCGTCCGCTGCACCGGATTGGGCGACTTACATCCGAGAGACGGAGGCGGCGACGGGACGCCAACGGCACACTCCTGTGAACGTCAGGGACAGCATACTCCAGGCGCGCGAGGGATAGAGGTCAGCGCGGGTGGAGGACTGGTCCGACAGACTTCACTGCGGACGCCGTCTTCATCGGGGGTATGCACACAGTTCAGATTAGCTCCGCCTGAGATGACTGGCGGCTAGTCGCTTCATTTCCCCGACGGGGTGCTACTCTTCGCTTGGGCCTGGCCGTAGTCAGCGGTGACCAGGCACGCTTGTCGCCTCCTTAGACGACAGCTTCGGGACCCTTGGAGTTCCGGCAGGCTGCAGCGCCGGACCGGAGCGGATGGACTTACCCTCGGTAGTGCCTTCAGGAAGTTACCCATTCGGCGCTGTGGATCCTGCGGCCGGGGGCGCAAGTACAGGGAGTTAGACGGGACAACTTGGCAGGAATTAGTTCCTGAGAGGTCGTTGCGCTCGGGCCTGTGGCAGTAGGGTCGACGCAGCTCTTACACTAGACGGTAGATTGGAGCACGATCTTCGTCCTTCGACTCGACACAAGTGCCTCGTCATCTCGGCAGATACCAGACAAAGACCTGAGAGCAGCGGTGCGTCTCCAGGACCTGGGACAACTCGAGTTTCGAAGTCGTAACCTGTTGGCAAGCCGGGCGGTAGGCTGGGATCATGCCCACTTCGCCGTCGACTAGAGGGCCGACGCTACGGGACAGGTACTACGTGTTTCTTCGCCGGGATTCCGTCGAGGATGGAGTGCGTGGTCGTCCTGTTCGAGTGGGACTCCCAGTAGACGGGAGCAGGGCAGTGTAGGAGGGACTCTCAGTCCCTTCTTCAGCTCTCTTAGGACGGATGACTTACTAGGGGATCACCGTTCAACCTGACACCTCCTCTGCTTGGAGAAGGAGGGCGTAATTGGGAGAGGCTAGTGCGCTGGAGGCCTGCCGCGCGGGGAGGCGTCGCTGTGGCCAGATCTTCCAGCTCCACTGCTCGCCATCGAGATTGAATGCCGAATTATACGCTTGGTTGTCCGCCATTCCTTGTGTTGCAGGTTGGGGGATGTAGGTGCGCACCCGGAGATTGGGCGGCAAGCCCTCTTCCACAGAGGCTTCCTACGGCGGCCATGGGTGCTACCGAGACAACCCGCAGACCCTCAACCAGTCGAGTTGCGAGGGTAGATGACGAGCGCTGTGTGACGGGAATGACAACCTTCTTCCTTCCGAACTGGACGAAGCCCCAGCTGGCAGGTTGCTTCCTCGGGGTTTTTCATCTCCTAAGGACGGCCCCCTTTCACCGTTCAGGACTATCTCACCATGATCGCCGACTCCTACAGGCGATTTCGCTCATCCGACCCGGGTAGCTGCAAAACCTCACTTTCAGAGGCTCCCTTCGCTTGGAATGCCCCGCTGTGCTGCGCAGGGACCAAGTTCTACCTTGGGGGCTTACGGGATCTCAACCTCGTCTGTTGGAACCCGGCACATGACGCGCCTGACGGATGTTTCAAGGAGGAGAGCTTCAGGGCAGTCCTTGACTCAACCTCCAGGCTCAGTACTATGCACGCTGTCCACACACCCGGGTGGCTGGCAGTGCCAGTCGACCGGTTCATGCTACAGCTACCTGACACATCTGCCTGGACGAGACGCGGCCTACATGACGGCGACAGTTGTTTCGCCCGGCGCGTGTTGGGTGCCACCCGGGAGAACAGACTTCAAAACCCGGTGACAGCCTTACCTCTTCCAGGGTCAGTATCCGTACGCGCTGTCGTCACACACACACACAGATGGCTGGCTGTTACGGACGGAAGGCGCCGTGCAACTACTACGGTACCAGCCTTCAGGGTCAAGTCGTGGTCGCCTTGGCTGCCCTACAGTCTATGTCTGTCTGCCCGTACGAGTGTCAGACTCCACTCAGTAGCCCAGACAATAGGAACCGGTGAGAGTCTTCCGTGTGTACCTGCACCGGACCAAGCTGGCGCAGGGGGACGCACACACCTGTTTTCTCCCTCTGTCCACAGGTAGACGTGGTATCTCAGCCCAGACCTGCTCCTCCTGGTTCCGGGGAGTTATCCGCCCGGCCTTCCAGGACGTTGACCTGTTGATGCCACATGTTGCACATCGCGGCGCACGAGGTCAGAGCCATAGCCGCAAGTTCCACTGCGACAGCACCGGTGCAGTCAAAGTCTTGTGGCGGCTATGAGATGGCGAGCGGAGTCCACTTTCGCCCGCTGCTACCTGAGGGACCTCTCCTCCCAGCGACAGATCCTCTCGCTGGTGGGAGACACCGCAGCAGCGCAACACTCCCTCCCGGCGCCCTAGGCGCCGCAGGTATCTTAGCTAAAATTATCGGGAGTGTGCTGCAGGAGGGCGAGTTTGTGGGCAATGTGGTTGGCAGTAGGGGCGCTATAGCGGCACCCACCTCCTCTTTGTGATTCTTCCTAAGTGTAATACCATCGGTAATGTGTTTTGAGAAAACAAATGAATTTTTCAATTAAAATGCATTTTTTTGAAAAATACTTACCGATGGTATTACTTGAAGGTCCCTCCCTCCGGCCCCGCTTGCCGCAGTTCGCTAAGAACTAAACTGGGGTATGCTGGGTAATCTTGTACCGGATGTGAGTAAGGGGAGGCTATTCGGGTTTGGCATGGTCTATGGCGCCCCACTCCTGCCAACACCCCCTTATACGGACACAACCAAAATTTGGCTAAAATTAGGCCAGCTAAGAGCCATTTCCTAAGTGTAATACCATCGGTAAGTATTTTTCAAAAAAATGCATTTTAATTGAAAAATTCATTTTATGGATTTGACCACACTGTGTCACCTGTGTCGTAATGCCTGGTGACAAAAATAGTGACAGGTGACAATAAACTTGAATAAAAATGTCTTTCTTGCATGACAGGTCGCTGGTACTTAACATGCATCACTAAATAGGGTGTCTGTTAGTGTGACACATAAGTGTCCATGCATTTCCAGCATGCCGATACAACGTAAGGCCCCTACCTTGTCACCAGATGTCAATGTTTACACCTGCCACTGATAAGGTATATCCATGGTCTAGACAACATGTAATAAGCGGCATCGATCGATGATCAGTATGTCTGTGTTGTGTTTCATACACGATCGGATGGAAATACCAGTGTCGTAAAGACTATACACGTACTACACATGTGACCATGCAGTGTGTGTCTTTGGTGTCCACAGACTTACCTACAGGTGCACCAAGGTGTGGCATTAAAAAAAAAAAAACGGAATATGAATTACAACCTCCGAATTCAGCATTAGAATCAAGCTGTAAGTCATTGCCGTTGTCAGTGACTCAAACGGCGATGGCTCCAGCTGACACTGCCAACACGTGGTTATGCTGCCTCGCGATAGGTAGGCACACATGTCCCCCTATACATCTAAGCTATCTGCTTTTGAAACCATGTCTCCAAACACAAAATTGTATCACTCCGAATATCTACACATCCACTCGCGATTCCGACCGTAATTCCCACGCTAGCGCATCAAAACTGACCGCATACCACAGACGAACGTACGTGCCGTGTACCGAGTGTAAACAGGAAATGTCAGTGCAAAAGGCGAGGTCACCACACACGCAGCGAGGCTAGCGCGTCACCGGGCGCGCGATACGAAACACCTGACACCGCTGTAGCGGTTTGTCGGGTTCAACGGAATACGAGGCCGCCAACCGCTACAGCAGTTTGCCGGGTTCAAAGGGTTAAGAACCATCACCTTGGTGGCTATAGCCACCTAAATGATAGTCTTTAATGCCTGATGATCTCTCATAGGGATGGTCGCTCAAAGCAAGTTCTGCTGCAATACTTTTTCAGAGCAAGTTGATTAATTCACATTTATGTTTGATTTTGAACTAATAAAAAAAATAATCCCTTTAATTTTCAGGATATTGTTGACTGGTACAACTGCATACGGGCGGCAAAGTGGGAGCGCAGAAGGATAGCTTTCCCTGACAGAGATTTACAACAGGTATGTTGCGATAGGGAAATGAACTATATGAAAAATAATAGGATAAGGTTGTCTTTTGGGTTTTTAATTCTTTTGTTTGGTTTGTCCATTTATAGAAGGGAAAGTTATATTAGTCAACATAAGCCGTTTTAGTTTGCCTCCTATTTATTTGTTCAAATAACTCTTTGACTGCTAAATTTATATAGACACAGCTGTTGTCAGCGCTTTTTTTTATTTCCTCAAAAACATTACCGATGAATTGACTAATAGGAAGTGTCTACTTACTCACACAGTTTTAGCCTAAGAACCCGTTGTGCTATCGCACAACCCGGGAGGCACTCGGGGAACCCCCAGAGGGGCCAAGAGTTGTCTCCCGTGCCTGCCCATCCGGTTCCGAGTCATACACTGATTCCTCAGTCAGTCTACTTAGCTCAAATTGTTCAGACGTTTTTGCTTAGCCTCCGGACTTGCCCCCACGCGACCAGTTTGGAACCCTTGCTGGACTGTTGTTGGGCCTGCTTCCCCTGCGGTGCACTCCTTGCCTTGTGCTTCCCTTCCGAGGGAGCTTCTAAATAATAATAATAATAATAATTACGGTATTTATAATGCGCTTATCTTATAATAATTATAACTAAGCGCGCACTCACAACTCGAGCACGCATGCGCACGCTTTAGACAACGACTCACGTACCACAAATAGTGAAATACATTACGACAGTCTGCTTAGGGTGGGGAGTGTGGTGGTATAGTGCTAGAACTGTTGAAAGAGGTGAGTTTTGAGGGCGGACTGGAAGGAGGAGAGAGAGTGTTTCTGACGGAGAGAGAGTGGGAGAGTGTTCCAGGTGGCTGGACCATATACTGAGAAGGAGCGGGGGCCGAAAGTGCTGAGTTTGGTGCTGGGGATGTGGAGGCGGAGAGGGTCGGAGGCGGAGCGGGGAGGATTCAGATTCAGATTCAGATTCAGATGTCTTTATTGCGTTAGGCATTTTGCCCATACACAAAAGGGGGGGGGGGGGGGTATAATATTTCGTTCAGAGATAAAAAATACAAAACAAAACGATCGAATGAACCGACGCGGAAACCGACGTCATTCACGACAGTTCATTATATCATGACTGATTCAGTCAATTTAATAGTCACTGGTGTATGGGCTTCAACGTGTAGTCCGACAGTCACGCAGCGGCACTGTGCAGTGTTATCCAAGGAGATGTCGCACCAAAGTCGCCAGGAGATGTAGGTCTGTCTCCATGATGTCGAAGTCATCACGGTGTGTCTGTCTGTCCACAGAGCCACCTTGACGTAACCTGTCCCTATAGTAACGTTCTGTCTCTGTTGTTGTTGCGTGCTTGATGAACCAGTTCACCACGATCTGCTGCTGACAGTCATACACAATGATAATATCATCACTCTCTCCCAGCAGTAACTGCTGAGCTTGTGAGGGCCCACTGTCAAACACAATATTCTTGAACTTTGTGTTTCTGGTTGGTTTTCGTAGCAGTTTTTGTGTTAGCCGCCCTGTGATTCCCGCCACATACAGTTTAGTAGCGTGTACGTCGTAACCAGCTGCTTCTCCTTCTTTTTCGATGTCAAACACATCATCTTGTTGAGATGCTGAAGTGGAAAAACCAAAATAGTCCACAGTCCTGTCGAGGTTTTCGACGCCGTTTGACACACCTGTAGCACACGCTCCCTGAACAGCATTCCACTGTGTTAAGTCATTTTCAATATCGTGAACAGCACGTGGGGTGCGTGATGTGTCCTCTGTTGCCACTGTGACCGTGTTGGAATGTAGGTCAGTATCTGGTGTTGACACAAATAAACTGAAGTGTTTGTCATTGTCACTTGCCTTTGTTTCTGTGTTGTTGTTGTCATAATCATTCTGTGTTTCTTGTGTACCTTGGGCTTGGGTGTTGTTGTTGTCCAGTCTCGCCCGATGTTGCTCGGCCCTCCTCAGGTCACGCCGCACCTGGCTTGGGGGTTTACGTCGCCACTGTCCCTTGCGTGTAGTGATGGCGGTCCCGGTCTGCTCTGCTGCCGTACACAGCCTGAGCACAAAAGTCATGTCCTCACCTTCCCCGGCGATTTTCCACGATTTAATGGAATGGTCAGCTAGCAGGGTGTTTAGCAATAGCTCCACAGCGTTGGGAAGCCCGACGACTGGCATTTTCAGGATATTTTTCGAAAAAATTGGGAGACCTAAAAACGGGTACTGCTAGCTTGTCCAAGGGGAAGCCACCCACCGGAGCGGGGAGGAGTGTAGGGGTGAAGTAAGTTTGAGAGATAGGCGGGAGCGCAGTTGTTCAGGGATTTGTAGCAGAGAGACAGAATCTTGTATTGGATGCGTTGGGGGGATGGGAAGCCAGTGAAAGAGTTTGAGCAGGGGAGTGACGTGGTCGGATTTTTTCTTTCTGAGGACGAGGCGGGCAGCATTGTTCTGGACGCGCTGGAGAGTGAAAGTGGTGGAGTGATGGAGGCCGGAAAGGAGAGAGTTGCAGTAGTCGGTGCGAGATAGGATGAGAGAGACAGCAAGTTTGGTGGCAGCTTCGGTAGTGAGGTATTTTCTGATCTGACTGATGCGGCGGAGGTGGAAGTAGCATGCCTGGGTTGTGGCGGAGACGAAGCTGGTCATGGAAAGAGAGGAATCGAGGATAACACTGAGGTTTTTGGCCGAGTAAGAGAGGGAGATGGGGGTGCTGTCGAGTTGAAGGTGGAGGGAGGGAGGGAGCTGGGAAAGTTTCTGGCGAGTGCCTACCAGCATGGCTTCCGTTTTGTCGTCATTCAGTTTAAGCTTGTTTGCTGTCATCCAGTTTTTCACGTCTTCGTAGCAGTCAGCCGTGCGAGTCAGTAGTGACTGAGTGTTGTCGAGTTTGTCTTTGTCTAACCCCACCCGGGTCTGCCCTGGGGGACTTGGGTGGGGTTAGGTATTTTTTAGTTCCCAGGGTCACCCTGGTCAGCCCCACAGGGTGGGTTTTTCTCTTTTCTGGGGCATGTGTTTCTGTCTACCCTTTGTCCATTCACCTGTATTTGCCTTTTTAAAACTCTCCCTAGTGTCTGCACTGCCTGTAGCTCTTGATATTGGATGTGTGTTGCTAAATGGTCTTAGCTTTATTTAGGCCCCATGTGTTAGGTTTATTTAATGTATTTGACCGGCTGGCGACATACATTCAATGTTCTGTTTATTTTTTTTTTTCACGGGCAGTGCAGGCACGTCCTGAGAAAGCCTTGTTGCTGTCGGGACGTTAAGCAATGTACAATCAATCAATCGTCTTTGTCTAGTAGTTGTGAGTCGTCAGCGTAGAGGTGGTGGTGTATGTGGTGAGACTGGATGATGTTGGAAAGGGGAGAGGTGTAAAGTGTGAAGAGGACCGGGCCCAGGACGGACCCCTGTGGAACTCCGCTTCTGTGGCGCTGCTGCCCAGCTGTAGCTTCTCGACACTTCTTCCCGCCTTCCCGCGCTGTCGGTGGTATGGAGGTGCCTTCCCCCAATCCCACTGCTGCGGAGAGGTAAGGTAGCTGTTCTAGCCTTCGGCCAGCTACCGGGCGGGACGCCGGTTCGTTGGAGCCCTCAACTTCACATGTTATATTTGACTACCATTTGCGCCGGACTTCATCTTAGCTTGGCGCGGCCCCTGGGGCCAGCGCCCGTGCTCTTCGCTGGCGGTTCTAGTGTGGTGTGGCTGGGCGCTTTCTGCATTGTGCTTTGTTCCTTTGGCGTTAGGCTACGCTTAGCTTGACGGGACCCCTTGCTCCTGCGCCTTCGCATGTTAGGGTGGCCGTTGTAGGGCCTAACCCTATTTACGTTGGTGGGTTATTGTAACCTTGGCCTCGAATGTTCGCCTTAGCTGGGCAGAGCCACGTGCTCTCGCTCATACGCTTGCATGTGTATTATGTGTTGCAGTTGCCAGGTGCGGACCTGCACACTGTGCGGTGATTTCCAGTGGCCAACGGACAACCACAAGGTCTGCCTTCCTTGCTCTGGCTGTGCCTCGGACCGCGCCTGTGACATCTGCTCCGCCTGGCCTGAACTGAGGTGGTCTCAGTTATGGAGCTTCTACAGGCGGGACCGGCCGTCCCCTGTGAGTGACCCTCCCGTCCAGGCGCCCCCCCACTGTGCCCGGAGCAGTGACCAAATGCGACTGTGCCGACCCTGTGGAACGGATGCCGCGCTGAACGCGTGCACCTAGCACTGCTCGGAGAACTGAAGTCAGTGCGCGGACACACAGCGCCCGCCTCACGGAGCCCGGCCTACGGGGACGCGCGTCGCGCCGCCCCTTGTCTGCTATCATTTCTCGCTCGTCTCTCACGCTCGCGGACTCTTTCGGGGAGTCCATATGCCGGCAGGGAGCCCGCCTCACTGAGCCCGGCTCTCAGAGACGAAGTGCCATGCGCCCGAGGACCCTTTGGAGCCCTCTCGAGTTTCCTCCTACTCCTGGCGATCCCGCTGTCCTGTGGACGCTCATCGGAAGGACCGCTGTGCACACCGGACGACCGGCAGCCCCCCCCCCCCCCCCACCCCGCCTCGGTTTCTTCGCGCTCGGCCCAGTCTGTGGTGTGGCCTTCCTCACGCACGCTTCGTGCCTCGCCGCCGCGCTCCTCTGCCTCCCCTCGCCGCCGCTCAGGCAGGAGCCCTCGTCGGGATCATGGACGTCGCTCCCGTCTTCGCAGCCGCTCTCCTCGTGCCTCCCGGTGTGACTCCCCCCGGTCTCCGCCGCGGTCTCGCTGCAGCCCCCGTTCGGCCTCTCGGCGTGTTTTGTCTTCCTCTAGCGTCCCTCTTCCCCGCCGCTCCCCTCCCCAGGATGACGAGGCCCTGAGTCTTCTCGCTGAGGACTCCGTCTCCGCGCTGCTTGGCGCTCCTGGCCATACCACCGCCACTCGTTCGACCGCTTTGGACGTCTCAGACCCTTTGCCGCTGGCTGCGACCTCTCGTTCGGACACCATACTCGCCCCAGATGAGGCAGCTCGCCTCATCTCGGTCGCTCTCCCAGTGGATGCTTGCCCCCCGCCCCCCGCTCAAGCGGAAGGTCTCCGTCTTCGTCGACGCTGGCAGGCAGACCAAGAAGTTCAAGTCGCTCCCACAACCTCCCGGATTTCGCGACATGCGGGACGCCTTCTCCGCTCATCTGCTCGCCGCCCCTGGTGAGACCGATTTCTTCTCCGACCGTAGGTGGCCCCCCGGCCTCGACATCGCCTTTCGTCAGGGATGGTATTCCGGACACTCCCAGGCCTTCGTCTGCCCCCTTCCCACAGTAGACCCGGCGGCCATCCTTCGGCGGGCGGCCTCACCCTCCTCAAGCGTGCGATTCCCCGTGGCTTGGATAGTACTGCTATGCTCGTTCGCAACACCCTCGCCTGCTCGGGCTTCCTTGAGCTGCTCACCCAAGCCTTCGTTCGCCGGATCAAGGATGCCTGACATCCCTCCTTGACTCCCCTCCTAGGAGATCTCCTCGCTCTCGCGGAAGTGGCCAACCGGGCAGCCTATCACTCGTCCGTCAATGCCTGGGCAGCCTCCTCCAATTGTGACCTCATGCGTCGGGATGCCATTCTGCTGGCCTGTCGGGGTATGCCTCCGGACCTGCGTAACCAGCTTCGCTGTGGACCCCTCCTCTTCAGCGACACCTAGAACTCGGTGAAGATGGCGAATGCGGATCGGTGGCCTGGCAAGTCTGCTCCCCCTCGCTTTCATCCAGACCCCCTGCGTCCTCTGGCCCCGCGCCTCCAGGCGCCCCCCGCCGCTGCCCCGCCTTCGGCCGGCCCAGCCAAGTTAGCTCCTTTGCCCCCACCCGGCCCCGTCCTGCCCGGCGCCCAGGGCGCGGGCGGGCCGCCTGACTCTTGCGCTCCTCCGCACCCGCCAGCCGTCCTGGGGTCTCCAGTCAGCGGGAGGCTTGCCCAGTTCAGCGAAGTGTGGCACTCGCTGTTCCCAGACGACCCCTGGATTCGGACCACCGTCTCCGACGGCCTTCGGATATCCTTCCGCTCTCCTCCTCCGCTTCGTCACTCCCCTGGGTGGACCTCTGTGCCCTCCGACGCGCTGAAGGCCACCGCTCTACGCGGAGAAGTCACCGCTCTCCTGCAGAAGGCCGCCACAGAGGTGGTCGTGCGCCGACTCTCCAGCCTTCTACAGCCGCCTCTTTCTGGTGCCCAAACCGGGCAGCAAGTGGCGCCCAGTCATCGACCTCTCGGCGCTGAACACCTTTATCGCTGCACCTTCCTTCCGCATGGAGACTGCCAGAGCCCTCAGAGCCTCCGTCCAGCCTTTGGACTTCGCGGTGAGCCTGGACCTATCCGACGCGTACCTGCACGTCCCCATTCACCCCGCCTCGAGGAGGTACCTCCGCTTTGCCTGCGACGGGGTAGTCTACCAGTTCTGGGCCCTGCCATTTGGTCTAAACCTCAGCCCCTGGGTTTTTACCCGCCTCATGGACGCAGTGGTGGCTAAGGCTCGGCAGTCATCTTCCAGCCTGATGTCCAACTACCTCGACGACCTCCTCTTACGCAACCAGTCGGTGGCCGTCCTAGCAGTGAACAGGAATACACTGATGTGGCTTTTGGCTCAGTTGAGATTTCTGATCAACGCTGGCAAGTCGGACCTCAAGCCCTCTCGCCGGTTCGTCCACCTCAGCATGGAGTTCGCCACCAACCTCAACAGAGTACGTTTGCCGGAGCAGCGGATTCAGTGGTTAGCCACCTTGGTCTGCGAGTTAGAGCAACAAGACGCAGCCCCTGCCGGAGTCTGGCTTCAGCTCCTCGGCGTGATAAATGCGGCCACGGATCTCCTCCCACTCGGTCGTCTCTACTCCAGGCCGATATAGCTGAATCTCCTGCTTCACTGGCGCCCGTCCTCTGTCGACTTGACAGCCCTGGTACCGGTAACTCTGTTGCTTCGCCCCCACCTGCAGCGTTGGATGGATCCTGCGTTGCTGGCTACCGGAGTTCCCCTGACGTCCCCCCCCCCCCCCCCCCCCCAGTTATCCCTGTGTGTCGACGCCAGTCTCTCCGGGTGGGGTGCCTATCTGCTACCGGACTTTTGCTCGACGTCCGGTTCCTGGCCTCCAGAGCTGGCTGTCAGGCATATCAACTGGTTGGAGCTGCAAGCAGTTTGGCAAGCCCTTATCGCTTGGGAGACGAGGTTCTCTCCGACAATGCGACAGTGGTGGCGTACATCCAGAAGCAAGGCGGTACTCGCTCCCCCGACCTGTGCATGCTCTTCTACCGTCTGATGCTCTGGTGCCAGGACCGCGGCATTTCCCTCCGGGCGCGACACATTCCGGGCCGCTTGAACGTCTTGGCCGACTCTCTCTCTCGCCGCGGCCAACTGCTCCACACGGAGTGGACTCTTCGCCAAGACATCTTCCAGATGATCTGTGCACACTGGGAGACCCCCTTGGTTGACTTGTTCGCCACGAGGTGGAACCACCAGCTTCCCCTCTTTGTCTCCCCGATCCTGGACCCCCTGGCCTGGGCTGTCAACGCACTCTCCATCCCCTGGGGCAGACTGATAGCTTCTGCTTACCCCCCTGACACTCCTCGTCCCCAAAGTCCTCCTCGAGCTTCGGGGATGCAATGCGGTCGTCTTGCTGGTCGCCCCGTTCTCCTGGAACCGGTCTTGAACCACCGACTTCCTCAGACTCGCCACGGACCCCCCCCCCCCCACCCCCACCCCACCCCCACCCCACCCCCACCACCCCCCCCCACTCCCCCCCCCCCCCCCCCCCTGCGGCTACCCACGCCAGGGACGATGCTCAAGCAGCCTCGCCAATTGCTGTTCCACCCATGCCCGGAGCGTCTCCTCCTTCACGCCTGGAGATTGTGTGGCACGCCCTCTCCGCTTGAGGCTTCTCGAGTGCGGCAGTGGAAGCGATCGCTTCAGCCCACAGACCCTCGACACGGCGCGTCTACGAGGGAAAATGGCGAGTGCTGTGCTCCTGGTGCGAGGACCAATGCCTCTCCCCCACCGGTTTGACGAATCCCCAGCTTGCGGACTTCTTCCTCTGGCTCTTCAGAGAACTGGGCTTAGCTCCTATCACCATCAGGGGCTACCTGACCATGATCGCCGACACCTACTGGCACCTCGGCCGCCCGGACCCCGGCGCCTGTAAGGACATCGCCGATCTTATGTCTCACTTCGGCCTGCAGCGTCAAGTGCCCCGCTCTCTCGTTCCTCGCTGGGACCTCCCCTGGGTGCTGACATGGCTAAACTCCACCAGATTTGAACCGCTGCCATTGGCCCGCTTCGCGGATTTGACGCTTAAGACTTGCTTCCTGTTGGCCCTTGCCACTGCGGCCCTAGTCAGCAAGCTACACGCGCTTTCGGCGCGCCCTGCCTGCCTACAGTTTCGTGCGGATGGCTCTGTGCAGCTTCTCACGGACCCTGCTTTTCTTGCCAAGACCAGGTCTCCACTGACCACGCCACAGGTGATCACCCTACGGCTGCTGCGTGGGATGACCTTTCCCCGGGAGACCAGGCAACAAGATCCCGTGGGCACCCTACGCGTTTACCTACGCCGAACCCAAGCCGTCCATATAGGACGCTCACGCCTCTTCCTGCCTCTAAAACCCAGCAGAACTGACATTACAGCCCAGATGATATCTTCCTGGCTATGCTGGGTCATTAGGTCCGCCTACCAGGACCTCTCCCCACAGGGAGCGAAGAGGTTCAAGATACGCGCACATGAGGTACGAACCATGGCCACGAGTCTCGTATTCGATCGGAACTGCGCTGTCAAGGACATCGTGGCGGCCATGGGCTGGCGAGCTGAATCAACCTTCGCTCGCTTCTACCTCCGGGATCTGGCAAGCATAGCGAGCCAACCTCGCTCTGGTGGGGGACATCACTGCGACACAACACTCCCTCCCGGCGCCTCAGGCGCCGTAGGTATGCACTTGGCTAAAATTGTCGGGAGTGTGCGACGGGGAGGATGGCTCTGCATTGGTCCCGTGGGAGTGGTTGGGGTAGCGGCACCCTCCTCCTTCTCGCTATTCTTCCTATTAGTTATGTCATCGGTAATGTTTTTGAGGAAATAAATTCATTTTTCTCTAAAAGGTATTTTTTTGAAAAATACTTGCCGATGACATGACTCGGAGGACCCTCCCTCCTGCCCCGCTTGCCGCTGGTGAGGCTAAGTATCCTGACTGAGGAATCAGCGTATGACTCGGAACCGGATGGGCAGGCATGGGAGACAACTCTCAGCCCCCTCTTGGCGTTCCCTGAGTGCCTGCCGGGTTGTGCGATAGCACAACGGGTTCTTAGGCTAAAATTGTGTGAGTAAGTAGACACTTCCTATTGGTCATGTCATCGAAAAAATACCTTTTAGAGAAAAATGAATTTGTTTTTTCAAAATACATTACCGATGGCATTACTATCTGGGAATACACTCTATTGCCTATAGATTTCAGCAAAATTGTGTGTAGCACACAACTGGGGAGGAGACACCGGGGATCCAAGCACTATGACCCCGGGTGGCCTCCCCTTACTACCCTATCCCGGCGAGCACAGGGCGACCTCGTCAGTTTCACTCATAGCTCGACCGGGGACGGTCGAGTTTTTGCCTTTCTCCGTTCTACGGGTTTCAGTGGTTTTTGACTGTGGGCTTGAATTGGAGTCTTCGATTCAGCCCTGGACTCACTACATTCGTGGTTTTTCCTTTGACAATTGGACTCATTGTGACCTGTGCGCCGACCGGTTTTACCGGCTCTGACTTTGTGAGTTCACCCTTGGCTTGGCCTTGGGGTTCGACGACGCACGTGACTTGTGCCCGGCTGGTTTGTGCAAGGTGGACTTTCTTCGCCGGCGTAGCTGGTTTAGGGCCTTATGGCTTCTTCTGTGTCGAAGACTTGCCGCCGTGCGGGGACTTCCAGTGGCCGGTTGATGCACTCGACTCTTGCTTGCCGTGTTCGGGCTGTGCTTCGGACGGAACGTGTGATGGTGGCGCCGCTTGGACGGAAGACCGGTGTTCGCGCAGGTGGGACTTCTTCAGGCGTGACCGGTCCCCTCGCCCGCTTCGGTCTCCACGGGATCCTCCACGGGTGGACGTACTTCCCTCGGCGCATCGGGCTTTCCGGCCCACAGGTAAGTCCCCTTCTTGTACCGTTACCTCGCAGGTTCTCCCTCCCCTCTCCGAGTCTTCGGATCAGGGTAGGCGAGTTTCGGAGTCACGCTCCCCACGCTCTGCTTCGTTAGCGCGTGGCTTGAGCCCATTTTGGTTCCCACCCCCCGCTCTGCTTCGGGCGAGCGGTCTGGGAGAGATGAGCGTTCGTCGGCCACCCCCGGCTCTAGGTCTCCGGAGCGGGGACGGGTGACGGAACGCAAGCATAAGAAAGAGAGTAAACGTGATAAGAAATGCTCTCGCTCACGCACCGAGGCTTCGGAACGTGACTCGAGACCGTTAGTAATGCTGCCTCCCCGCTCTGTATTTTCCGAACGGGCAAGGCATGCTTCGCTTTCTTCCCCCCCCCCCCCCCCCCCCCTCCCCCCCGCCCGCCCCGTCTCGCCTGGGCGGGCCCGGGGTGTGGTTGACTCTCGCCCCCCACGCTCCGAGGAGTCGGAGCGGGGGTCGCGTGCACATAATGGTCCCCTCCCCGCTTCGCTTCGCCTGAGCGGGCTTGGCGTGACCGTAGACTGCTCCCCCCCCCCCCCCCCCCCCCCCCGTCTCGTATCGACCGGACGGGCCCGGTGTGACTTGGACCCTCGCCCCCCCCCCCCCCTCGCTCCGAGGCTTCGGAGCTGGGGCAGCGGGCTCATAAATCGTCCCTCTCCCCGCTCCGCCTTTCCTGAGCGGGCTTGGCGTGACCCTAGACTGTCCCCCCCCCCCCCCCGCCTCGTATCGACCAGGCGGGCCCGGTGTGACATCGCGCGTCCTCCACGGTCCGACACATCGGACGGGGGGCCGCGTGCCCGGTATTTGTCCCCTCCCCGCTCCGCCTTTCCTGAGCGGGCTAGGGGAGACTATTGGCGGTCCCCCCCCCCCCCCCCTCGCACCGGTTCTCCCGGGCGGGCCAGGGGTGACCAGGCCACTTCCTCGGTATTCCGATCGCGGTTTGTCGCTCACGTCGGCTGCCGCGTGCGGATCCCGACTTCGAGGTGGACCGTCGCTTTGCCACGGTCCCTCCGTCGCCGCGGCGCGCCTCTTTGCGTGCGTCGCGGGCGGCTGCGTCTACCTCGCGCGCAGCGGTGCGGCACTCTCGTAGCCGCTCGCCCCTTTCGTCTTTGCCGCGAGAAGATCAGTTTGGAACGGACGTCCTCAGCCTTCATCCGTCGGACTCGGCCTCGGCGATCTTCTTGCAGGACTCGGCGGTGGGTTCTCCTTCCCGCCTTTTCCGCTGTCGCGTCGGCCTCCGCCTCGTCAGACGTTGCCGGCCCTTCGCTCGGATCACAGTCGGTCCACGCTATGGGTGAGGCTTCAAGGCTTATCGCCAAGTCCCTACCGCCCGACGTCTGTCCGCCTTCGCCTCCTCCGAAGAGACAGGCTTCGGCCATGGTCGACGCGCAGAGGCAAGTCCAGCGCCGCAAGTCCCTCCCGCAAGCCGGCTTCCGGGACCTCACCGATGCTTCTCCGCCCAGCTGCGTAACGACGCTTTCGGCGACACGGGATACTTTACCGCCGCTCGATCGCCGGTGGGAATCAACTTAAGCTTCCGCCAGGCCTAGTACGCTGGACACTCCCAAGCCTTCGCCTTACCTTTTCCAGCGGTGGATGTGGCGGCCTTACTACAGGCGGGCGGCCGCAGGCTCGTCCAGAACTCGTGGCCTCGGCCTCTCGACAGGATCGCCTCCTTAGCGCGGAACTCGCTGGCGTGCTCGGGTTTGGAACTGGCTACCCAGGCAGCACTGCAGTGCCTACAGGATACGTGGGACCTGGAGGTTCAGTCCCCGCTTCGTGACGTGCAGTCCATCCTGATAGCGGCCAACCGGTCCGCCTACCATTCTTCCGCCACCGCCAGGGCAGCGGCTGCCAAATGCGACCTCTGGAGGAGGGATACCCTTTTGCGCCTCTGCTCGGACCTTCCCTTGTCAGTGAAGACCCAGCTCCGTCACGCCCCCTTAGGGGGTCCTCAGCTGTTCGGCGACACTTGGCACACCTTTAAGGAATCTTCCAAGGACTTGTGGCCCAAGCCTGCATCTAACCCAGCCTCGACCCGCTTTCGCGCCCCCCGCACGGCGGGGGTCGTGCCCAGCGGTCTTTCAGGCCCTCCTTCTCTACAGTCGGATCTTCACGAGGTCGGGCCCGTCCATTCCAGGCTACTCAGGCCGGCCCCGCCCCTCGCCCTTCTTGGCCCCGCGGTGCCCGTAGATCGGGCCGCGGTCGGGCTCTTTGACTCGCCCCCGCCTCCGCCCCCGCCTCATTAATCGGGCCTCCCGTCGGCGGGCGGCTGTCGCTCTTCAGCGATCTTGGAGATCGCTGTTCCCGGACGACCCCTGGATTCTTTCCACCGTTACCGCAGGCCTGCAACTTTCGTTCCTGTCGCCTCCGCCTCTTCGCTGAGCACCCATGTGGACCCAGGAACCGCTCGACGGCACACAGGCGGACGCTCTGCGCGGGGAAGTGGCGACCCTCCTCACCAAAGCGGCGACAGAGGTGGTTTTGCGGCAGGACTCTCCGGCGTTCTACAGCCGACTCTTCTAGCTCCCAAACCAGGCGGCAAGTGGCGTCCAGTTATCGACTTATCAGCTTGGCCTTGGCCTCGATTCAGGATGCTTGGCCCCTCGATTCAGGATGGAGACGGCCAGGACACTCCGTGCGGCCCTCCGGCCGATGGACTTTGCGATCAGCCTCGATCTGTCAGACGCCTATCTGCACGTCCCGATTCATCCGTCGTTTCGCCGGTACCTTCGGTTTGACTTGGGGGGATCGTCTACCAGTTCTGCGCCCTTCCTTTCGGCCTCAACATCAGTCCGTGGGTGTTTACAAGACTGCTCGACGCCGTGATAGCCAATTTCCGTCAGCGCTCCTTGAGCCCGGCCTCCAATTACTTGGACGACCTTTTACTGCGCAACTTGGTCTCCGCAGCCCTCCAGACGGACAGGGATGCCCTGCTTTCCCTTCTGCGTCGTCTAGGTTTCCTACTCATTTGGGGAAATCCGATCTTCTCCCTCTCGACGGTTTCTACATCGGGGGATGGAATTCCTGACCGACCTCAACCTTGCCCGCCTGCCTCTGGCCAGGCGACAGAAGATAGTCGACTTAGCGACTTCGATGGGGATGGGATCTTCCTTCACCGCCAGGGTCTGGCTTCAACTCCTGGGCCTCCTCAGGGCGGCTGCGGACCTGCTTCCCTGGGGCAGACTTTATGCTCGGCCTCTCCAGCTACGTCTCCTTCTTCACTGGCGACCCTCGGGCGCTCTGTTGGATCTAGTACCTGTCACGCCTCGGGCTCGTCCTCACCTCGAGAGGTGGGCGGACCTCGCTTGGCTGGCTTCGGGGGTGCCCTACACTCCCTGCCGCCTCGGTGGTCTCTCTGTACAGAGGCGAGCCAGGCCGGCTGGGGCGCGCACCTGTTACCGGATTTCTCTCGGCCTCGGGCGTTGGCTTCGGGAGCTGTTCGGGAATCACGTCAACTGGCTGGAGCTGAAGGCAGTTGGATTGGCATTCGACGTTGGCAGGAGACCTTGGCCAATCAGGACGTCCTCGTGCTCTCCGACAACTCGACGGTGGTGGCTTACATACAGAATCAGGGTGGCACTCACTCGCCCTCCCTTTGCATTCTTCGGTGCCACCTTCGCCTCTGGTGCAGGGATAGAGGCATTGCCCTACGAGCCCGCCACATCCCTGGCCACCTCAACGTGAAGGCGGACGCCCTGTCTCGTCGCGGACAGTTGCTCCACACGGAGCGGTCCCTACGCCCGGATATTTTTCGCCTGCTCTGCTCTCACTGGGAAACGCCGCTAGTGGATCTGTTTGCCACCAGATGAAGCAGCCAGCTCCCGGTCTACGTCTCGCCAGTCCTGGATCCACTCGCTTGGGCAGTGGACGCGCTCCCATTCCTTGGGTCGGCCTGATTGCTTACGCCTACCCCCCGTCAGTCCTCGTTCCGAAGGTACTGCGGAAGCTTCTGGGATGCTCGGCGGTCCTCCTGCTGGTGGCCCCCTTCAACTGGACCAAGAGCTGGACCACGGACCTCCTCGCGCTTGCGACGGACCCTCCTCTGGAGCTTCCTACCCCTTCCACGATGCTCAAGCAGCCCCGTCAGCGGCTTTTCCATCCGTGCCCCGTACGCCTCCGCCTACACGCTTGGAGGTTGTCCGGCACGCCCGCACCGCTAGAGGTTCTCGGATGCAGCAGTGGCGGCAATTGCAGCAGCCCGCAGACTCTCTACAAGGAAGGTGTACGAAGGCACGTGGAGGGTCTTTCAGACCTGGTGCACCTCCCATGGGCACCCTCCCACTAACCTAGCCTCCCACCAACTGGCGGAGTTCTTCCTGTGGCTCTTCGACGACCGGGGCTTAGCCCCGGTCGCCATCAAGGGCTACCGCGCTACGTTCGCGGACATCTACCGTCACCGGTGTCTTCCGGACCCAGGCGCCTGCAAGGATCTGTCGAATTTCTGGCTCACTTTGAACTCCGACGTCCGGTTTCACGTTCCCTAGTACCCCGGTGGGATCTTGCCTGGGTACTGACGTGGTTGAATACGGACCGGTTGAGCCCCTCCCCTTGGCTCAGTTCTCAGACTTGACCCGGAAAACCTGTTTCCTTCTGGCTCTCGTTACAGCGTCCCGAGTCAGCGAGCTTCACGCGCTCTCGATGCTCCCAGCCTGTTTGCGGTTCGTTCCGACGGCTCTGCGCAGAGGCTCTCCGATCCGTCCTTCCTGGCCAAGAACCGCCGCCCGCGGCGGCTCCTCAGGTGCTAACGATACGGCCCCTCTGTGGAGCGGACCTCTCCCCTGGATCGCGGCAACAGGACCCAGTTACTTACTTACTTACTTACGCCTGTCACCCCTACCCGGGTATAGGCCGTCGACGAGAGACCTCCAGCAACTCCTGTCCTGTGCTTCTCCTTCGATTCTACTCCAGGTGGTTCCCAGTCTCTTGATGTCTGCTTGGAGGTCTCGACGCCAGGAGTTTCTCGGCCTACCTCTTTTCCTCTTTCCCTGGGGGTTCCATGACAATGCCTGCCTAGTGATACTGGAAGCTGGCTTTCTCAGACTGTGACCGATCCATCCCCATCTTCTTCGCCCAATTTCATTCTCTGCTGTTATCTGCTCTGTTCTCTCCCAGAGTCTGACGTTGCTGATCTTCTCTGGCCAGTGGATTTTCAAAATTCTTCTAAGGCAACTGTTCATGAAGGTCTGTACTCTGTTACAGGACCCAGTGCGGGCGCTAAAGATTTACCTGCGCCGCTCTCAGCCGCAGCGCCGGGGGCGCTCGCGCCTCTTCTTACCTTGTCCGCGGGCAGACGCCACATCTCGGCCCAGATCGTGTCATCCTGGCTGCGGTGGGTGATTAGGTCAGACTACCTAGACCTCTCCCCACGCGGCGCTGAGCCTTTACAAATCCGGACGCATGAAGTGAGAGCAGTAGCCACCAGTCTAGCCCTGGACCGCAACTGCTCGGTCAAAGATATTTTGGCAGCGGGTGGCTGGCGCTCAGACTCCACTTTCACACGCTTCTACCTTAAGAGACCTATCCGGCTGACGTGACTCCCTGGCACGGGTGGGCGACATCTCCGCGGCCCAGCACTCCCTCCGAGCGCTGCTGGCGTCTTAGGCACATCATAGCTGAAATCGTCGGGAGTTCTCTCTCGAGGGGGCCGGCGGAGTGGTTGGGTTGTGGTTAGATACGGCACCCTCCGCCTGTTCGCCATTCTCCCAGATAGTAATGCCATCGGTAATGTATTTTGAAAAAACAAATGAATTTTTTTTCTAAAATGTATTTTTTTGAAAAATACTTACCGATGGCATTACTCGAATGGCCCTCCCGCCTGCCCCGCTTGCCTCTTGTGGCTATGTGTGAAACTGACGAGGTCGCCCTGTGCTCGCCGGGATAGGGTAGTAAGGGGAGGCCACCCGGGGTCATAGTGCTTGGATCCCCGGTGTCTCCTCCCCAGTTGTGTGCTACACACAATTTTGCTGAAATCTATAGGCAATAGAGTGTATTCCCAGATAGTAATGCCATCGGTAAGTATTTTTCAAAAAAATACATTTTAGAAAAAAAATTCATTTTTTCCCGCTGTTTGAACTGCTGGACAGTGGGTTTAATTGCTTGTAGTACAGAAGCTATGCCAGCTGTTTACTTCAGATTTTGTATGTATTGGGGGCAGATGTTAATTTTATGACAAAAGTTCAAATTCATGATTGTAATTTTGGCTGTTTAATTACCTAGACAACTGTTAGTTACAATGTTCACAATGCACGTGAGGTTAGGGTAACTAGAGATGTCATCATTTTTTCTTGTTACTTCACTGTCAGAGTTTGAGTCCTGCCTGCCTATGATGTCATGTGCATGCTATTGAAAGAGCTGTAGTATCCTATAAATAGAAGAGACTTGAGTTAAATATTGGGGTTTAACACCGAGCAGGCTATTAAGGCTGTCTCACGCCGTAGAAGAGACTTGACATGAACATTAAACTGGAACCTAATTTATTTCAAAATGTGTTCTGGTGCAATATTGTACTGTGAACAGTACTGGTGGTTGCCATGCACAAGGCGGTTAACCTGTTTACTACTGAGAAAAATTGAACACCACAAAGCTGCAAGAGGCATAGATCCTCATGAGCCCCTGTAGATATCTACATCCACTGGGTTAAGAAGAACCCAAAGGAGAAGAAACATGCCTAGAAATGACAGTTACAACATTTTGCCACTTTCCATTTTCACTGACAAGATAAGTAGCAACTGAATTCTATACTTGTTTGTCTATTCTGAAAATATTAATATGAATAATGTGTGCTGTAACTGTCTTTTCTAAGGGTGTTTCTTTCTCCATTGGGTTCTTCTCTGCATTTTACACGATAGGCAGTCAGTCACCTTTTTGGTCTGGATTTTGTATCTGTTGGGATAAGGTTCAAATGTTTGTTTTTGTGTGTAGCTGGCCGAGGATCTGACGAAGGATTTCCTGCTGGAAGGCTGGCTTAGCAAGATGGGTCCCAAGAATGAACCTTTCAAGCGACGTTGGTTTACTCTTGATCGCAGGAAACTCATGTACTTTGAGGAACCATTGGTGAGTTTCGAATGGATGAAGGCGACACTGAGATTTTGGGTGTAATAGCAACATTTTGAATGGTGTGGTACAGTTGTTTTTGTCTCATATCTCACACAAAAATTCTTAACAAGTTAAAAAAAAAAAAAAAAAGGAGGACATGTACAGCACAATTTATTAATTTTCACAGTTTTGAATTTTCAGTTTGAGGCAATGCATATTTGTTATCAGCAAAGTACATGTGGTCATGACCTCTGAAATAGTGCTTTATATCTCAGCTCGTTAGAAGAGAAGTTTGATTTTGTTATTATTATTTTATTTTGTATTTTTAGAATGCGTTTGCCAAGGGAGAAGTGTTCATCGGTCACCGTGATGCAGGCTACCACTTGAGTATGGGTCCGCCAGAAGGGGACCGCAGTTCTAACAGCCAAAACAACTACTGCTTCACGCTTCACACGCCTGACCGCAACTTCATGTTGCGAGCAGAGACCGAGGAGGACATGGTCAAGTGGACAACAGCACTGAACGCAGTGGTAGAGATGCCCCTCACCCCACAGGACAGTAAACGTAAGTGATACTGTGTTAAAGGGCAGCCTCCAGTAAACTTCGGCATCCGATAATTATGTGAAAAGGTCTTTTGCTCCATGATTTGCAAAAGGTATTTGGGCCGATTTCAGCCTTAGCTGACCGGCATACAACTGAGCCGGCCAGCTGAGGCTGACATCGGCTTGATGACCTTTTGCTTACAAAGTGTTTCTGTTTCACCAGTCCATGTAAATTCAGCACCACAATAAAACGTTCGCGAATAACACATTCTGACTTTATGGGTACTGTGATGTACTGAGGCTGACTTGTATTGAGCTTGCTGAATAGGTTGGGATAACTGAGAGAGCTCAGCTACTGATGAGAGGAGAATAAAATCTTGCAGCCATAGTGGATGAGATTTAACACGAATTGAGTTATAATCTACGCCACTCTGTCCCGCACCAACACACTCAATATTGTTTATGCTGCCATTCCAAAAAACACATAGCCACAGTTACCTACACATTCTCCAAATGGACAGAAGTATTTGCATGCTGTTCAGAATCACATAAAAACAGTTTTTCATTGGGCAGTATTGGGAAGGGCTGGGTGGGTGCAGGAGGGGAGATGTCTATGTGCTAGTTCAGTTTGTTCTACATTACCATGTGCTGAAGGTCATCAGATCCAAGTCGGACACTGTTGGCCCATGCACAATCATGTATGGGCCAACTGCAGCCGACGTTAGTCTGATGGCTTTTGCTTGCTGGGTTTCTATAGGTACATTTGTTTTCTCAAAACTCTTACTGATGGCATTACTAATAGGAAGGTACACTTAGCTTACCGATTTCAGCCTAAGCATCCATTGTGTACACTACACAACCAGGGAGGCGACTCCAGGGAGTCGTTACCAAGAAACCCTGGGTGACGTCCCCTGCCTATCTGGTCACATGCTTGGTAATATCCCGCCAGTTTTTGCGCTTATCTCACCGTGAACGGTTGTGTTCAGCCTTCAAGGATAGCATCGGCTGTGTATGGTTTGATTACCGGTTCAGACCTGCCTACCATCACGGAATTGGCGTGATTTTTCCCCATTTCAGACCCGATTCACACATTCCCCCATTTCGATCCCGATTCACGCATTGTGACAAGTCAAAATCCCACAAAATTGCCGAGATGTGTTTTTGGGCGTTGTTTGTGCTTTGTAATTATTCAGTCTTCGCAATCTTCCCTCGGCGTTCTCAGTCTTCAAGTGAGACAACGCGAGACTTCCGTCGGCCAAATTTACTCGTACATGTTTTCACTCAGCCTCATGTTGCGTGCTCTGCCGGCGTCATGTCTAAGCAGAAAGACACAACAACTGACGATGGAAAGAAGAAAAAGCCGAAGCTCATGCAGGGCTTCCGTTTTAGTGCGTCTATGACACATTAAAACTCAAAATCACGTACTGAAAATGTAACTAAGGGGTATGCACTAAAATTTAGTGCATCTGCGCCTGAGACACATCATCCTTGCGCCATCGTGCGTAACCTAACTGAGGTAGGTGACAGTCATTCTAATTTTTAGTGACGAGTTGGTTCGTTTAGCCGCTCGCTTGATCACGGCTGCGTTCAGAATCGCCCCGACTCCGGGTTCCGTGCTGGACGGGCGAACTGTTAGCTTACATGTGGTGTCAGCATGTTTATTACAAAGTGTGCACTACATCACATGTTGAACATGTTACTTGCTGTGATGTCACCATTCATACTATTATGGGATACCGCACCTTGCGTTTCACTTTCGATCTTGAACGAAGTTGTAAATGGCGGAGAAAAAGCAAAGGAGGCTGAAATGCTTCAGATTCTTCAATCTGGCACCGTCTGATTGTGATAACCACTTAGAAGAAAGTTGCACTTTGACACCGCCGTCTCCATGGACAAGTGACAGTACCAGAAATGATACCCCTGGGCCGTGTGTGGCACCACCGTTGCGACTTGCAGTTTTCAGTTCAGAGTTCATGGCTGCGTGTATTTCCATGGCTAAAGCACAACAGCACACGGATGACATTCCCAATGTGCATGGAGGTGAACTCTTAAAGCAAGTTCAGAAATTTGAACAGAAATAAGATTGTCAGTTTTTTTATCGTGGTCGCTCCATCTTTTGGTACACAGGTATTAGGCAAAAGCTCTAACATTGGAGAAATACGTCTTTCGGGTTAAATGGGTTGAAACCAACTTTTAAGTACATTAGTTCTCACACACACACACACACACACACACACACACACACACACACACACACACAGAGTTTAGACAAGTCAGACTTTGGTTGTCAATCTGCATTCAGCAGAAAAGGCTATATTCTCTGTTACAATACATAATCAAATCATCATACAGATAAATACATATCTGTGTTTTTCTGTGTGAGAGGGAGACGGAGAGGGAGACAGGCTTTTGCACGATAGTTCAACAGTTAAAAAAATCAGTATCATGGAAAAAGACACACACTGTCACAACAAATTTAAAGAGGAGAGAGCGAAATGAGTTAATTTGTTTAAGTCCCTGCCAGCCGCGCTCGGACGCATCGGAAAAGGGGGGGGGGGGGGGAGTCTCCTGTGGGCTTGTTCGGGTGTGCCTTCTACCGCATAGCAGGGCGACTAAGGTCGCTGCCAGCCCCACTCGGACGCATCGGAGCGGGTGGGTTGGGGGGGGGGGGGGGCAAGGCTCCTGTGGGCATGTCAGGATGCCACTTATCCTGCGACCGAGGTCGCTGCCAGCCCCGCTCGGACGCATCGGAGTGGGGGGCAAGGCTCCTATCCTGCGACCAAGGTCACTGCCAGCCCTGCTCGCAGGCATCGGTGGGGGGAGGGGGGGGGGGCATGGCTCCTGTGGGCTTGGCCAGACGATGCATGTCCTTTCCCACAAAGCGAGGCGACCAGGGTCGCTGCCAGCCCCGCTCGGACGCATCGGAGTGGGGTGGGGGGGGGGGGGGGGGGCAAGGCTCCTAAGGGCTTGTCAGGGTGATGCTTATCCAGTGACTAAGGTCGCTGCCAGCCCCGCTCGGATGCTCCGACAGTCTCACCTGTGTCGGCGAGGGGAGGTAAGGTCCGGGGAACCGGAGGGTTCTGCAGGGCCCGACGCATGGAAACTCCCACGATGTCCGAGCAGGCCCGCCTGTGGAGACCTATAGCATCGGAAGGTGCGGGTGGTGGGGGTAGCTGCTTGGCCCGTGTCGGGCGATCCAACGTTTAGAAGGCCCAAAGCTGAGACCACCGCTCCTCGACCCAAGGGGCGCAGGTCTTGCAAGTCCGCCGGGAGGCACAGCCCGAACATGGGAGGCAGACATCGTGGGTGTCACTAGGCCACTGGAAGTCTCCGCACCTGGTGCACGTCTTCACACGTGCACTGTAACAGAAAGCAGACATATGCGCCTGTGGGAGCGCGCGGCCTCTTGTCACGTGTTCATGACCGGTCGTGGACAGAATCCCACAGAGAATGCCGCTGGCAGGGAGAATCCCCGGCTGAGGCATTAACCGAGACCTTACCTTTCCATAAGCGAAGCTGTGCGGTAAACCCCCCAGAAAGGTAAAGGCTGCTAAAGTAATCCAACCAGAAGTAACCCAAAGCGAAGTCACAACACAACCGGCAGACCTGCCCACCCCCTATTTGCAAATTTGGGAGACCACCAAGGCCAAAATGTGGGATTTGACATCAAAATGGGGGAATTCACCGATCGCACAAAGAAAAAAAAAAAGCCCGTTGCACATCGTAGGCGCCACTATGTTTGCAGTGGAAATGGTGGTCACATGTTCTGTAAAAAGCAAAATCATCACCTGTTGACGCAGCAATAATGAATGACCATCGCTCCGTGTACAATGAACTAAAGCAAGTCATGAGCAGTGCTTCTGTTTTCACAACAGGTTAAAGGGTCTGTAGGTCCCCAGGTATAAATTTTCGAGGGTACACAGACCCCCATCCGAGCATAATAGAGGGTCCGCAAATTTATTTATGAAAAACTGCATTGTATGTTTTCCCCTTTTCTCCCCCTCGCCGAGGTTTTCCATCTGCAGGGATGTTAGCCTCTCCGGCTGGGGAGCACACCTGCTGCCGGAGTTCCTCACAGCCGCGGGCAGCTGGCCGCGGGACCTCCAGGGCCGACACATCAACTGGCTGGAGTTGAAGGCTGTTTGGCTCGCCCTCATCACCTGGGAGACGCGTCTCTCGCACCAGGCAGTTCTGGTGCTCTCTGACAATGCCGGTTAGCCCCACAGGGTGGGTTTTTCTCTCTATTCTGGGGCATGTGTTTCTATCTATCCTTGGTCCGTTCACCTGTATTTTCCTTTTTAAACTCTCCCTACTGTCTGCACTGCCTGTAGCTCTTGATATTGGATGTGTGTTGCTAAATGGTCTTAGCTTTATTTAGGCCCCATGTCGTAGGTTTATTTAACGTATTGGACCGGCTGGCGACATACATTCAACATTCTGTTTATATTTTTTCACAAGCAGTGCAGGCACGTCCTGAGAAAGTCTTGTTGCTGTCTGGACGTTAAGCAATTTACAATCATTTACAATCTCTGACAATGCCACAGTGGTAGCCTACATCCTGAACCAGGGCAGGACGCGCTCACCCTCTCTCTGCATCCTTCTGTACCAAGTCCTCCTATGGTGCAGAGATCGCGGCATTGCTCTTAGAGCGCCACACATCCTGGGCCACTTGAATGTTCTCGCGGACTCCCTCTCGCGTCGGGGGCCAGCTTCTCCACACAGAGTCGTCGCTACGCCCAGACATCTTCCCGCTAATCTGCGCGCGCTGGGAGACGCCGATGATCTAACTCTTCGCCACGCGGTGGAACAAACAGCTCTCCCTCTTTGTCTCTCCCATTCCAGATTCCCTGGTCTGGGCGGTAGACGCGCTCTCCATCCCATGGGAGGGCCTGCTGGCATAACCTCCATCCATCCTGGTACCCAAAGTCCTCCAGAAGCTCGGGGGCTGCAACGCGGTTCTTCTGTTGGTAGCGCCGTTCAGTTGGGCCAAGAGTTGGACCACCGACTTCCTGGACCTGGCCATGGACTCCCCCCTGCAGCTCCCCACCCCTCGCACGATGCTCAAGCAGCCCAGGCAGAATCTTTACCACCCGTGCCCGGGGCGGCTGCTCCTACACGCTTGGAGGTTGTGTGGCAGGCCCTCGCCGTGAGAGGCTTCTCGAGTGCAGCGGTGGAGGCTATCGCAACAGCCCACAGACCTTCTACCCGAAACGTCTACGAGGGCAAGTGGAGAGTCCTGCAGTCCAGCAGCTCTCCCCCCAAGGATCTGACTATGCCCCAACTGGCCGAGTTCTTTCTGTGGCTCTTCGTCCAACAGAACCTAGCCCCCATCACTATCAGAGGTTACTTGGCCATGATTGCAGACACTTACCGCCACTTGGACCGGCCGGACCCAGGGTCATGCAAGGAACTCTAGGACCCGATGGCGCACCTGGATCATCAGCATCCAGTCTTCCGCTTGCTGATCCCATGCTGGGACTTGGCATGGGTGCTGACATGGCTCAACTTGGACCGCTTCGAACCTCTCCCCTTGGCACGGTTCAGCGACCTAACTAGGAAAACGTGCTTCCTGTTGGCCCTCACAGCAGCGTCCAGGGTGAGTGAGTTACACGCGCTCTCAGTGCGCCCTGCCTGTCTGCAGTTCAGGTCTGATGGATCGGTGCAGCTCCTCACCGACCAGGCCTTCTTGGCCAAGAATCGGCCGCCCTCAACCGCGCCCCAGGTCGTAACTATCCGCCGATTCAGGGGAACGGACCAGTCCCGGAGTCCCGTCAACAGGACCTGGTCCAGGCGCTGCAAATATACCTGTGCAGAACAAAGCCACTCAGACTAGGCGCTCCCGCCTTTTCCTGCCCTTAGCGCTGGGCAGACGTAACATCTCCGCTCAGATGATCTCATTTTGGCTATGCTGGGTCATCCGGTCTGCATACAAAGAACTCTCCCCAGAGGGAGCAAAGAAGATGCGCATACGGGCACACGAGGTCAGAGTAGTGGCAGCGAGCATCGCCTTTCACCGCAACTGCGCAGTGAGAGACATTGTGGTGGCCGTGGGCTGAATCCACCTTCACCCGCTTCTCCCTACGGGACCTATCCGGCCAGCGTGACAACCTGGCCCTAGTGGGGGACATCTCGGCGGCGCAGCACTCCCTCCTGGCGCCGCAGGTGCCATAGGTACACCTAGCTGAAATCGTCGGGAGTGTGCGCATGGGGGTGGGGTGGGGGTGGGGGGGCTTGATAACCTAATGCACTGGGGGTGCGGTTGTTCCTTGCAAAATTAACACTTGGAGGATTCGGTAACGGGCGGCACCCTCCTCCTATTCACTATACTTCCTATTAGTAATGCCATCGGTAAGAGTTTTGCGAAAACAAATGTATTTTTCTCTAAAATGTATTTTTTCGAAAAATACTTACCGATGGCATTACTTGGAGGACCCTCCCTCCTGCCCCGCTTGCCGCTAATGAGCTAAGGCAAAGACTGGGGAGATACTACCAAGCATGTGACCGGATAGGGAGGCAGGGGAGGCCACCCAGGGTTACTTGGTAACAACTCCCCGGAGTCGCCTGCCTGGTTGTGTAGTGTACACAATGGATGCTTAGGCTGAAATCGGTAAGCTAAGTGTACCTTTCTATTAGTAATGCCATCGGTAAGTATTTTTTGAAAAATTACATTTTAGAGAAAAATAAATTTTTTTCTGCCATGGACGCTTAATCCTTTTCTTGCTCTTTATTGCTTTAACACTTTGGCTTTCAGTAGCGGTATTTGTCGTGATGATTCCTGCAGGAATCATCATGACAGATACCACTACCAACAGCCAAAGGGTTAATGGTACCCTGTATCTGTATTGCAGTGGCTTCGATGCTGGTCCCCAAAAAATCCTCCAATTCTTTCCGTCTCATCAAGAGATAGATGGAGTCACAGGGTCTTCGCAGCAGCAGAATTATTATTTCTGGTTTCTTTTGTGGGCTGTGTACTTACAACCCAGCGTGTGTTGCTGCAAGGTGTGGCCAGTACGTGAGTGCATTTGCTGGTAATTTGTTTCACCCGGAAATGGTAGAACGAGAGATGGATTAAGCTTAATAGTTCAAAGTTAGATTGTGAGGAGCTTAATTGGCACCTTCAAACCATGATAATTCAAGGCCAGTGCTTCATTTGTTTGGCGCTATATTAGGCACAAACTAATCAGGGACTGGCCTTGAATTATCATATTTGGAAGGAATGTGCCAGTAAAGCTGTTGTGGCCAACCACCTTTTTTGTAAGAGAAAAGTTGTCTTAACCCTGTGGGTGTTGGTAGCAGTTTTAGTCGTGATGACTGCTGCAGGAATCCTCACAACTAAAACCGCTGCTGACACCCAAAGGGTTAACAGACATGCTGGCTCAAAGAGGAGTCTTGAAGAGCAGAAAGTGTTACCTGTCATTAAAGACCTTCATTCAAGTGGCTACAAGTCTTTAATGACAGATGACTTCTCAGAATGTTCTGTTGTACATTTGATAATCAGGTACTAGCCTTGAACTATCATGGTGCCAAACTGATCAAGGCTTTGGCCTTAAAATTATGGTTGAATCATCTCCCATCAGTTTTTAAGGTGGAGGATGAATGAAATGACCCCAGACACAGGAAATGCGATCGGTACAGTGTATAACTTCCTTGTACGTAAAGCCGCCAATACGGTTTGCTGTACTGGTGGCTGTGTGCACAAGTGGGTTAACCCATTTAACCCCATGGCTGCGCTTTTCATCCATTTTGGTGGTGTCACCAAATGACAATGTCCAAGTTCCAGTGGATTGATTAACCTTGATAATTCAAGGTTAGTGCCAGATTAGCTTGGCACCCGTGAAGGCACTATGCTAATCTGCCACTTCCCTTGAATTATCATGGTTGGTCCATCTCTGACTAGTGCATTGGGGCTAATTGGGTTAAGGTGGATAACAGAATCTTGTCCACTGGCTTGAGTGTTCATGTCAGCATGGTTCCTGCAGCAAATACTCAAAAGCTATGTAGAAACTTGGATTCATATTGATGTGTAACAGTCTTGCAGTCAGGCAACAGATCACTGAAATAAATGCCTCATTTCTGGCCCTTAGGTATGTTTTTAACTCATTCGGCCCGACGCACATATTTTCCCAATTTTGGAGGCGTCGTCTAACAACTATGCACCTGTTGCAGGAGATGGATCGACCATGTTAATTCAAGGGTAGTGCCAGACTAGCTTGGCCCCTGTGGCCCCAAGCTAATCTGGCACTACCCTTGAATTATCATGGTCGACCCATCTCTGGCAGTAGTGCGTCAGGGCTGAATGGGTTAAACAAATACAGCATGGTGAAGTTTACATTGAACAAAACGTCAGGGGACTCACACTTTTTGTTCTAGTATCCAAACTTTGTTGTAAGTGAAGCCTTTGTAATATTTTCATCCAAGAATGTTTGTTGCAACCAGAGTTTTAAACATGATACAGGATGTCTAAAACTTTGGACACAACAAAGTTCTTTTAACATTGCATTTTGTACAGTTACATGTCTAAAACTTTGGATGCAACAGAGTTCCTGGGTGAAAATGTTACAGTCAAAAACTTAACAATCTTTGCATATTCACATACTTATGTATGTGTGTATTAATTTATAGAAGGAGAACTTTTTAAAAAATGAAATGATGAAAAATCGGTGGCTTTTTACTTCTTTCTGTATTTCGTGTACAAAACTGTTACTGGGCTTTCATTCTTTGGTAGTTTCAAGCGTGGAGCTTGCATCCACTGGTTATTGGAAAGGTTACATGTAAGTCAAAGACTGGAAAGGAAAGAAAGCATACTTATGGAAGGTTCACTTTAACAGTTTATAATCACCCCTTTGCAGTGTGCAAAAGGTCCTTGGGATGGCGTCGGCCACAGATGGCCAGTGCACAGCTGCGCACTGGCCATCTGTGTCCGACGCCATCCCAAGGACTTTTTGCGAATTGGATATCTGCTGGCCTTATTGACAAACTATTCTCAAATGAGAGCTGACCAGCTGTTATTCTAATTTACCAGAAACTGACCATTCCCTCACTTTGTAATAATTTTTAGTGGACCATTACACACTCACACATTTGAGACGGGCTGTGTTCAGAAATACAGCTTTAAGTTGCATACCTGGCTGCTATACATCTGAAATGAGCTAACCTCTGTGCATGCAGCCGCCGGTACAATAAACATGGTGTTAGTGCCCTTGATGGTATTCCTTACCTCCATCTGTCCTTCGCCCAAAATTATGTAGAATTAAAAGTACTACTCGACTGGATTGGGGGAAACAACACATTATTAACACATTAGCCCCAGCGCATTATAGAAGGAGGTTGATCGACCATGATAATTCAAAGGTAGTACCCTTGAATTATTATGGTCAATTCATTTCCTGCAGATCATACATATATAGTTGTTAAGAGACGGCTTCAAAATGGGAAATATAACCTTATGGCTAAATGGGTTTAACATCACGTCTTGGACTAGGTTTTTTTGTATGTATACACTTAATACATTTTGCTGTTTTGTTAATTCCTGGCCTTTTTTATAAGGTGCACAAAACGCTGCTGTTATTTGTACAATACAGGACTGTACATTGTACAGCTGTATATGTAAATATTTAATTTTTGGGGGGTTGTTGATGGTGTGAAAAAAATCTGTTTGCTGGTGCCAGTGTTTGTGGCAAACAATTTTCATGTACATTTCAAAATAGTATGATGTGCGCTCATAACTTTAAAAGGGAAAGATAGAGTTGTTATACTGTAAATACTGATTTTGCACGATATATATATATATATACATTTTTTGTAAGTGTAAAATAGTCATGTGTTTATAGAAATCTCATGAAAGCTACGTCCTGTTATACAAATGTCAACATGCCATGATGAAGATATCAAGAAAAGAAAGGATGCTTGCTCATTTGCTGTTTTCTACAAGGATTTTATTGAATGGTATGAAAAAAAGAAAAAATCACAGAAAAATGCAGGTATCTCATTGAAGTTAATACATTGTCAACTTGAATAAAGTGATTTTTTTTTCACACCATTCGGCAAGAATGTTCCGTCAGTTACAGTGTCCCAAGACAGACAATTATACTCTGGATTGTTCTCTGGATTAACACCCTTGTACATGCAGGCACCAGCGCCGGGTACAGTACCATTGCCTGCACACACAAGGGGGTTCAGATTTCTTTTTTTAGTACATGTGGGTGCTTTGGAAAAATGTGGTGAAGGTATACTGATGATGGTTGCAGTTAGTTGGAAGTATATGCCGCTGAAGATGTTACAAAGCTCTCAAATGTACCAGCTAGGTACATGTATGTGTAAATTATTTACACTGTTCAACTACAATTCAGTATGTGCTTGGTTGTTTAATAAGATTTTGTAAATACTCTGTGTGCTTGCATGTGTGGGTTGTGTGTGAGGGAAGGAGAGAGAGAACTATGCTACGTGTGATTTTGTGTATCATCGTCTTTTCAGATGTTTTGTTATGTGTGTATAACAATAGCCGGGACAATGGTTTCATTTTTTTTTTTTGGACCATCATGGAGAAATTTTCAGAGATGAACTTACATTTTGTTGGTAACTGTTAACTCATTCAGTTCCAACACACCACAGCAAGATATGGTTCGACCATGATAGCTTGGCCTATAGGCGCCAAGCTATGCTGGCACCACCCTTGAACTGTCATGGTCGATCTGTCTCCTAAATTGTAACGCAGTCCTCGGAGGACACTCCAAAATGTGGGTATTTTGTACCTGGGACACAATGAGTTAAGGATCAGTGTTCTTATTAAAGGAAATATAATATTCACGCGGATGTATCAAATTCTTGCACTCACACTCAGCACATGGATATTTACTGGTATATTGTCGATAAAACTTTGGACAAGCATATGCTCCACCGATCAGTCAATGCGTGCAATAGATCTGCTCATTTCTGTACCAGTTCATCATTGCATATTTTACTTTGAGAGAGGGTAGAACTTTTGTGTATGCATATTTATGCACGTACAGCAGAATGTGTTTTGAGCAACAACCCTTAACCCATTTAACCCCACGGCCTCATTTCCAAATTTTGGAGGTGCCATCTAAAGACTGTACCAGTTGCAGGAGATGGATCGACCATGATAATTCAAGGGTAGTGTCAGATGAGCTTGGCGCCTGGAGGCGCTAGGCGCCAAGCTCATCTGGCACTACCCTTGAATTATCATGGTCGATCCATCTCCTGCTGTAGGGTGTTGGGGCTAAATGGGTTAGTGACAGGTGATATGTACTTCTTGTCCTTCAAGTCATTTTTTGACAGAACATCTGTCTTGTATATAGTTGGGTTTTTTTTTCTTCCGAACAGGTGGTTGATCGAAACAGATTCTAATGTATTTACCTTTTTTTCATTCCCGAGTTGTTGGGTCCAAACTGACCATGAACAAGAAGTAAAGAAAAAATAAAAATGCCTTTGTGTTGAAATTAAGTGCAGTATATGCTCCTTTAATAGTTTTATTGTCTTGTATGCGTGGCATACTCCCTTTTCCATGCAACCACTGGTACTGTAAACAGCACCGGTGACTGCATGCACAAAGGGGTTAATGTACAGCTTCAAGCATGGTGCTTTTATATTTTTATTTATACAGTTATAAGGTACAAGCTTAAACATAATAGCAAGGTTTGTTTTCTATCTACAATTATTACTGGGTGTACAAGTGTCTACGCATCATTTGCTTAACATTTGTTTTTAGCAAGTGTGAACTACTTTGATAGCATTTTTCTGTGTGCTATAGAACAGACACGGTTTTTGTTTATTAATGGTTTCGATTTTGCCATTATGATGATATTTTATCAGTTGCATCAAAATCATGCAACTATACTGACAGGCAACACATTGCGACTATCGTTGGAATCATAGGAGCCACTCAAGTGTTTCAAGTGTTTCCAGTGATTCAAACAATGTTGCATTTCCTGTGCTCGCGAGCATATAATATCATGCAATCATGTATTCATGTTATTTTGGGTTGGTTTATCTTTGTTCAGACTATTCTACAGCACTCCATTGTTTTGTACACATGCAGTTTCAACCCATTACATTCATCTAAGCCCCAGTAACTAAACGTCTTAGGGCCCACGACAGCTGCAGTGAGCCCAAAGTCCTTTGCTTACTGGGAGGTGCACATGCATCTACGGATGAAAATATAAATTACATCGTTACCATTTCTAGTCCACATTATACCAGAGTAACAATATGAAAATAATTGAAAAGTGAAAGATACCTACAGGAGGATGTTTTTCCCCCTTGTTTCCTGTTAATAATGTCCTGATCTGTGATTTTGAACCTTACAGTTTCATCTGTTAGGTCCAAAACCACAGACCAGCACACACATCACTCATCAAGGCCTTGTATAGGTGTACATATTGCACATGTAAAGTTAATTATCATTATTCAGTTTGTAACCTTTACAAGCAAAAGAAATTCAACACCATTGGAGTCAACGGAAACACTTGCATGCTTCCGTCGATTCCAGTCGAGTGGCATTTCATTTGCGGGACAGTTTTTATAGACTATAAACCTGCAGTTTATTGCAGGTCCACAATAGTTAACCAGCTGTTGTGTGCTACCTCATGGTTACTTAATGTGCTTCCAAACTTTGGTTGCTACAGTCCTTTGCGGTATTGTCCTGTAACTAAAAAGTGATCTTCACCAGGGTGGGCATTGTATGAGAACTAAATTTTGCCAATAAAATGGGTTCTCAATATTTGCCACGCCTTAACTAGACTTACCTATCTATTCACATTTAACTCATTCAGCCCTGACGCACTATAGCAGGAGATGGGTCGACCATGATAATTCAAGGGTAGTGCCAGATTAGCTTGGCGCCTGTCGGCGCCAAGCTAATCTGGCACTACCCTTGAATTATCATGGTCGATACATCTCCTGCAACAAGTGCATAGTCATTAGATGAGGCCTCCAAAATCTGGTAAATATGAGCGTCGGGCTGAATGAGTGAAAGCCATATGAGGCGACGCACATGACAGAGGTGTCAATACTGCCCTTCTGCGTAACTGGGAACTCTCTATGTAGCCAATGGGGAAAAGAGCAAACAAGTCTTATTTATGACATTCAAACTTCATAATGGGAGAAATTAACCCTTTTTGTCCTGATACACCCACTGCTTGAAATAAATTTGACTATGATAGTTCAAGAGTGCTGCCAGAATAGCTTGACGCCTGAGAGCCAAGCTATTCTGGCACTACCCTTGAATTAAAATGCTTGATCTATCTCCTAATCTGTAATATATAGCCTTCATAGGACAATAAGCATTTTTTTTTAAATCAGCCTCAGGATTTAATGGGTTAAAATAGTTTAGTGCAGCAGTATAGCAAGACATACCAAGAATATTTATAGTGGAGATATTGCAAACTGTTAACCCTTGATTGCCTGGAGATCGCTTTAGTCAGTACATTGTACTACATGCAGTCATACCTGTGTACATCCTCAGATTGATCAAGTGATAAAGGTTTATGTTTTTTATTGCAAAAGTTATGTAACGCATTCATGTATCACATAGTAGCGTGTAGTCATGTTGTTAAAGAAGGTTATGCTGAGTTGATTGGTTGTTATTGGAGGACGGGATGCAGGGAGCCGGAGGGAGGGGGGGGGGGGGGGGGGGGGGTTCAAGACAGCATATACACTTCACATTATGGAGGATAATTTGGTTATACTGGTATGTGATATGATATTGAAAGGAGACTTCTCTGAGGGGTGGGTTGAATGTGCATGGGCTTAACGCTTGTCTGAGCACAGGTTGAGCAAATCGATCTGATCTCCAAAGCTCTCTCACAGATAGTCTGTACTATGAGAGGCCTTTGGAGACGAGACCGATTCGTTCAGCCTGTGGTGTGAAAGCAGATGTACATTGAAGTACACACATGCACATTGAAGTAAATTTTTATAAAGCTTTGGGTGTAGTTTGGTACATGTATATAATGTACTGCCTTCACAACTGTTTTTGTTTAACAACTTTTGGGGGCCTCTATGCTGGGACATACTGTGCTACTTCGTAAATATTTTTGTTGATGCATGCTAAGTTGAAAACAAACTGTAGCTCGCGTTTAAAGCAAAATAATTTTGTTAAGGGAGCACACAAAAAATGATGTACATGACCATGATTTGGATAAATACAAACACTTGGAAATCATTGCCATTATAATACTTTTGAAACATGCAGTGTGCATATAACTGAAGTCTGTCATTCTTTGATCCGTTTCTCTCCACATTCACAAACCATCTGCAAGCAGCATGGACCTGCAGGAGCTCCTGCACCTGCGCGGGCTCATGAGGATCTATGCCTCTTGCTGGCTTAGTCCATCTTCAGCCACGGTTTTCTTCGGTCGGTTTGCCTTTTACATCATGTGTACAATGTTGTGAAATATTTGCACTGGTGAATGTACAGGGACAGGTATACTGAAATTGTGGTTTGGTTTGTAAATAACGCTTTCCATTTTCCCCCATCCCACATGAAGCATACAACTTGATTAATAAATATTTCAGCAAACGTCGAACTTTTTGAATTGTTTTATTTGCTGAATGTATGTATGTTCCCTATGGTTGAATTCACCATTTGCAGCAGACCATCCGAGCAGCATCCCTTGTGGGAGATCACTTGTCAGTAGCTCTTTGCCTACGGCTTGTGGCTCCAGCCACGAGACAACTTCCTGTAGCACACTATGGGTGGCAAGATCCGCCCAGCCAAGGTTCCCTTGCAGTGTGTGTGCTTGGATATTTTTAGACCTGAATGTGTCGTTACAAGCCATTAGTTGGCACGCACACCACATCCAGAAATGAACTCGGCCCTTTTCATTCTGATACACTATTGCAAGAAATAAATTTGACTGATAATTCAAGGGTGGTGCCAGAATAGCTTGGCGCCTGAGGCCTTGAACTAAAATGGTTGATGTATTTCCTAATCTTTAATGTAGCCTTCACAGGACAACATACAAATTTTAAAAAGTCGGCCTCAGGACGCAATGAATTACTTGGTGGCAGAGTACCAGTACATATTACAGAAAAGTTACTTAGTAGGCAAAGAGCTAAAGACAATCACTTAGGTGGCTGTAGCCGCCTAAACGAGGGTCTTCAATGACAAATGACGCTTCTGTTCCCTTCAAAACATGTTTCAAGAGAGCAATTGTCTCTTAAAAATACAGTAAGACCACTTTACGAGTTTTGTCTTGCAGATGAAAGGGTGGTTGCTTAAAACATGTCAGGTTCTCATGGGTTTTGCAGCAACAAGATGAATCACATGGACTAAAAGATCAACCACAATATAAACCTGCTACATGTGTGCTTATTTGTGATATAGCTGTATGGCTTAAAGTTACAGATGAGCACATTTGCTTTGAAAGTACATAGTCTAAAAAAGTATATAAAAATACATTGCACATATACTGAGAAGAGTGCTGGTTAAAATGATTAACCCCTTCACTGCCAGTTGATGCAGATTATGTTTCTGAACTCTGTTGATTCAATCACATAGAACCCAGATGTTTCAGGAACATGGATTCAAAGTGGTGTCATCAAAAGGCATAGGTCCTCATGAGCACCCGTAACTGCAAGGGCTCACAAGGATATTAGTCTTAGTTGGATCAAGTTCCCTTTTTCTCAGCAGTGAAGGGGTTAATGAAAGGTAAATGATTAAGTATGTCAAGTAGACAGTGCCAATGGAGAGATGTGAAAGACAACTTCTAGCAAAAATGTTTCAACAAATCCTTATATTGTGTTTGGTTTCATTTGCATCAGAAGCTGTGAAAAGTAAAAGTTACAGCCTCTAGATACTGGTTTGGTGACACATGCAATACTCCAAGGTATATTTAACAGTCAGGTCCAATGTGCACAGCAAAGTATTTTTTTTAAAACAGTTTTTTTTATACTGACAAACAGATCTACAAGATTTACAGTAAACTTCACAACATATGACAAAACATCAGGGGACCCCAATTTGTCTGTTGCAATATCTGAAATTTGCCTCGCGCTGGGACCATACGGCGTTGAGGCGCGTCCCCTGGGTGGTGGATAGGGGGTCCCTCGTGAGAGGGGTGCACCGAATGAAATAAGGTGCCGTGAACCAACATGGTCTAAGGGAAGGTGACCCCGACAGAAAACCCCTGGTCCTCCTAGTAAGGGGGTTGGGCGTGGGGGTAGCTTCCCCACCCTGCAAAAAAGGAAATAGCTACAAAAACGCCGACGAAAAGACTAACAGTAATTCCTTTCCTGGAGGAGGAAGGTTCTTCTACTAGAAGACTTATGACGTCCTGTGGTGAAAGCCGGAAGTCTTCGGAAGCCACAGGACCGAGCCGCCTCTCTCTATCCAGGGATACAACCATGGGCACATGGAACGTCAAGACCATGTACCAGAGCGGCAAGGCCGCCCAGATAGCAGCGGAAATGCAAAAGTACAACCTTTCCCTGCTAGGCATCAGTGAAGCCAGATGGACGCAGTCTGGCCAGAAAAGGCTGTTAAGTGGGGAGATGGTTCTGTATTCAGGTCATGAAGAGGAGAATGCCCCCCATACAGAAGGAGTAGCACTCATGCTGTCACCAGTGGCACAGAGAGCGCTGATGGGCTGGGAACCTCTTGGGCCAAGAATTATCACAGCAGCCTTTAGAACCAAGAAAAAGCTCAAGCTGAACGTCATCCAGTGTTATGCGCCCACCAATGACAGTGACGAGGAAGAGAAACGAGAGTTCTACGACCGACTCCAGAGTGCTGTGGACAAATGTGCGGAGCGAGACATCACCATCGTCATGGGCGATTTTAATGCCAAAATAGGGGAGGACAACACCGGATACGAAGAGGTGATGGGGAGACAGGGACTAGGCTCGGAGATGAGTGAGAACGGGGAGAGGTTTGTAGACTTTTGTGCTCTAAACCGACTTGTCATTGGAGGCAGCATCTTCCCACACAGAAGAATACACAAAGCAACTTGGGTCTCACCTGACCATACAACAGAGAACCAAATAGACCATATCTGCATTAGAAAGAAATTTAGAAGATCCCTTCAAGATGTTCGAGTGAGGAGGGGAGCAGATGTCGCCTCAGACCACCATCTGCTTACCTTAAGAATGAAGCTCAAGCTAAAGAAAAGCCGCACAGAGACAACAAGAAGACAGCGCTATAATGTAGGCCTCCTGAGAGAAACTGGAGTTAGAGAAGAGTTCAAACTGGTGCTGTCCAACCGGTTTCAAGCGCTACAGGAGCTAGTAAATGAAGAGGAGGCGGTCACCACAGAGCAGCAGTGGAAGGCAGTTAGAGAGGCGCTGAACTCAACCTGCAAAGACACTGTAGGGTTCAGGAAACACCACCACAAGGACTGGCTGTCGGCACAGACCTTGAAGAAGATAGAAGCGAGGAAGCAGAAGAAAGCAGCGGTCAACAACAGTCGCACGAGAGCAGCCAAAGTAAGGGCACAGGGGGAATACTCGGAAGCCAACCGCGAGGTGAAGAGGAGTATCAGGGCAGACAAGAGGGCCTACACAGACAGCCTGGCAGCAGAGGCAGAAAAGGCAGCAGGCAGTGGCAACATGAAACAGCTCTACGACATTACCAGAAGATTGTCGGGTAAGTATGGCCATACAGAAAGACCAGTAAAAGACAAAGAAGGCAAGCCTATTGCAGACAGAGCAGACCAACTCGACAGATGGGCCGAGTATTTTGAAGAGTTACTGAACAGACCTAGCCCACCCGACCCCCCCGACATCCAGCCGGCAGAGACCGACCTACCCATCAGCTGTGACAGACCCAGCCGGGAAGAGATCAGAAAAGCAGTGGCATTTTTGAAGAATGGCAAAGCAGCAGGGCCAGATGGCATCCCAGCGGAGTCTCTGAAAGCAGACCTAGAGACAACAGTTGAGATGCTGTACCCACTGTTTGGAAAGATCTGGGAAGAGGAGGTGATGCCAGCTGACTGGAAGGAGGGGTACCTAATCAAGCTTCCCAAGAAAGGCGACCTCAGCAAGTGTTCCAACTACAGAGGAATCACCTTGCTGTCAGTACCAGGAAAGGTCTTCAACAGGATCATCCTGGAGAGAATGAAGAGCTCCGTTGACCCCCAGCTGAGAGACCAGCAAGCAGGATTCAGGAAGAACCGATCATGTACAGACCAGATCGCCACTCTCCGCATCATCGTGGAACAGTCTCTGGAGTGGAGCTCCCCGCTGTACGTCAACTTTGTGGATTATGAGAAAGCATTTGACAGCGTGGACCGAGAGACTCTGTGGAAACTCCTATGACACTACGGTGTACCCACAAAGCTCGTCCGCCTGATCAAGAGCAGCTATGATGGCATGACATGTCGCGTGATCCATGAAGGGCAGTTCACCAGAGAGCTCCAGGTCAGAACTGGTGTCAGGCAGGGGTGTCTGCTGTCTCCGTTCCTCTGCCTACTGGCCATAGACTGGGTCATGAAGATGACCACAGAGCACAGACGAAGTGGAATACAGTGGACACTGTGGACACAGCTTGACGACCTCGATTTTGCAGACGACTTGGCATTACTGTCCCACACTCATCAACAAATGCAGGACAAGACCACGAGGCTTGCTGACATCTCGTCCCAAGTGGGCCTCACCATTCACAAACAGAAAACAAAGACAATGAGGCTGAACGCAACCAGGGAAGAACCAGTCTTGCTTGCTGGCACCCCGTTGGAGGAGGTGGAGTCCTTCACCTATCTCGGGAGCATCATAGACAAAAAAGGCGGCACTGATGCAGATGTCAGAGCACGAATCGGTAAAGCCAGAGCAGCCTTTCTCCAGTTGAAAAAAGTGTGGAGTTCCAGAGAGCTGTCACAACACACCAAAGTCCGGATTTTCAACTCCAATGTAAAAGCAGTTCTCCTATATGGAGCAGAGACTTGGAGATTGACAAAAACCACAGTCAACAGAGTACAGACCTTCATGAACAGTTGCCTTAGAAGAATTTTGAAAATCCACTGGCCAGAGAAGATCAGCAACGTCAGACTCTGGGAGAGAACAGAGCAGATAACAGCAGAGAATGAAATTGGGCGAAGAAGATGGGTATGGATCGGTCACAGTCTGAGAAAGCCAGCTTCCAGTATCACTAGGCAGGCATTGTCATGGAACCCCCAGGGAAAGAGGAAAAGAGGTAGGCCGAGAAACTCCTGGCGTCGAGACCTCCAAGCAGACATCAAGAGACTGGGAACCACCTGGAGTAGAATCGAAGGAGAAGCACAGGACAGGAGTTGCTGGAGGTCTCTCGACGACGGCCTATACCCGGGTAGGGGTGACAGGCGTAAGTAAGTAATATCTGAAATTTGTCACAAGTGAAATGAAAGAGTGTAGTAGGGACCTCTGAAACATTTTGTTATATATCCAACTTTTCTCATATCCGACCTAGTGATTAGCGATGATTACTGTATAAAATCTGGCAAAGCACAAAAGGAGTCAAAGACTTAGTTTTAAAAAGCACACAGGCTTACGCGCAAGCATAAAATATGCATGATATTAGTCTACTTTGAAATAACATCAATGGAATATACTGATCAACAAAAGAAACGTGAAATTCGAGTGTATGTTGTATTTGTATGATAAATCCACGAAAATACGTTACACTATTTTTGATAGCCAGTGTAGAGCAACAACATGTAAGCATGCAGTCACCGTACTGTAGTAACCATGTTGCCCTCCCTGTGCTAGAGGCACCCGAATTGTTTAGGACGCACGGCGTATGATTTCCACGCATGTGCATACACTGCAGAGTGATGTTCAGCAATGTAAGGCAATAAAAAATCAGCAGTCTTACGCCTTCTGTCACTTTTGCCATTGCCATATCAAACATGCCAAGACTTAGTGCTCCCCAATGAGAACGAGCTCTTGGGTGGCCTTTAGATGTCACATTACGACCATTTACAGGCTGCAGCAACGCTATCATGCCAATGGGTCTTCTGCCGACGCTCCCTGAAGCGGACGACCATGTGTGACAACTCCACGGCAAGACGGACACATTTTCTGGGCTCACGTGTAAAATCACTTTCAGCCGGACGAGGAAAAAGCAAGAGAAGTTATCAGCCACCACCAGGCACCCATCATTGGCCAGACAGTGCGACAACGGCTAGAGGAGCATAATCTGCACAACCGCCGTCCAGCCCTTGGACTTGTTCATCATCGTGCACGGATACAGTGGTCACAGGCTCATGTCGATTGGACCTGGCGACAGTGGCAGAACGTCCTGTTCACAGATGAGAGCCGCTACTGCATCAGCTATGCAGATGGGCTTATAAGAGTGTGGCGGAGAAGGGGTGAACGCTATGCTTATGGCTGTGTGCTGGAGAACAATGCCTGGGGTGGGCCAAGCGTGATGATTTGGGGTGGGATTACCCTGAACCAGACAGTAGGACCCGTGTTCTTCCGTGGACTCGTACCAGGTCGCGGAAATGGCATCACAGCTCAGCGCTACTTTGACCAAGTACTACACCCATATGTCCTACCATTTTCTCAGGGACACAGAAACGTCATCTTGAAGCAAGATGCGCGTACACACACTGCACGTATCACCCAGCACTTCTTGCAGCAGCACAACATCCCAGTCATGCCCTGGCCTGCCCTCAGCCTGGACTCAATCCCATCGAACATCTCTGGGACCAACTGCAAAGGGATGTCAACGCTGTACGCCCCAGACCAACAACAGCCGCTGAACTGGAAAATACGATTGTCCAGGCCTGGAACAACATCCCCAGGGCAGCTGTCAACCACCTGATGCACTCTATGCGCCGACGCTGCCAAGCCGTCATCAACGCCAATGGGGGTCACACGCCATATTGACTTTGTGCTGTACCATGCTTGCTCCAAATACAGAATAAACTTCCACACTGATTACGTTGGTGTTCATGATTTTATTCCTAAAATGTCGATAACATCCGTTGTATAGTTTGTCCGAAATTGACTTTCAAATGTTGGATTAAATGTGATTTAAAGGGGCTACTTCGTGTTTCTTTTGTTGATCAGTATATATTCATGAAAAAGAATTGCAGCAAAGATAAAGACAGAATAATGCAGAATACACATGAAACTCAAAATGTCCTTACCCAATTGTACAAGTAATGTGCATAAAGGGCTCATACATCAATGAGCTGAATGCATGGCAATTAACCCTTTTAGCCCCAAGGTCCGATTTCTCAAATTTTGGAGGTGTTGCCTAACGACTATGTACCAGTTGTAGGAGATGGAGTGATCAGGATAAGCAGGATAAGTCAAGTGTAGTGCCAGATGAGCTTGGCGCCTGAAGGCGCCAAGCTCATCTGGCACTACCCTTGAATTATCATGATTAATCCATCTCCTGCTGCAGGGTCCCGGGGCTAATAGGGTTAATGTACAAAGGATTGTCCTGCGTACAAACCAAGATTACACAACCTACACAAAGTAGGCCAGCTTCCTCCCTCTAGTCTAATGGCCTATACCCATTAAGCAAAAGGATGCCTGACCTACGTTGGCCCGCCCACAGCTGTGCGCAGGCCAACCGTGGCTGATGTCAGCCAGAAGGCCCTTCGCTTAACCCTTATCATTCTGATACGCCCAATGCTTGAAATAAATTTGACTGATAGTTCAAGGGTGGTGCCAGAATAGCTTGGCGCCTGAGGCGCCAAGCTATTCTGGCACCACCCTTGAACTAAAACAGTTGATCTCTCTCCTAATCTGTAATGTAGCCTTCATAGGGCAGTAAGCAAATTTTACAAAATGAGCATTAGGAAGTAATGGGTTAATGAGTAGCTTCCTCCTACCGTTGAGCTAGCTTCTTTCCTGTATTTGCGTACAGCTTTCCCCTTCTGCTGTACTACATTTCTTCCTCAAAGGAGCTTCCTCCAGATATTTTACCTTTTCCAGTAAGATCACAGATTCATTACGCACAGATTGACGTTAGGTTACAGGAAGCAGGAAAAAAATGTCAACCACATTTGTCAAAATGCCAAACACATTTGTTATGAACAAAATGTTTTTTCTAATAACTCGCTGACAGAATGAATAGTGTGCACAGCTCAAAACAAAGGAAATTAAAACATAATTTATAATATTAAATTTGGGCAATGCTCACATGGAAAATTAGGTAATTTATCTTTGAGCCCCTTGTGGTTTTATCACATGTTCATGAACAGTAACACAGACTCAACATGCAATTGCCCCCCCCCCCCCCACCACCCCCCCCAACCCCCTCCACCCCCCTCATTTATTTATTTACCTCACTTTCTTTTCTACATATGCAGCATAAACAGGCTAAGTAAGTAGTATATTATATTGAGCAACATTTTGCTTGATATAGTGCCGATAACAGACAGAGGTGATTACGAGAGCCGAATCATAAGACGGTGGACATTTTATTCAGGTCAAGCAATCACTTCTGTCGGTTATGGGCACTATAGCAAGCAAAATGTTGCTCAATATAATTTTTGTACACAGTCCAAAACAAAACAAAACATTCATTTTGCGGCTGATTGCAGTGTTAAATAAAAACACATGACCGGCAGACGACTGCATATAGCTCGGTCGACGCGGTGTGAAGATTTCTTTTTACTATGAGCACATCCAGTGCTTTGTATAGCTGTGTGTGTTACTGAGTAAATTCTCCTTGTTACTAGATCATGCATAATTGCGGAAAATGCAGCAGGCTTGTTTATTTAGTTCTTTTCTCAGGTTGTCGATATCGCCAGCTGACATCTCGTCAATTTCACTAGTCAGTCCAGCAACTCCCACGTTTCCTGGCATCTGTTCTTCGTTCATGTTTGTGTATAGGATGTAAATTTTGAGCGTTAGTACACACTAAGAAGTATTTCATTACTACTACATATAAGACGCTTGTTAATGTTGCCATATTAAAAAAAATAACCCGCATTTCTGATTGAAAAATGTGCGTATCATCAAAATCGAATCTTGGCGCACAAGGGATTTTGTGAAGGGAAGTATATCAAACAAATTCATGTTTGCTTGTTATACAATATATCAATACATGTGTCAAAGAAGGAAAAACTTTATGGAGAGGGTACATATATGTATATCGTTCTGGGTACCTCATGAGGATCAATGCTTTTTGCATGTTTATTGTGTTCACTGCTTGAACAAAACAAGTGTTGGTCTGTGATTTGGATATTACAACTTAGGTGCTGGTCTGTGATTTTGGACCTTATGGATGAAAGTCATAAGGTCCAAAATCACAGACTAGCACATGTATGGATGCTGTGTAGCTTTAACTCTCCTGCACCGAAGACAAGGACAGCTTTTGACTCGGACACTTGGACAAGACTTGTGGCAAACTGGTGACAGTCAGAACAGGCTGAATTGTCACCATCACTTTATCATCAACGACAAACTTGGGACTGATGGCCGTCACGAAAGCTGTGGTAGGACTGTGGCCCACTAATGAAGCTGAGGCCCCCTCTCCAAAATAAACATTAAAATAGTCGATGGATGCATCACTACCCTCAACATCCCAGTGAAGAATGTACGTACATGGGAAGGTAGAATTTTCGGTGGTGCTAGACTTGTCTGAAAAGGCTTTGTTGTCACTAAAACCTAGGGGGTCAAACTTTTCCATGCTGATGTTGACAACCTGTGGTGCTTGAATCTGCAGGTCCTGTGCACGGAAAATCTGCGACCCAAGAAAAAGATACACGTCAGCCTCAGCATTACGCCCATCGGAAATCAGTATTGTTGGTTGGTTGTACATTGCTTAACGTTCCGTCAGCAACAAGACTTTCTCAGGATGTGCCTGCACTGCTTGTAAAAAAAAAACTAAACAGAAAATTGAATGTATGTCGCCAGCCGGTCTAATACGCTAAATAAACCTAAGACCATTTAGCAACACACATCTAATATCAAGAGCTACAGGCAGCATAGACAGAAGGGAGAGTTTAAAAAGGGAAATACAAGTGAATGGACCAACGGTAGACAGAAACACATACCCCAAAATAGAGGGAAAAACCCACAATGTGGGGCTGACCAGGGTGACCCTGGGGAACTAAAAAGTAGTTAACTCCACCCAAGTCCTCCAGGGCAGACCCAGGTGAGTGGGGGGGTGGGGGGAATCAGTATCATAAAATCGGACACAATGAGATCAGGTCTGTGGTTCCTCTGTACATTATCCCATTTAATCCCACGACCGTATTTCACAAATTGCAAGTGTTAACTGATGACTTTGCACCACTTGCAGGAGATGGACTGACCATGTTAATTCAAGGGTAGTGTCAGATTAACTTTTCGCCTGAAAGATGCCAAGCTAATCTGGCACTACCCTGTGATCCCTGTAGGGTGCAGGAACTAAATGAGCATCAAGTTCTCTAGGTGACTCCAGTATTAGCATGGCTGTGTGCGGGCCAACTAAAGCTGGAGTCAGCGCAAGGACATTTTGCTTGCTGTGTGGTTTTTCTTCATAAGCCTATGTAAATTTAGCAATACATTAACTCATTCAGCCTGACGGCCGTATTTCCCAAATTTTGGAGGCGTCATCTAATGACTATGCACCAGTTGCAGGAGATGGATCGACCATGATAATTCAAGGGCAGCCCTAGATTAGCTTGGCGCCGACAGGCGCCAAGCTAATTTGGCACTACCCTTGAATTATCATGGTCGACCCATCTCCTGCTGTAGGGCGTCGGGGCTCAATGGGAGATGGATCTTTTTGCTTGCTGTGTGTTTTCACTTCATAAGCCTATGTAAATTTAACACTACAGTAACACATTTATCCCCCAAAAACAGGAGATGGATCAACCATGTTAATTCAAGGGTAGTGCCAGAACAGCTTGGCGTCTTCAGGTGCCAAAGCTAACCTGGCACTGCCCTTGAATTATAATGGTTGATCCATCTCCTGCAACTAGTACATAGTTGTTAGGTGACATCTCCAAAATTTAGACCGACTTCCATTAAAAACACGAATTTTTCACCATGGCGCTTTTCTTCGTAAATATAATAATAATAATAATAATGAGTATTTATATAGCGCTTAATCTTACTCAAAAGCTCTAAGCGCTTTACAATCTGTACACAAAAATAAAAATACAATGACATATGCACATAACAAACAAAGCACAATGCCCGAACACACAACTTTTACAATAAACTAAAATATGCTTTAATCCGGGTTATTTTGACGTCATTTATTAGAAAATGTTATGCGGAGTGTGTTGTGTCGTGTGCAAATAGAATGTTTAGTCTTAAAAATCCCACATCGATGACTTATGACGTCATCAGTGACACTGCCATCACAGGATATTGAAAGTGAAATGGGGAGCATCTACAGAGGACACAGCTGAAAGCCAACCAATATGCAGTGTCACTAGGGTCCGTGTGCATGAAAATCCGGCCTGTTTGGTCTTGACCTATTTTTCGTTTGTCAAAGGCACCTAAACAATCAACATGACCTACAAACATGAAAATCAAAAAGTTTTTTATTTTTAGGTTAGCGGCCATATTGACCTGATCAAATGGATATGGGTGTGTTCTTTATCTGTGTCAGTCACTTGAGCATAAAAAATGGTTTGAAAGTAATTCACATTAAATCAAATAAGATTTATTAAGAAAATGATGTGAACTGGAAGTTCTGGTTCTCTAATCAATTTTTCAAGTCAAATTTCGTTTGAGGCAGTTAATAACATCAGAAGCAAACCATACAACTTGTGTGTTAAAACATATCACAGCAAACTTGCTTCACAGGGTGTGTCCAGTTTTGCTTATTTTCACCACTAATGAAACCTGTGTCCTTCAAGGTAGCCATCCAATTTTTGTGTGAAGGTAGCTCAGACAGTAGGCTGAACATCTGCAGTAAGCAACAAATAAAATTTTCTTGTTTTGCTGTCAGGGTGGCTCTTTGTTTGCAGGTACACTTACAGACACTTTTCGCCTTTTTAATGGAAGTCAGTATTTTTTTTTTTTTAATTAGGAAATGCAGCCATGGGGTTAAATGGGTCTTCACAAACACCAATACCGCAGTCTGACTTCATGGCTCCCTGGTATTGTGATATAATGACCTGCACACCATGAGAAGTGACATGGGTGAACAAAATGACATTACCCATCCTAACACATACGGCAGTTAGGACAAATCAAGTACTGCTTTTCTTATATAATAAAGAGTGTGTCAAAAATGTACTGTCACTGCAGGCACACCAAATATACTGATGAGCAAAAGAAATGCGACATCATTGGAACACTGAAGTGTTTCCAATGATTCTGATGATGTCGCTGTGCATTTTGTTTTGCTCGTCATAAACCACTGTTCTGTGTGGGTTGCACAAAATGTAAATAGAAACCATAGACCCTCATAAGCCCAAGTCAACTGCTGGGGGTCTCGCAAATAGGTAATGACTGTCCTCTCACAGCTGTAAAAGCGGTAGAGAATCTGTAAACACGTACACACAAACACATGTGTGCACACACACACACACACAGTAACACGCTGGTTGTCTTCCTTGACTGCTGCGCTGAACAGCGCAGCAGTCAAGGAAGACGACCAGTGTGTCACACGCACATACCTGTAAATGTCCCAGTAGAACAGAGGCCTGCTCTCCCTCCTCTGCCTCAGCCTGCGGTGGGTCTGTTCCTTCCTCCCTCGCGTGCTTCTCTTCACCTGCTGACACTGAATCAACAGGTCGAGCAAGACTGATGGCCACTGACAAGGATTCCTTGGCACGGCCTTTTCCAGGGGGTGTAAGCTGGGCTGTGTCCAGTCTGAAATGTCTGAAAAAGATGAAAGGTTGTTCACAGAGTTTCAGTCCCAGTTCATTAGCTCAGCCTGATATAGGCAGTGTCTGGTTGGAAAAGCCTAAAAGTAAACGGATCTCCCTTCTGAAAAGTGGTCAGAACCATGACATGAAGGGTGACAATTCAAAGTGAATATTTCTACACCAATTTCTTTGTGAATAAAGGAGAAAGACCTTATCATTTTAACCCATTTAATCCCACAGCCGTATTTCCCAAATTTTGGAGGTATTACTTAACAACTGTGTACCAGCTGCAGGAGATGGACTTACCATGTTAATTCAAGGATAGTGCCAGATTAGCTTGACGCCACCAGGTGCCAAGCTAATCTGGCACTATCCTTGAATTATCATGGTCAATTCATCTCCTTCTGTAGTGTTTTGGGGATAAATGGGTTAAAATATGTAATGTGTAAGAATGAAGTGTTCTGAAAATGTAATTTAGATCAAGTTAGCCCCCTGTGTGTCCCATGTGCGACACGTACAGTACACCAACACGACACCTTTTTCTACAATTAACAATTTGACATCTTTTTGCTTCAGTTACATCATATGGGATGATATGCAACATGCCATTTCTACTGAAGTAAAATTAATTTGAGGAGACGCCAGCATGTAAGTCTTAACATGCACTTATTTTGTCATCATAAAGCAAAAAACTGACTGATGATACATATGTAATGTGAGCTTTTAGAACCTCATTTTCTGCACCAAAATTTTCCTGATTAACTCGAGTGAGTCATTCTTTAATTCCAAACACTTTGTGAGAAATGTCAATAAAAGAACTATTTTACTTGTGGTGGAAGCAGGTTTGTCCGAGCTGAGTTAACCCATTTAACCCCGCAGCCGTAGGATGAGAATGACTAAGCGGCACTAACACAAAATGCACCTACCAGTTGCCATGGAGATGTTTTGTCGGGATGCCGAAAACTCATGTTTCTGGGAGTGCAAATGGCAAATTTCACAACAGATGAACACACAAAATTCTTTGGGATGCCAGAACCGAATATGGGCTCCCAGATTTCCCAGGGATGACTACTAGGGTCCTATAACATTCGGTCCTCCCTGATTTAGCACATGTGGCTATTTACCTTGTGATCCACCCTCTATGATCTTCACTACCCCTTGCATCCTGCAGGTCGTGAAACCACAAACTGGACTTCAGGGGCTCCAGCTCGCAGGACATCATCGAGCTCACATAGATGTCCTTCTCCTCATCTCTCCTTGCTTTTTTAGCCACTGGCTCACAGCTCTCCCCATCAACAGCAGAGCCGTTTTTGAATCCTGCCATGTCCTGTTTGTCTTTGGGGCCCATGACAGCTTGATGCGTCAGCATGCCTGAGCCGAAGGTCAGAATGAGAAAAATCTCGCAGGGCACACTGCCGCTGTTCTTGTAAGTGTAGGAGCAGTAGAGGGTCTGGTCAAGTTCTGAGTGCAAGCTGAACAATCTAAAGAAAAAAAGAGATGGTGGTAAGCTGTTAGTAAGCAATAGTAAGGACAGTAGGACCTGTCTTGAACAACCGTCTTTTTGGGCCCTTTGTCTTGAAGACATGTGCCCTCTCAAAAGAAAATCTTGAAATTAAAAAGTGTCACCTGTCATTAACCCATATCAATCAATCAATCAATCAATCAATCAATCAATCAATCAATCAATCAATCAATCAATAAAAAACTTTATTCTTCCAAATACATGTTGCCACGTACAGGAAAATTTGTATCGCCACCTCAGGTGCAACTCGCAATCACCCAAACTCACACAACAGTTACAAACAACAAATGGACAATGGCTCGGGATGGGTGAAGCCCGTCGCCAAGGCGTCTCATGGCTGGCGCCAACGGCCCCAACCCGACCTGAACCTCCCTAACACAAAGCAAACTACGGGACAGCCCTATCATAGCATCTCTTAAACACGTAATATAATGTTTTTAAAACTTCCTGCTTGGCTGAGACTAGTTACACAAATAAAAAAATACGCATAAACAAAACAAAAAGACAAATTATACTTTCACAGTTGCTATACCTGGGGGCCCGCATATCATACTGAGGCTAAAAGTTTCAAATTTGTACACTGCCATATATGCAAGCTACAATAAAGTACTTACAGATAGGATATAGACCAATGGCTTTAGTTCAAGGGTGGTGCCAGAATAGCTTGGCGCCTAGAGGCGCCAAGCTATTCTGGCACTACCCTTGAACTATTTTAGTCAAACTTGTTTCGCACACTGGTGTATTCCAAATGACAAGGGTTAACCCCTTCAGTGCCTCAAAAAAATGGATCCAACTGCAAGAGACATGGATTCTCATGAGCCCTCCTGTGACTGCGGGGGCTCATGAGGATCTATGCCTTTTGCTGAGACCAATGTGTATTCATGTTTCCTGGATGGTTTTGGCTTGTGGTCATTGAATGAACAACGGCTTCAGAAACAAAAATGTACATACAATGGCAGGTTAAGGGGTTACAGACCATCACATAGGTGGCTGCAGCAGCCTAAATGATGGTTCTTAATGACGAGTGTCCTTTCATAAAGTGTGCTCCCTCAAAACAGCTTCAGCTGTATTCACATCTGGTCAACAAAACAGTGAGATTCTCCTCTATTCTGGTTACCAGTCCACAAAAAAGAACAGGAAAAAGTGCACTTAAAGACCCTACATGCTCCCGGAGCATTCTCAACATAAAACTGTTTGATGAACATCAGCATCTGATATATATAAAATGCGTTATAATGCCTCTGAATGAAGTGGCTATGGTTGTTATTTCATTCACAACAGCATGATTACTTTGTGTCCATTTACCGCTCAACTGTAATGCCGCTCAACTCCAGAGCTGAAGTAAAGCTATTTATAGCTCCAAACTCCAGGTCCTCGAACAAAACAGAAAGTAGCTGGTGATCTAATTGCCTTTGTGGGGCTATATCACAGTCATTTGTCTTGATTAATCTGTATCAATCTTTGTACGGTCACTGCGAATGCATAGTTAGTTTAAAATGATACTGATTAGTCAACAAAGAATAAGCAAAAGAATAACAAGAAAGGTAAAGCCCTTATGGCTCAGGTGTATGACCGATCTACATATGTGTGACCTTTGTGACAATAAGTATAGGGCTGGCATCTGCATCAGCAAACTTCATGTTTTCACAAAATTTAAGCATTTTTTCACACATCTGTCAAACCCCCGTGAAACTCGACCTTTGCAATGAGTTGACTAAATTAGTATGCATAGGAAGGAACTTATCATCAGTTACCTTTGTTCCAAATTTGATTGAAAAGTTCGCAAAAAGTTTGAAAATAACTACAATTCTATACAAAAATTGGCATTTTACACACATTTGCCAACCTCTTGTGACCCCTGACCTTACTGAGGAGTCATCCAAATTAGTATGCATAGATACGTCTTACCATCAGGTATCTCTGTGCCAAGTTTGGTTTTTAAGTTGTGAGAAGTATCTGCGAAAAAAAATCTTTTTTTTTTTTTTACCTATTTCCCGAGATCTTGTGACCCTTATTTTCTGAAGGGTCAACCGAATTAGTATGATAGAAAGGTCTTACCACTAGATATCTTTGTACCAAGTTTATGTTTGAAGTTATGAATAGTATTTGAGAAAAAACACATCTTGTCAAAATATAGCTATTTTTGACCTATTTCCTTATCCCTGTGACCTTGACCTTTGTGAGAGGTCACTCAAAATGGTATGTTTAGAAAGGTCTTGCCACAAAGTATCCTTGGGCCAAGTTTCAAGACTGTGGCTTGAATAGTCTCCGAGAAATGCCAACGTTAAAGTTTACCACGGACGCCAGACAATCGACCACTGGCCCAGAACATACTCACTTTGGCTTCGCACGTGAGCCAAAAAACACATGAGCATGCACAAAAGTATAATCCTGATCATAAATAAATATGACGGTAGACTTATATATATATATATATATATGTATATGATTATGAGAGCGAGAGAGAGAGAGACAGAGAGAGAGAGAAATATAAATGGTTGTTGTGATGCGTCTAGTGTGGTAGCGTAGTGGTAGTGCTTGTCACTTCTCACTTTCAGCTTCCAACGCTGGCTAGCAGTATTCCGAAAAGGAGGGCAGAATGCGTCAATCTCTCTCTGCCAGTACATAGCCTGTCCAACAACAAGCCTCATATAGTGCCTCCTCGCGGCGACACACGGTAACTGAGCACCTCACGGACTCAGGCTGAACTACAGGGGACTCGGAGGAGGTCTAGCCCCCAGACATGTGGCATGCAGGCCCACCGGTGTGTAGATAGACCCTGATGCCCATGAACCTGACTCCCAACTATGGGTAAATAGCCCCACTGCCTTGTGGGTGCCTCAGGAGAGGCAAAGGCTAGGGTAGCAAACCCCGACAGAAAACCAACAAATGACCAATGAAGTCAGAGTGTCGCTGACTATGCCATCTGGTATAGTGTGGAAACCCATCAGGGAAACGAGCACACACGCAACCCTCATGGATTATGCCTCAGGTGGATACTAATCTTGACATCTGAGGCAGAAACTCGGGAACGCTGAAGAAGAAATAGAAGAATTATAACAAGGTGTCATGATCTTTTGTTCAGGAAACAGAGTGATGATAGTTCAAGGGTAGTGCCAGAATAGCCTGGCACTTATTCTGGCACCACCCTTGAAATATCACTGTCAGTCTGTGTCCTTCTGGCCAGGCCACACATGTGAATGAACACAAAACTGCCTCACTTGAATGTGACCGTCTGCAGCGCCCGTGACAAATGAGCTGACAGTTGCACGCTGCACCCTCCAAAGTAGGCACTGGACAGACAGGTGTTGAGAGAGGCTTGTGCCATCTGCGACTGGGGGTCATCAAAACCATACACCCGTGTTCGCTCAGGCTGTCGCTGTTGCATACTCATGTTGAACCATGGTCTGCCTGTCACATTCTGAAACCAAATGTTGAAGAATTGAAGATTTCTTAAGAACAAGAAATAAATACCTTTTGAACAATGAAATTCACATCAATACACCTGCAAAATCTTATAAGTATTTATTTATTTACTACTCCTGCACACCAGATATAAACATACTGAAGAAAATATGTTTTTCTTCATCTACAGATTTTGTCTGATCGTTAACCTGAAACAACAAGCAATTATAGACTGGGCTGGGTGTGCTTTTGCAAACTTCTGAGTAAAGAAGCACTAAGATCACACTGTTCTAAATAAACAAACTTAACTAGTCAATGGAGGAAACTCACCTGCCCCAAGCAAAAGAAGCTGTTACCATGTCCCTGACAGAAAGCTGAGGCAAGGGGAAGGTCTCCACCAGAGGTCAAAGGGCAAAGATCATGAACTTTGGACCAGAACCTGTGACACATAATCGACAATGATCACCAATACAAACCCAAATCAAAATCAAAGTGCAAGATTATCTCCCTTAGTACTGCAATCGCCAACAACTACGTAGTCACCTAGCTAATATTCTGACAATACAGCAGTAAATAATACTAATCAGTTTTAATTAACCCATTTAACCCCATGGTCACATTTCCTAAATTATCGAGGTGGCACCAAATGACTGTACAGTTGCAAGAAATGGACTGACCATGATAATTCAAGGTTAGTGGCAGATTAGTTTGGCGCCTGAAGGTGCCAAGCTAATCTGGCACTAACCTTGAATTATCTTGGTTCATCCATCTCCTGCTGTAGGGCATTGGGGCTAACTGGGTTAATTCATTCTAAAATAAATGACTTTCACAAACTGTCATGTGCATGGCTGGGACTGAAAAAAAAGTTGAATCCTGAAGTCAGGGTCTTGGGGCACTTTTTAAGTGGGAAAAAAAAAAAAAAAAAAAAATTAAATCCGGAAATCCGGCTGTAGCCGGAAAAGTCCCACCCATGCATGTGTAACACACTAGTTATGCCAAGTCTTTTATTTTCAGTGCAAATTACTGAGGGATGAATGTGAGGCAAAGCAAAAAGCTAATCAATTCAAAATCTAGACCTAAAAGGTGACTGCCAATTGCAAAGTGCAAAGAAATTCCCAACAAAGAGAGAAACATGCTTAGAAAAGACAAGTACAACAGAAAGTGTTGCACAGGTCCTTTCTACGTGTGTTTCCTTTTTCTCAGGAATTTCTTCTAATCAATTCAAAAACACACTTTGGCCATTCACACTGATTACAATTGTGAAGTACAAAAGACATGTCTCACCTACAGTCATTTTCATCAAACTCCTCCAAACCCAATTTCTCCAGAACCCAGCCTGGGGCAAAAATCGCTGCTGAGAGATTTTTATCTTTGGTGTGCTGTAAAGCCTTGAAAACAAGTACACAAAAGAAAAACATTAAATCAATGTGTACAAAATGATGAAGCCACCCAGAGTTTACATGTATTATAAAAATAAAACGTTTTAAAAATCTAGTCACCTGTGCTGCTGATCAGATACAGTGTCATCAAATCAGCATGTATCTTCACATAAACAAATCATACAAAACATTGACAATGGAACACTTGTACTCCTTAACTCATTCAGCCCGGCGCACATATTTCCCAAATTTTGGAGGAGTCATCCAACGACTATGCACCTGTTGCAGGAGATGGATCGACCATGATAATTCAAGGGCAGTGCCAGATTAGCTGGGTGCCGACAGGCGAAAAGCTAATCTGGCACTGCCCTTAAATTATCATGGTTGACCCATCTCCTGCTGTTGTCCGTCAGGGCTGAATGAGTTAATGACACAACACAATGAGTTAATGACACAACATCTCCTGCCCACTTCCTAAGTTCCGGAGAAAGACATGGGTTATATAAGAGACCTGATCCATTCGTTTGAGGATGGAAATGATCGTCTTATTCTATACCTGCGTATTTCTCTGTGGGCTGGCGATTGGGTGCCTGATAGGCGGGGGCAGGGGATCTAACTGTTGTCTGTCCAGCGCTGTGATTCCCCTTGGTTTGCATAAAATTCTGCCAGCGCTAGCCTCACCTATCTGGTTTGTGAGTATCTATAACTCGAGGCAAATTTGTATCGTTACATTGTTGTGTAATGTTCTGTGCATCTACTGTGGGAAATCAGGGTATTTACCCGACCACATATAGTAGCGCATCTTCATGTTTGTGTATGTATGTTTCTCCTGCCCACTTCCTAAGTTCCGGAGAAAGACATGGGTTATATAAGAGACCTGATCCATTCGTTTGAGGATGGAAATGATCGTCTTATTCTATACATGCGTTATTTCTCTGTGGGCTGGCGATTGGGTGCCTGATAGGCGGGGGCAGGGGATCTAACTGTTGTCTGTCCAGCGCTGTGATTCCCCTTGGTTTGCATACAATTCTGCCAGCGCTAGCCTCACCTATCTGGTTTGTGAACAACATTAAGAATCATAAACAAAATGGGATGAACCAAAACCCACAAAGTCCCTTCTATATGAGAGGTGTCCTCACTGTCAATGGTCTCTACCTTTTGTCTTTGACCTGATTCTGATGTTGAATTATCTCCTATTGAAAAAGTCTCGCAGATCTGCCAATGCGTCAGTGAGTTCATAAGGGGTGCAGGATATGCGTGTCATTTATTTGTCAAATGTCATTTGTCATGACGTAAGTTTTAGTTTTTACATAATTTTATATTTTACATGACATGAGTTTCACTTTCACTTCATAGGCTTGAGAAAATGGTGACAAAACTAGAACTTTACGGTACAATTTCAGTCTTGCTATAATTTGTGTGAAAGTATTTGACTTTACCTAGCTACATGACATACTAAGTACACGGGTCACCTGCATGCTCTTCTGAAAGCATGTTGATGTGTGTGTACATATTAGTGTGTGTGTGTGTGCTCCAAACATCTCCAAGAGGCATAGATCCTCATGAGCCTGGAGGACGCATGAGGATATTTATTCCTCCTGGAGATGCGAGCAAGTTTGTGTGATCGAGAGAGAGAGAGAGAGAGAGAGAGAGAGAGAGAGAGAGAGAGAGAGAGAGAGAGAGAGAGGGAGAGGGGGGGAGAGAGAGAGCCATGCTCGCGACAGAGAATGACGTCATATATAGTATTATTTCACGTCAGTGTCTGCGTGGTGACGGAGTTGCCTCTTTTATGTCACCACCACTGCCTGACTTTCCCAAGAGGTAAAATTTTTTTTAGTGTTTTAATTCTTTTCTGAAAAGGATTAATTTTTACTAAAGAAGCTGAAAAGATACAAAGCTGGCTAACGAACTCATCCAATGTCTTTCTCCAAACTAGCAATATGCAAAAGTTCAAGTAAATATGACAAAAATTATGGACTCTAATCTGGGACTACCAACTTCCTATAAACGGTTGTTTATGTCTTCAATGAGACATTCAATTACAATATGCTCAGAGGCTCTCTTAGCCATCCACTTAAGAAAGTATTTCGCCAAGTTTCAAGCTTGTGTGTACAGAAATATCGGAGATTCTCTTGTTTACATACGTACGCACACACATACATACATACATACACACATACATACATATGCACATACGGCACTTCGCACCAAATGTATGTTTAGCAGCGAGGTTAGCGTAACTAGACATGACGTAATTTTTATTGTTACTTCAATTGTTAGAGGTTTAGCCTGCCCGCCTTTGACATCATGGACATACTATTAAATTCCCCCCACCGCGACCCATCCTAAACAGTCCCTTCTATAAACAGAAGGGACTTAAAAATAGGATATCAACGGTATATGACACTGATAAGATCAAGCCCTATCAACCTGTCAACACTGATGCCAAGATAATATCAACAGTAGAAGTAGTGCATAATAAACAGTTGGTGCATAGGGGATGGTGGTGGGTACAATTTGCTGCTAAAACTTGGTGCGAACTTTGCCTCCTCCTGTCAGCTTGTGAGTGCCGTGAGCGGGAAGTAGTGCGGTGGCCATCACCTCCACCCACACACATTCGCTTCCAGACTTGCAACCTAGTAATTAACCCATATCATACTGAGGCTAAAATCTTCACATTTGTACACTGCCATATGCAAGCTACATTACAGTACTTACAGATAAGGATATAGACCAATGGCTTTAGTACAAGGGTGGTGCCAGAATAGCTTGGCGCCTAGAGGCGCCAAGCTACTCTGGCACCACCCTTGTACTATTTTAGTCAAACTTATTTCACACACTGGTGTATTCCGAATGATAAGGGTTAATTACCACTGACACTCCTAGGGCTCCTTCACCCCTACCCATCCCACACAATCTAGGCTATGGCTCTTCCTGACATTGCCAGTGACCCTGACCCACTCATGCCTACAAGTATTCTCTCCCTCCCATACTACCCCCCTCCCTCCCATCCCCATGCCAGCGGTCGTCACCTGTTTAAACTAAGGTTAACTGAATTAACCTACACATTAAATCAACATGTAGAAAATGATGTTCACCTGTGCTGCTGATCAGACACAGTGTCTTCAAATCAGCATGTATGTAGGAGTTCCTCAGCAGCTTTCACAAAAATAGACACATTTTTACAGGGCGATTAGATATACAACTGACAATTATATCAAGTAGAGTTCTCGCAGTCAGCATTGTTTCCAGAAGTAGCAGTGCTTTTCTGAGCATGAAATATGCACATCTGTGCATTATCGGGAGCCCTGCAAAAAAGTGGTGCCTTCCCAGGCACCAGCTAATCTAGGACTATACCCTTTAACTATTATTACTGATCCATTCCCTACTGCATGGGTGAATGTGACAAGAATCTTGTCTCACCTCTCGCGTGTTAAAGCCCCCACCACCAGGGCACCCCCTTCCAAAAACATCAATGCCGACAAACACGTCAAATGGCCTCCCTTTTTCCTCTGCCATGTACTTGGAGGAAGCAAGCTTTTCTGGTGTCCAGCAGTAGTTCAAGAAGATTCCATCCGATACATCAAAGAACAGACTGAAACAATTGAGCAACATGTACATGCTTGAAAACTGGAAATTTTGAATTTCCAAGCCAGAGTCCCTATAACCCCCTGAAATTTTTTTTTTCTTTTTAACCCATTATAACCTGAGGCTCATTTTTTCAACATGTGCTTACTGTCATATGAAGGATACATTACAGATTACAAAATGAATCAACCATTTTAGTTCAAGGGTTGTGCCAGAATAGCTTGGCGCCTGAGGTGCACCGGTGACAAGCTATTCTGGCACCACCCTTGAATTATCACAGGCAAATTTATTTCAAGCAAGTGTATGAGGGTGAAAGGGTTAAATGTTGGGCAATAACTATAGCAAATTCCTGCTACCTGGAGAAGAAAAATTGCATGTGAACAATAAAACAAAAGAATACAATGTGCCTTCCAATTACACAAATTCCTGAAAAGGGAGGACTTTCAATGTCTGGGACCCCTAATTTCTGGCAGTCAACTGTCACCCACGCAAGAACTTAGGTGCTGACTTGATTTTCCTCTACAGCACAATGGGCTAGAAATGATACTCCTCAGACAATGAGGTAAGGTGTTGTTAGTCTGTTGGTGCAGCAGCAACACTACCAATAACTGCAAAACATAAATGAACCCAGCATGAGGCACTGATCCATAAGAGCCCGACAGGCTAGAGGGGCTCATGAGGATTTATTCCTCATGCAAATGGAAAGTTTTCACTACAGTATGGAAATTTTATAAATATATACTAATGGTCAAAACTTAATGGCCACTTTTTATCGCAGACGCACCGGCAACACCACACAAATAATGTAACAATACTTCGAGTCAGTACTTCGCTAATTTATTAAGTAACAATTTCATTTAAGTTTTGAGTAAATCAAGCAACTGTAACAACAGCAATACATTAGAATGTTCACCCACCCCTCATTTGAAAAGTCACATAAGACTGGTCCAGTCAGTAGCAAGTGTACCCACCATTTGCAGCCAAGCATTCAATGCAGCATTGATGCATGGAGTTCACCAGGGTTCAGAGAACATGTTGTGGGATCACTTCCCACTCTTGATGCAAGAACCGAGTCAGCTGGGAGACACCTTGAGGTGGGGGTGGTTGCTGACTACACGTTGCCCCAGCACGTCCCAGAGGTGCTCGATGGGAGCCAGATCAGGTGAACGATATGGCCACTCCATCCTCATGATGCCCCGTTGCTCAAAGTACTCATCCACCACACAGGTGCGATGAGGTCGAGCGTTGTCATCCTGCAGAACAGCATTGTCGCCTATGGCTTGGAGAGCTGGCTGGATGAGGAGCTGCACAATCTCGTCCTGATAGCGCAGTCCAGTCAGGGTGCCTCGGATGACGTGGAGGTGGGTTTTGCCTTCCCTGCTGAAGCCTGCCCAGACCATGACTGAGCCTCCTCCGTAGCGATCCACTTCTTGGACGCATCCATCCATGAATTGCTCGCCCTGGCATCTTCAGACCCTCACCCTGCCATCGTTGAAGGACACAGTTAACTGTGACTCATCAGTAAACAGAACCTGAGTCCCCATGACTCATCAGTAAACAGAACCTGAGTCCACTGGAGTCTGTTCCACCTCACATGTTGATGACACCAGGCAACCCGGGCTCCGCGATGAGCTGGAGTGAGGGGTATTCTCACCGCTGCTCTGCATGAAGCCAGGCCAATTTCACGCAGATGTCGGCAGACTGTGCTTCTGCTGACGTTAACGTTTGCAGCTTGCATCAGTTGACATCGCAGAGTGGTTGATGTGACAGTTCGGTCACGCACAGCTGTCACACAGAGGTATCTGTCCTCCCTTCTGCTGGTGCAGCACAGGCGTCCTGAGCAGGGTCGTCGTCCTGCGGCCCTTCCAGTTTCTTGGAATCATGGCAGCAGCCTCTGGATCACTGAATGTGACACCCCAAGACGTGTCCCAACTTCTCGTTCAGAAATACCATCCTGCAGGCATGCTAGCGGCCAGCCTTGATCTACTGACGTTAGGCTTCGTTGTGGTGGCATGGTTAGGAAAGTGACAATTATGCCCCTACTGTACCGGTATTTGCAGTGAAACAGAAGTGCTCAGTGTTCACGACTGACCCCTTTAGCACGTGCATCACGACTTTACCAAGTTTTTCCACCTGCCTGCCTTTGGTACGCTTGCCAAAATCGCACAGCTTTTCATAAAAACTGACGATGTTTCACGTGCATTTGACACGTTATGAATTGTTGTCTATTGTTCCCTGTACAGTGGACTGTCTAAGGTCAACGTTTAACCCATTTGGATCGAAAGAACATTGTTTATTTTCTCAAAATCTTTACCGACAGCATTACTACTAGGAATGCTTCGCTTAGCTTAACAATTTTACCCAAAAAACTCGTTGTGTACCTGACGACAGGGGAGGCAACCACAAGGGGTGTCATTACCAGGATCCCCCGACTGGCCTCCCCTGCCTCCCTATCTGGTGGCGCGCCCACCATTTCCCACCAGTCTCTTCGCTTAGCTCACCAGGACAGGCCGTGTGCACCTCGGGTGCTCCGGCTGTGGACGGTGGGATTACTGTTGCGTACTCTGGATTCTTTGGATTAATTGTGTTACGGACATTCGTGGTGCATTGTGTTTGTGCTTGGATTACCTACGTGTTCTGTGGATTACTTGGTGTTGGGTTTTCTGTGGGATTACCGGTTTGAGCCATGACAAGGTAAAACTGCGGTTACTGCTTCCAGCCGGTTACGAGCGGTCGGCGGCGGTGACCGGGCGGTGATGTATGCAAGCCGACCGGGAGCACGGTCCCTCTGTGGAGGCTTCTCGCCGGTCTTCTTCTGTCTTTTGTTACAGTGCTTAGGTACAGACCTGCACCAAGTGTGGCGCCTTCCAGTGGCCTAGCGAAGGCCATGATGTCTGCTTACCATGCTCGGGCTGCTCCTCCAATCAGACAGGCGACATTGCATGATGTGGGAGGAAGAGAGATGGTCACAGCTCTGGGCGTTTCCCGGAGGGATAAACAGGCGCCTTGCACACAGCTGACAAACAAAGCAGCATCGACGACCATGAAGGGAAAGGCAGAGTCATACTGGTCGGTGCCTCGGGCAGCGCTGCCCCGCCCTGAGCGGATGAATGAGCCTAGCAGCAGCGATTGGGGCTTGCCCTCCATTCGGACCCAGCACCAAGAGCTCCACCCCGCCTCGTAGAGGCCCGGGACATGCTCGACCGCCAGTGATGGGGTTCACCCCTAGGCATGTGTCGGCATATGGAGCTCGGTCCCCCGCAGTAAAGATGTTGGGCCATATTATCACCCCCGAGGTGAGAGACACAAAGAGAGAGAGAGCCCAAGCGGGGACCCACCACCCTCTGAGAGGCAAGTGCCCGCCAGCCTCAGGCCGGACCAGCGCCGTCACCGGGCCGCGTCTAGGACGCACCTCTCAGGGAGAGACAGGAAAGATAGCCACAGAACGCACACGTCAGCATATGGAGCTCAGGCATCTTGCAGTAAACGGAGGGCGAGATTTCAGTCATGTGAGACACAGAACACATGCAAGAGCTCCACCCCGCCTCATTGAGGCCCCGGATATGCAAGACCGCCCTCGATGGGATTCGTCCCCTGGGTACGCATCGGCAGATGGAGCTCAGGCCCCTCGCAGTAAGGCGGAAGGCGAGATATGAGTCTCAGACAAGCAAGGTTTTGGGACTGAGACCATCCCTCAGGACGGTCGTGCGGTCAATCGAACCAACTGATGGGACGTGCTTCCCCATCGTGTTCGGACAGGGAAATGTTATGGAGACCGAAACTGTCCCTAGGGAGGATGGACATTCGGTCATTAGAGCCAGCTGACGGAAGGTGCTGCCCCATCGCATTTGAACCCCCAGGATACCTCCCCACACGCCTTAGGAGCATGGAGAGGGACACAGGCCTCAGGGTCCCGAGTCGAAGAGTGGAGCCACAGATGATAACAAACTCGCAGGGCATATCCTCCATGTCTGAAGCACTATTGGGAGGAACTAACTCGGTCAGCAGCCGTTGAGAGGTGGTTCCTCGTCGAGTGTGGCCTCCTGGAACACCACCCTGCCAACCACCCACCCACACTCCGCCCTAGGAGGTAGAGAGAGACTCACAGTGGCCATGGCCCTGCATCACGCGGGGACGAAGTCTACATGTTCGTTAGGGCGACCACATCAGCTGGGGACAGGGCACTACAGATGCCTAACGCCAGAGAACGTCTTCATTTCCCTCTCCGCCTCGCCGACCTGCAGACAAGCTCAGGTACGGCGCAGCGGCGGGTCTCTTCGTGACACTGAGCATCAGAGGTGCCCTCCAGGAGCGGCCGATCTTCTGACCAGATCTTCAAGGGCCGATCTTCCTTGGGGAAACGACAGCCTCGACGCTGGTGCCGGGACCACGGAGATGGCAATGGCAGGATGGAGTCTCCCTCCCTTTCGGCACACGACCTCGGATGGCTGGACAATGGAGCAAGCACAAACGCATTAACACAGTGTGGCCCGCACTCTGAGTGGGAGCAGCGTCTCATTGGTCAGGATCCTCGTAAGTGGACGAGGGATCAAGCGGACAAACACATCAACAAGCTGGAGATGAACGCAGTGTGGCTCATGCTCTCTCCGAGTGGAAGCAGCGTCTCAAGGGTCAGGATATCCTGGCAGTTGGACAAGGGATCAAGACGACAAACACATCAACAGGTTGGAGATGAAAAGCAGTGTGGCTCGCACTCTCTCCGAGTGGGAGCAGCGTCTCACGGGTCAGGATATTCTCGTATGTGGATGAGGGATCAAGCCGTCAAACACTTCAACGGGCTGGAGTGATAACAGTGTGACTCGCGCTCTCTCTGAGTGGGAGCAGCGTCTCACGGGTCAGGATACTCGTACTCTCCAACAACTCGACAGTGGTGGCCTACATCCAGAACCGGATGACGAGGAGGCGCTAAGTCTACACCCGTAGGACGTGGTCCTGAGTTGGGGTAGACAACGGACACTTCTATCAGACGGTCGGTGCGCACCAACACAACTCAGACTCGCCGCTGCTTGGACGAGGCGTCCCGGCTCGTCGCGTCATTCCTCCTGCCGACTTCGCCCTGAGAGAAGGTTGCGACGATGACCGACGCATCAGGCAGCCCAGTGCTTCATGTCACTCCCTCGCAGACTTACGGGATCTAGAGGAGGTGTTTGGCTACCACGCAGCAAGACGGCGGCGGAGACCGGATGTTCTTCTGAGACTCCCGATGACCAAAGGAGATGAACATCTTCTTCTGACAGCAGTGATGTGGAGTCTCTTCCGGGCGGTTCCGTACTAGTGGTGGATAAGGAGGCGTTGATGCAGGTGGCGGCTCCCCACAGCCTACAGACTCTGAAGCGAGGCTTGGACAGGACTGCTCCCTGGGTTCGCTTCTCCCTAGCTGGCGCGGAATTTCCTCGAGAGGGCGACGTGAGCAAGTGTCTGGAGAACACCTGGCCCCTCGGCGCAGGACACGCACGCAGCGTTTAGGATGGCGTACCTCTCCACAGCCAACTCCTTGGCGGAGATCGCCGGCGGCGACTGGATACGACGGGACACACTGTTGTGACAGGTTCCACGCTCGCCCGTCTTTGGGGAAGACACAGCTGTGCAAGGCTCCACGCGAGGACATTCTTCTGTGGGACCAACTGGGCAGACGGTAAGGCGGCAGCGCAGGATCCCTTGCCACCTCAGCAGGATTGTCCCCACTCGCTTCAGTCAGCGGCGGAGAGATGGGAACTTTGGCTACAGCGCTACTTGGTGATGCGAGAGCCCTGCCCAGAAGGAGACCACGGAGGTGGGCTGACATCCTGACACCCGATGGGCTACGATAGGCCCTTACGGATCCCAGACCCGGAGGCTAGGTGACGTCCAGTATCAGCTATTGGCACTTACTAGTACCTTCGGCCCTGCGCTTGCAACTACTTGGACGGTCGGCCCTCTGGAATCAGATGGCGAAGTGTGGGAGGACCTGGACTCCTGGCTGACTCAATGCCGCTGACGCGGATTTCCGGGTATTGGAGGCAAGTCCGACCGGGGACCAGCACACAGAGTTGCCGCCTAGGCAGGCAGTGCCTGACCGATACCAGCCGGATAGTGACGGGGGAACATCCACTGGCTGGAGTGGAAGGCGGTGCAGCTGGCTCGTGTCAGATGGGAACATTGTCTAGCGCTACAGAAGGTACAGGTGTGCTCCGGCTACTCGACGGTCGGGGTTTTCTTCGTGTAGCAACAGGAAGCTGCTTCCTCTGTCGCCTCCAGACCAGATCCACAAGTCTGGGTCGTGGATGGGCTCCTTCGAGAAACGGACTCCTTGCGTAATCAACCACCATTGCATGTTGAACACCCCGGTTTCTCTGTTCACTGAAGTTAAGCCATTTGGGGGCGGTTAATCCTTGGTTGGATGACTGCCTGGGAACAACAGGTATGGTTGACATCATCTTAACCCTTATCTTGAATTCACCAGAGGGTGACCTACGTTCGTATAAGAATAGCTAACGGGTAGCGCCAGAGTGGCTTGGCACCAATAGGCTTCAAGCTAATCCGGCCTAGCCTTCAAGTAAAGCCTTCGGACTGTATTCTTCTTTTTCCTATAGTATAACCTGCGGATGGCAGGGTACTGATTGGAGCTGTTAGCCTCAGGTTGATATGGGTTAAGATGCGGCAGCACGTTCCCTCCCTCAGCGCGGGTACCGAGGGACTCCACAAGCTCAGGGGCGGCTTGGTGATTAGGACCTTGATGACCGTTTTCGGCTGGATCAGTCTTTCAGAGACGCGCTGCAGACCCCCCTGCCTCAGCTCCGCGTCCGAGACGATCGCAACCCTGGCAGCAACTGTTTGTACAGACACAGAGCAGCTGGCGCTGCACGCTGGGAGATGGACTGGCAGCACTCGCACCAAGAGATTCTCGGGTGCGGCAGTGGATGCGATTGCAGCGACTCAGGGAGTCTCTGACAGTACGGATACGAGGGAGAGTGGAGAGTACTACAGGCCTGATGTGCAGCGGAGCAGCTCTCTTCACAGACCGGACTACCCCCTTTTGGCCGAGTTCGTCTACGGGTTCCCAAGCAGAATCGGACCCCTCAGCATCATTCGAATTACCGGGTGGAAGACACTTATCGACACCTAGCACGGCCAGGCTCCAGCACAGATCTCGCGGATCAGATGGTGCACTGTCATCGGCAAGACATCCGGCTTCCACTGGCATTGCTTGGAGATCTAACAGGAAGACCAGCTGACTGTTCGCCCTCGCTTCGGCCTAACAGTTAGCAAGATTACGCCTTCTCGGGGTGTCCCTCCGGTCTCCAGATCAGGGCTGATGACTAAGTGCAGGACTCCACCGGCTTGACTTGGGCTAAGAACCGCCTTCCAGTGTCCGCACCGCAAGTTCAACCGTCTGTCCGTTCAGGGATACGGACCAGTCCTGGGAGTTCCGCCTACACGATGCGGTCAGGGCACCTTAATGTGGCAGGCGCAGGACTACGCCACTAAGACAAAGGCACATGCCTATTTCTGCCCTTGGCTCCGGGCAGATGAGACACCTCGGCGCAAACGGTCCCTAGCTTTGCTGGGTCATTCGTTTGACATACAAGACCTCTCCCCAGAGGGGGCCCAGACGTTGCGCACCCAAGCCAAGCAGGGGCTACTAGCAGCGCCTTGCCCGCTCTGGCACAGGGCGGAATATTGTGGCAGCCGTAGGTGGGCGGGCCGAGTCTACCTTCACCCGCAGAGACCTGTCAGACCTTTCCGGCCAGCAGGTCTACCTGGCACTAGTGAGGGTCATCTCGGCGGCACAGCACTCCCTGCCGGCGCCACAGGCGCTATAGGTAACGCCTAGCTAAAATTGTCGAGAGTGTCGAGTAGGGACGGGCCTCAATAGTTCATGAGCAGAGCGCTCGGGCAGGGGACAGGTGTACCAGATTGCGGCACCCTCCTCCTATTTGCCATTCTTCCTAGTAGTAATGCCGTCGGTAATGATTTTGAGAAAATAAATGAATTTTTCTTTAAAATGTATTTTTTAAAAAAATACTTACCGACGGCATTTTTCTCTAAAATGTATTTTTTCGAAAAATACTTACCGACAGCATTACTTCTAGGAATGCTTCGCTTAGCTTAACAATTTTAGCCCAAAAAACTCATCCTGTACCTGACAGGGGAGGCAACCACAAGGGGTGTCTTTACCAGGATCCCCCAAGTGGCCTCCCCTGCCTCCCTATCCAGTGGCATGTTCACCGTTTCCCACCAGTCTCTGAGTCTTAGCTCAACTGCGGCAAGCGGGGAAGGCGGGGCGGACCTCTGAGTAATTCATATTTTATTAGCGTACTTGCGACGAAAAACAATGACACAAAAAAGTGGAGTGGCCCTTAAGTTTTGACCATTAGTATATATCTGTATTTATAATGTGCCTGTTAAATGCATCCTACTCTGTTACATAAAAGGAACCAGCAAGTGGCTTAGATCGTTGTGAGTGCCCACAGCTCACGGGGGCTCCCCCCAGTAGCAAAACATCTTTGGGCCCACGATGGCTGTTGTGGATCCGCGCACAGCCATGTGCAGACCCACTAAATCCATTGTGGGCCCTAGGACCTTTACTTACTGGGTCATGAGGACCTATACCTTTTACCAATGAATAGTTTTCACCATTATTAACCCTTTACTGCCAGTGGATGCAAATTGTGTATTTTTGAATCATTGCAAATTCAGCATCAAAGATCCCCAGCCATTAATGCATTTGAGATGTGCCCCTCCACATACGCAGCTTTAACCCGTATCATACTGAGGCTAAAAACTTTAAATTTGTACACTGACATATGCAAGCTACATTAGAGTACTTACAGATAAAGATATTGACCAATGGCTTTAGTTCAAGGGTGGTGCCAGAATAGCTTGGCGTCTAGAGGTGCCAAGCTATTCTGGCACTACCCTTAAATTATTTTAGTCAAACTTATTTCACACACTGGTGTATTCCAAATGATAAGGGTTAAGCCATGTTATCCCAGAGGCGGCATGTCTCGAATGCGTTAAAGAAACATAAAAACGAAGTGGTTCCAGCGAGAGGTGCAGATCCTCAGGAGCCCCTCAAGTTGGAGGAGGAGGGGGGGGAGCGGGGGGGTGGGGGGGGGAGCGGGTGGGGGGAGGAGGTGGGGAGGGGGGTGGGGGCTTCATGAAGATCTATACCTCTTGCAGTTGAGTAGTGTTCAACTGATCTCACCAATCAAGGAGTTCACACTCCGCTCACCTGTTTTCTTCATTCAGCTGGTTCTGCCAACTGAGTCCCCCATGCTTTGTGACACTGTCATACCACAAGACCCGGGAGCCAGGCAGCTGACGGTGACTCTCTTCCGTCAGCATCTCCACAAAGGCTTGCAACTGTGGCACATTCTCTGCCTAGACACAAGAGTAAAAGAAATTGAGTTTTACACACCTGGATATGTGGATATTAGCTTTAACCCCTTAACTGCCCGGGCAAACGCTACCTAGCTGCAAGAGAACCTGTGTTCTTTATGTCTATGCAGGGGTTGAAGACTTTCAACATGTGCGTTTGGTCGTCTGTTTCACAAAGGACCAAACGTACTTTGGAACATATATCTAAATGCTAATTAACTCATTCAGCATGACGCATGTATTTCCCAAATTTTGAAGGCATCATCTAACGATTATGCACCTGTTGCAGGAGATGGATCGACCATGATAATTCAAGGGTAGTGTCAGATTAGCTTGGCGCCTGTCTCTTGCTGCAGTGTGTCAGGGCTGAATGGGTTAAAGTACATCAAGTGTGGGGTACTAGTTAAAAGTTTTTGCTGCTGATACATCTAATGTAATTTTGCACCAGTAGAAATTTTAAACTGCTGTCCCAAAGGTTTGTTTAACCCATATCATACTTAGGCTAAAAGCTTTAAGTTTGTACACTGCCATATGCAAGCGACATTATAGATAAAGATATAGACCAATGGCTTTAGTTCAAGGATGGTGCCAGAACAGCTTGGTGCCTAGAGGCGCCGAGCTATTCTGGCACTACCCTTGAACTATTTTAGTCAAACTTATTTCACACACTGGTGTATTCCAAATAAGGGTTAAAATTAACTTAGCTTAGCAGGCACATCTGACAAAAAAAACACATACTGGTTATTGGAACCACTGTTGAAAAGAAGCATGTATATAATAATAATAATAATAATAATAATAATAATAATGAGTATTTATATAGCGCTTAATCTTACTCAAAAGCTCTAAGCGCTTTACAATCTGTACACAAAAATAAAAATACAATGACATATGCACATAACAAACAAAGCACAATGCCCGAACACACCACTTTTACAATAAACTAAACAACAATACATACATAATAATTTATATTCTAATTAACATTCAGTCTAAACAAGGAGGATTGCAGAACTACAACTAAGGCATCAAACACAGTTATTCAAAGTAAAGCTTGAAGAGGTGAGTTTTCAACGACCTCTTGAAGTCAGAGACAGACTCACTGTTTCTGACCTCAAGAGGAAGTGTATTCCATAACACTGGGGCTTGATAAACAAAAGTGCGCTGACCAAATGTTTTAGTTTGGACAGAAGGTACACACAACTTCCGTTTATCAGAAGAGGAGCGGAGCTCACGAGAGGGTGTATACACATGCAGCAAAGAGGACAAGTATTCTGGGCTGGTGCCTGAAAGGCAGTTAAAACAGATTGACATAACTTTGTATTGAATACGTGAGGACACAGGTAGCCAGTGAAGGGACTTCAAAATGGGTGTGACATGCTCAGTCTTACGGACTCTCACAACAAGCCGGGCTGCATTGTTCTGAATTTTTTGGAGGCAATCAATGAGATACTGAGGGCAGCAACAAAGCAAAGAGTTACAATAATCTAGCTTGGACAGCACAAATGCACAAACTAGTGTTTTAGTGGCTTCCACAGTCAGCAGGTGACGAACTGAACTAATATGACGAAGTTCCAGATAAGCGGATCTACACACTGCACTGACATGCTGTGACATAGATAACTCGCTGTCAAGTGTAACACCCAGGTTTCTCACACTCGCAGAGAAGCCAATGAGTGTTCCATCCACAGACAATGATGACGGTAAAGGCAGGGACGAAAATAATCTTGGATTAGCTACCAACATTGCTTCAGTTTTGCCATCATTTAACATCAGTTTGTTGGTGGTCATCCATGATTTGACATGGTCAATGCACTGGCTTATACTTTGGACGGCATTCACAGCTCGCTCGACAGTATCACTTTTGTACATCTGCGTATCATCTGCAAATGCATGATGGGAAATGGAGCGACTACAAATCATCAAAATATAAACTGCCAGCGACCAAAAAAACCCCACATGCAGCACCCTTCAATCTCCCCAAACATATACACACACTGCCACTGAGGGAAAATGTCATGTCAACAATATAACAAACATGTACCCAACCCTTTTCTAAAGTATCTTCTGCCTCTTTTACGTTTTCTGCTTCCTCTCAAGTGCCATGAGTTTGTGAATAACATATATGTTGTTAGCACCACATACCAGTGGCCAAATTATCTTCAGTCAAAACCAACCCACTGCGCAAATGCTTGTTGTGCCAACGTTGGCCCAATGGCTTTATTTGTCCAGGGAAACTGAAATAAGAAAAAAAGTAGCAGCTCACTTCAATTTTGTTCTCCACATTGACTAGCCAGCCATCGAAGCCGTAGTGACTGCTAATGGACACTAACTGGCTGACCAGCTGCTTGATAGTGTCCTCAGATGACAGAACTCTCAACCAAATTGCTGCTCCATCATCCCACTCGGTGATCAGAGTGCCTATAAAATAAGGAGGACAACAACAACAAAAAAAGAAATTGTGTGCTGGTCTGTGATTTTGGGATCTTACAGCACAAAAAAACATTGAAAACCCTTTTCATCCTGATACACGCATTGCTTGACATAAATTTGACTATGATAGTTCAAGGGTGGTGCCAGAATAGCTTGGCCCCTGAGAGGCCAAGCTATTCTGTCATCACCCTTGAACTTAATTGGTTGATCTATCTCTTAATCTGTAATGTAGCCTTTGAGAGTCAATAAGCAATTTTTAAAGAAAAAATCTGCCTCAGGATGTAATGGATTTAGGGCACTGACAAGTTTACACTGGTCATCTCCCTCAATTTGCTGATCAGAGATGGCCAAATGAAGGAGACAACCAGTTTGTAGCAAGCATGGCAATGGACTCGGCAACCACTTGAATTACCCAAGGAAAAAAGGACATTACAGTGCTGTTGGGGGAAATAAACATCACGCATCTATCAGTCCTTACATTTAATTACACATAATTACCAAACTGTGGTGCCAATTCAACATTCTCAAATTTGACAGTTGTCCTGCTGGACTACAATGCAGTTTATGGGACAGATCGACCTTGATAGTTCAAGGGTAGGCCTAAGTAGAGATGCCACGCTAATCTGGCACCACGCATCAACAATCTTGATCCATCCATCTTCTGTTGCGCTATGTCTGAGCTGAATGATTTACTGTTGGACTAATTTCTGGGGTACAAACTATTCTGACACCACCCTTGAACTGTCAAGTGTCATGGTCAATCCAAGATACCACTGGACTTAACAAAAAGCAAACAGAAAACCAGCTCACCCAAAATCATGACACCATGTTTGTGTGCAGCTCGGACCCAGCCCAGCGGAGGGACTGTGATGAAATGGTGGCTGAAGTACACAAAGATATCAATACACTCCCAGCGACAGAAGTAGTATGGATCTACCCTCTGCCCTCCTTGCACATATCTGCATGGATGTGAAAACGAAAATATCATATTGACGGTCTCCTCAAATTCTATGTAGCCAATCAAGGGAGACAACCAGCGTGCACAAATGTCACTTTTACAAGAGGCATTTAAGAAAAACATACTTCAAACCACAATCAAATGGAGATTTCAGGCTATTTTCACTCCACATGTACAGATGTACAAAAACAAAAACCATCTAACTAGGCAGAGATTACAAAGAAATGATGAACTTAACTGTTTCACTTTCAGGTCATCACAGCGGGAGACAGATTACCATGACAGGTCAGGGGTAGTATCAGATTAGCTTGGTGCCTTCAGGAGTCCAGCATATAATCTCAGACTACCCTTGAACATTACTGAAGTGAACCCATGTTCCGCAGGTACACAGTCTTTATACAATGCCTCCAAAAGCAGTTTAACTCATTAAAAAATCACTACTTATCAAGGAATGTGACACCATTAGAACTGTTAATGATGATTCAAATGACATCACATTTCTTTTGCTCATCAGTACACAGTACTAGCTCAGTGTAAACACCTGACCATGTGGCACCTCTCTTTGATAGTGTAACAGGGGAGATAATTTAGCTCAGTGTTCTAGTACAGTAGTACCAATTTCCTCCAGCACGCCCGCAGGCCCAGTAGTTAGCGATGCTGCTGGTGCCAGAGCGAGTAATACATCAGCCAATCGGCGAAAGGCTCGCCGAACACACCCTTAGGGGTGTGGGTATAAATAGCGGTGCCTAGCGAAAGCGAGCAGACCTTCTAGAGTGGCTGGCCTACCACCACCCCCCAGCCTGGCACTAAGCAACGGTCCCCCGGCCACACCACCCGCCTCCACCACCACCAACCACCCGGCCCTGGCAACACCATCAGCCACTGCGCGACGGAGCGACAGACAGTCAGCAAGACAGGCCCCCCCCCCCCTCCCTCCCCTGCCTCCCCCCCCCCACCCCCGGCGAAATCAGTGATAGCTGGAAGCCCTAGTCCCTCCCAAATCTGCATCTGCAAAGCGAGCAGGCTTTCCCGCAAGGGAAGACTCTGTTCTGGAAAGAACATTAAATAGGAGCAGGCTTCCCGCAAGAGAAGACTGTTCTGTAGAGAACATTAGTAAGTTAGAACCCCTTTAAGGAACACTGTCCAGCAACGGACATACTGTAACTATTTAAGTAGATAACTTAAGTACTTAGTTAAGTGAGTTAGGGTCCTATAGAACTTGGTATGACAATTTAGGTTTTACTTGGGTCAGTTATTATGTCTAGTGTGTAGGCTAGCAATATAGCTTTGGGTGCTTAGAGTCTAATGAGTAGGTAAGCATAGTTATGGTTTCAGGTGTCTTATGAGCGTCTGTATTATTGTGTTTTGTGCTACAATGAATGGTTTTTGACATGTCTCAGATCATGACTGATAATGAAATGAATGTACTGCAAATAAAACTAAAGCACTTATAGAAATCTCATCACTGAGAGTCAGAGATTGATGAATGCGAGGACGGATGCGAGTCAGTACTGATGTTTGTACACGTTTGTGTGATGACGGCAGCGCAAGAGAGTGTGTGTGTGCGTGTGTGAGACTGAGAACATGCTGAGAGTTTGTTGACGTACTTAGCTTATCAGTTCAGTGTGGCGGCACACATGGCAATGCACGCACAGTCACTACTCGATCATATCAACTAGGGTTTCTCTGGATACTGTGGTAGGTCCATTGCGCGATTTGGTATTTTGAACACAACGCGAGGCACTGAGACACACATATTTTATGAGTGCGCATTCGAGACCAGTGTAAATGACTTGAAGATAGACTAATTACACTCCACAGCAATCTCCAGCCCTTCCCTAAACCTGAAAAAGGGATACAAACTTGAAAGGGTAGCTATAAAACTAGACTGGCACTTGACTTGCACGTTGGATGGGCGGTCCGCAGAGTCCGACCATCTAATACACAAGCCAGCCAGGCTAGTAGAAGCTAGCTAACCAGAGTCCGGTTACAATAGCAAGGGTAATGCATACGGCATGTGGAGAAGCACCAAACTGATCAACCATGCTGCCATTTCACTATCCCTGGCACTGTAACATGTGAAAGGTATGATATATATATATATATATATATATATATATATATATATATATATATATATATATAATATATATATATATATATATATATATATATATATATATATATATATAGGACACATGCATGAGTACACTGACAAACCTGTCCTCAAGGTACCCTCCTTTGAAGTCGTGACAGATGAGGGTGCAAGGGCGCGTCCAATGTCCCTTGTATCGGGCAAAGTTGGCGGCGTGAGAAAATGGTCGGTCAAGCACCAGGTCATGTTCAGGTTTCCATGACAACACATCATCCAAAGTGGTCAGAGCCTTGCATTCCAGCTGGCCTGTATCTGGATCCACCCGTACGCAGGAGCCTGCACACAAAAAGAATAGATATTTAATGGACTGCATACTGCTTCTTCACCATTTCAGCTCTGACACAATTGATATGCAGCAACCATGGTAAATCACAGTGGTGCCTGAACAGATTGTCACCTCTGATGCCAAGCTGTTTTGGCACCACCCTTAATCTATCATGGTTGAATCCTTTAAATGGGTTATTTAACCAAATGCGCAAAATGTTATCAGGCCAGCATCATCCGCCATTGGTCCTCACACAAATGTGTGCTGATTGTTGGCCAACGTCAGCCTGATGGCCTGTGGTGTACTGGAAAAGGCTCAATATCATAAACTACACTGCACAGGCAGCTCTGGTGTTTTCATGCTGATAATCTGCATTGAAATACTATGCTGGGTGATAATACAAGCTAAGTGTATAAAACTTTATGGTGTATATCATCTTTAATATATTCTATTACACAGTATCAAGTCATATTTAAACCAGTATCTTTGTGTAGGTTCAAGTATAATCAAACATACAAAAGCATTTAACTCATACGATACTATTTATAGTACTCGTGCCTTCCATATTTTTTTTTTCTGGTACAACTTATTGCATTACCTGTCTAATCCCACACAGCACCATGTGATACCTAAACGCCGTACTGATGAAAGCAACGTCTACGTGTACGATACGTTTCAATGTGATGTGCATCATGTGATGATGTATGTCCAACGAACATGGTCGAAAAGCCGGACCACTGTGTAGTTCTACTTCTAACTCAAGGACATGGGCAGTACTAGCAGAAGCAAGCCAAATAAGCAGTTGATCGCACTACAATGCACATGACATATGTGTACAATTTTCGATAAACCAAACCAGAAACCTGCCGAAATATGTTGGAAACTTACCGCATTTTCCAAATGCAGTCATCGCTTTTAGGCTTCTTTCGATTCCTCACGTACCCCTTCCGGTCTAGTCTCGGACGATCCAAACGAAAGTTTTGGTCAGGATATATAACTCAAACTCCGCCGCAGAGCTTTCACAGGACGGCCTAATACTAATTTGTGTCATCAATTCAATTAGACTCCGCTGTTGCCCGGCGGTCCCAAGGTCACGGTATACATTTAAAAGTGGGAAGTTCAGGCAGTGCAAGGTCCCGTGTTTTTTAAAATAATTTTTGCCTTGTTTGAAAATTTGCAGTTGGGCTGAATGTGGGAATTTGCTGGAAATTTGTGGTTAGCTGAGAGGAGACATGTTTGGTGCTTTGATTCATACGGGGCCATCCTGAGCTTATCCAGTGGACATTTGTGGGCCTATGTTGAGTTGCATTTGACGTAGTGATTTGAGGGGCACGCTGATTTCAGCTGTGCTTGGGTGTGGGGGTTGGTAAGGAACCAGTTTCATAGCCAAGAAATGAGACGGGTCATGTGCTTTTTTTTTTTTTTTTTTTTTTGTATTTTGTGCATGGCAAATGTGCAGCTGATGGGCGGTAGTGCTTTTTAGGGAATTGAACAATTAGGGGATGACTGGGACTGACTAAGGCTAAGAGACTGGACAGTACGGAAACACCACTGTGGTCCGTGGCCCCAAGCCGGCCCGGATGTGAGAAAGGAGGAGGGAAAACCTACGACAAAGAAAACTACGCCCAAACTGCCTGCTGAAAACCACGCCAAAACTGCTTGTCCCCGCCGATCCGACTTCTAGTGCCAGTGGGACAGTCAACTAAAGCAAGTTCAGTCACTTGGACCAAAGCGGGCCGCGAGGCCTTCTAGGGTTCCCTCACTTCCAGTTATACTTTGTAGTTAGGCGGCTCGCAATTTCAAGTTCCGCGTTTTCGTGTATTTCATTTTTTGGCTCACGTGCGAGCAAAAGTGAGGCTATGTCAGTTCTGGGCCAGTGGTCGTCTGTCCGTCGTCCGTGGAAAACTTTAACGTTGGCATTTTCTCGGAGACTATTCAAGCTGCAGTCTTTAAACTTGGCCCAAAGATACTTCAGTTGTGACAAGACCTTTCTAAACATACCCGTGTCAGTGACCTCTCACAAAGGTCAAGGTCACAGTGTCTCAGGAAATATATGAAAAAAGCTATTTTGGGACATAATTTCTCTTTTCTCAAATACTATTCACAACTTCAAGCCGGGGGGGGGGGGGGGGGGGGGGAGGGTAACTAATGTTCAAGGCGGGGTGGGGAGGGAGTGGTGCCGGAAGGCAAATTAGGTCTTCGATCAGTGGCCGCATCAGAGCACTTCAGTTGTGCCCGGTTTAACGAATGTCACTGCCTCTCCCCCACCCCCACCCCATCCCCACTACAAAAGATTCACGGTTTTTGCCGCGATGATTAGTCCTACCGGAATCATCATTCGCGACTTAATTGAACCGATACCGACACCCAGAGGGTTAACGGCACTGACTGACATTGAGCACTAAAGAGTTGCAATTCCTGCCCAAATGTGAAAGTTGTCCTCTAAAGGATACTACCGTGCCCGGTTCGGGAGACAGTTCGATCATGGTAGTTCGAGAGTGGCGTGAGGCCGGGTAGCCGTTGGCGGCGCCCTTTCATTTGCGCGACCAAGCAATTTGGGGCACCATTTCCTCAGTTGAACTACAATCATGCCACGGTGAGATCGATCCAGATCAGTCTTCTTTTGGTGTGCCGGGACTGACTGCCCTGATGAGTACTAATGACACCACCCCCCAACCCCGGCCGCCAGCACACCCGTCGGCATCGCCATCCGGCATATCCCACTTTGAACTCTGACATTCAGTTTGGGTAGTTAGTTCGAGGTTTAACGTCCACGGCACTGAAGTGATAATGGACGGTTCTGACGGACTTCCCCCGCCCGGGTCTGCCCTGAGGGACTTGGGTGGGGTTAACTACTTTTTAGTTCCCAGCCGGGTCACCCTGGTCAGCCCCACAGGGTGGGTTTTCCCCTCTATTCTGGGCATGCGTTTCTGTCTACTCTTGGTCCATTCACCTGTCTTTTCCTTTTTTAAAATTCTCCCTACTGTCTACACTGCCTGTAGCTCTTGATATTGGATGTGTGTTGCTAAATGGTTTTAGGTTTATTTAGGGTATTAGACCGGCTGGCGACACACATTGAATATTCTGTTAATTTTTTTTCACAAGCAGTGCAGGCACGTCCTGAGAAAGTCTTGGTGCTGTCGGGACGTTAAGCAATGTAGCATCATCATCATCAACACCTGACGGACTTGTCATGGCCGGGACAGGGAGCGCAGCTATTGCCTATGAGTACGATCGGAACACCGATAATAAAATTCGGGTGCACTGCAGCTGTGCTGGCGTTTAATTAATCAGTTTCACCAGGGCCTTTCTACGGACAGGCTATAACGACGAGCAAAAGAAATGCGACATTTTTGGGAAAATGCCGCATTTCTTTTGCTCGTCAATACTGGCCTACTCAGTGCTAGAACAAGCTCGTCCGTCTGTTGGCCTGGACGTAAAAGCCGCTTCAGTGCGAATAGTTCAAGTGTCCCAATAATAGGCGCGGGCCACAAACAAAATGAAAAGCAGGCCCCGGAGATATCCGTAACTGTTGTTAGGGGGAAACACTTTTTATAAATTAAAGTGTCAGTGTGTATTGCGTCACCGCGGGCACTCCTTGCTCATTCCGCAATTTGACACAAATGTACACCGGCATTTATCGCGCCGACTCCTACTCACTGCACATGTTTAATTCCCGTTGAGTTCCTCTGTCAGTGTGGGGAGCAGAGATGAGTTGGGTGCTGTTCTGTGATTTTGGCTTTCAGCCCTAAGGCCCAAAAATCACAGACCAGCAAACACTGACTCGGCTAGGAAAATGGAATTCACTAAACATGTATATGCATCAGTGCATGATTTGGCCGGCATAGATTCGTATGATACGAGCCCGCCGCGGCCTGCGTCTCATGAGAATCTATTCCTTTTGCAAATAAAAGGTATTGGTTGAATGACTGTTGTGAGAGTTTTGCTAAGGGTGGAGAGTTTGAAGCTTTAAGCAGTAGTGCAATTTGTTTTTTCAAATTATTTATATTACTTTTAACCTCCTCCTTGCAAAGGGACGTACATTTTCTTTTTGAAAAATCTGTTTTCAATGAACGACCAAAACTGAGTCACGAACTGCCCAAAGAACATGGACACAAAGTAGTTTCAGCAAGAGACATAGTCGCGGGGGCTCATGAGGATCTATGCCTCTTGCATTTACATCGCGTTCACTTTTTCTCGTCAGTCAAGGGGTTCAGTAGACCAGCTTTGTTGTAATATGTGTTATTGTTCAGCAGACTCAGCGGGTCAAAGACAGTAGGAAAAGACAAAAGGTTGTATCCTTTTATTGTAAATACTAATATAAAGGGACCAAGTCACTGGATCGCTCTGATCACCGCGGCATGCGTCCTCATCGTACGGCACTGAGTCGTACTGTTAGTACCGGTAGCCTACCCGTAAAACTTTGTCAATGAGGCCATTTCTTGTGAGAAAGAGGCATATATGCACCTCCTGCAGATGGTGCGGGCTGGTTAATTCACTTCAGTGTTCCCGATGATTCCAAAAATGTCGCATTTTCTTTGCTTGTCATTGTTCTATGAGAGGCATAGCTACACATCTTGCAGATGGTGCGGGATGGTTAATTTATTTTAATGTTTACTGACGAGCAAAATGAATACGACATCAACGTGTTGAGTTCCGATGATTCCAATGATGTCGTATTTGTTTTGCTCATCAATATACTACGAAATCCATGCAATGTTTGACCTACTTGTGATTTGGGGATAGCCTATATTGATCTGCAATGACCGATGATCATGGTCAGTATTTAGCGAAGGACGTCATGTACCCACTGACTAGCGTCGTTCCGCGACTTTATATCCGTCCAGTGTTTATTGTCTCCACTGTGTGAAACCCACTACATTTATTTACAGTTATAAGCCAGGTTGTATGGACTCAGTTGCCGGGTCAGCCATTCCAATGAGTTCCATATATTGATGTCTGCATGATCAAAACATAGGGGCTCGATGACTAGCTTTGACTAATGCAAATCCGCTGCGCCACCGCGTGCGCGCCAACGCCTACTAATGCTCAAGAGAAATTTCTCTTGAGCATTAGTAGGCGTTGGCGCGCACGCGGTGGCGCAGCGGATTTGCATTAGTCAAAGCTATTGTCATCGAGCCCCAATGGATCAAGCTGATTAACCCATTACATCCTGAGGCTGATTTTCTTATTTTATTTGAAGGCTACATCAGTTACCGGATTACAAGATAGATCAACCATTTTAGTTCAAGGGTGTCGTCAGTATTCTGGCACCACCCTTGAACTGTCTTCGTCAAATTTATTTCAAGCAATAGTGTATCAGGATGAAAAGGGTTAAAACGGCTACGGGGAGTCATGAGAATATACGCCTCTTGTAGACGGAGGGGGCCGGACGAATCATCAGAAGGTTTGAAGTCTGTGCCATGGATAACCTACATCTGATTTAGGGATAACTTTTAACTCATTCGAGACGTGCCATTATATACGGATACTCGGCTTATTCTCCCCCGAGTATCCGTATGCATCACGACTCGAATGGGTTAATATTAAACCTGGTATTACGTGTAGGTCATAATGTATTTCTGACATCAGCATTGTAACGATTCACAAATCGTAATTTATTTATCAGGTAGGCCTCCATTAGCAATATGTCGATCATGATTAATTGAATGTTGCCGTGCGGCTGATTTCATTTTCTTTTCTTGTTGCCGCTGTTGTTTTCGTCGCTAGTGTTAAAAGGGCGACACTTTTGCACATTATCCATTTATACTTGGAATAATGAGGCTGGTTTAACTCATTCGGCCCGACATACCACAGCAAGACTTGGATCGAGCATGATAGTTCAAGGGTGGTGCCAGAATAGCTTGGCGCCTATGGGCGCCAAGCTATTCTGGCACCACCCTTGAAGTATCATGCTCGATATGTCTCTAGAATTGCAATACAGTCCTTCAGAGGGCGACTTCAAAATTTGGGGGTTTCGGTCCTGGGGTAGAATGTGTTAAAAATCATTTTTCAACATGCGGTCAGATGCGTGCCTTTCCCTCGTTCAGTGCCAGATGGCGCAGGCTGTGTTTCTGCACTCCTTTATCCACCATCGTACCTGTCCCAGGAATGAACATGGACTGCAAGTGGTGTCAGCAAGATGTATAGATCCTCAGGTGCCCCCGCCCGCAGTTGCGAGTGCCCATGAGGCTCTATACGTTTTACGTTTAGTGGGTGGTGTTCAATTTTTTTTTTTTTTTTTTTTTTTTTTTGGGGGGGGGGGGGGGGGAGGGGGGCACAGAACGGGTTCATCTTCAGCAGAAGTAAACTCACAAGGCCTATAGATCCTCAGGTGCCCCCGCCCGCAGTTGCGAGTGCCCATGAGGCTCTATACGTTTTACGTTTAGTGGGTGGTGTTCAATTTTTTTTTTTTTTTTTTTTTTTGGGGGGGGGAGGGGGGCACAGAACGGGTTCATCTT